>JAGPOW010000229.1:11741328-11759293 GCA_030014935.1 Caiman crocodilus | reverse complement strand
TAGCCTGATCAACTATCTGGGGCTCTGGTCAGACCCCCAGGAATACTAGCATAGGCTGCCTCGGCCTATAGCTACAACTCACGAACTCTGGAACGACCCATGCGTTGCCCTGACAGGTGTCGCACTTGTACCGCCATCGCATTCGACTGCAGTCAACCTGTCCGTCTGTACCTGTGTAGCTGTGTTGCTGTGTTGCTGTGTTCCTGTGTTGCTGTGCTCCTGTAAAGAGCCCTTGTAAGAAACTTCAACTGTCAACCACCTCGTTCTCGGTGGCCTGTAAGTAAAGTTATAATTTTAGCTCATCAATCATCCGTCTCGGCATCCATCTCTCTCTCTCATTAACATCTGGCATCCCCGAGCGTGTCTGGGTTGGTGCCACCACTCAGTGCCCCTACTCGACACGCAGCTGCAGCCGATTCCCAAGCACCAACTAGGAATCGTGCCCCACAAAATTGTAGTTAAGAGCTAGATATAATACCTTATTTCTTGGCCATCAAAAATTTTCCTGAAGCTACTGCTGCTGTTGATACATCATATTCTGGATTAGGAAGAGAAACAGCCTCAGCAACATCTGTGCTTATTCCTGCGATCATTCTTACAATCATTCTGTTGATAGTGTTCAGCACTTAGCCAAAGGAATGCAGCACCACAGTCATTGTCTGCGCAATGGGTCAAATTTGGGTTTATTCCACTCAACTAATGTAAATTTGGAGTAATTCTGATTTCATGAGATTTAGCTCATATATACACTAATATAACAAAAGTAGAAACTGACCTTTTTGGGCTTTCTGCATGTAGAATGATAAAGAGATTAAATCGTTTTCATTAGGGATAAGACAAGACCAGGCTGCTTATTTCACTTTGATGAATTTATCCCCCAAAGCATTGATTTATATATATTACGGATTCAGCTTTTTTTTCTAGAAGGATATTTCTAAGCCTTGTCTACACCAGCATTTGTCCCTCTAATAATCCAGGACCAATACAGCTCCATTTGTGCCAGTACCTGTGTGAGTATGTGTAGAATAATACAAGAAACACAAGGCTGTTAACCACACTCATCTGACTCTGGTCTGAACAGGTCTAGATAGCTTATTGGCTAAAAAGCTGGGTGTTCCAGACTTGCCACAGCATCCCTCTGAATGCTACTACCACATATAGAGCTGACGAGATGTTAGAAATGTTAAATAAAAAATCTTAGTGTTAGCACAGCCTCTATGGATGATCAAATAAGATGTATTATTATAGGTTAGCTCTTTGTGCTTTAAAGAGCTGCTTTTCCTAAAATTAGTTAATCCAGGTTTATACTGGTGAGACAGCAGAGACTTTTAGTTCAGATGTAACAGGTATAAAAGGGAAAACAATAAAGAATCTTGACAATTAATCCTTGGCAGTTTCTGACTTCCCTTTAGAAGCAAACACACAAACTATTTCAAAATAAGACAGATGTGTTTCCCACTTCTATAGCCTGGGAAGACACAGATGGACTCAAAAGACAAAAAAACCAACAGTCAGCCAGTCTAGAGAGGAAAAATATTATTTTGATATTTTACGGCTGTTATTTTTTTGGGCATGTGTGCACACACGTCAGAGCTAAGGTCCCTGGCAGACATTACACTTAAGATGCAATTAACCTGTTAATCACGCTGTAAATGGTAACTGCTACATGCTCAAGAAATTAAATGGCATGACAAATGGGAAACTAGCCACAAAAATATTCTGCAACAGATGTGTAATATTTTCATGGCTGTTTTCCATTGTGCCATAAATTGAATGTGTGGCAAGGTAGTCAGACTATGGATGCTGTCCATATGGAGTGATGTATGGGGGTCTGATAACAACTGGGTAACACTATAAAATCACTTAACCCTATATTTTCCCAGTTGCCAGTGCTATTCTTGCACCTGAAATTTGGAATGAAATGTCAGTCTGAAAACTCAGAAAATAATTATCATGCACCAGGAAAGGCTAAAGTAAGACTACAATCAAGCTAGACCTGACAGTTATTGTGTCATGGAGTGTCCACGCCCATCGTATGCAATATGTGGAAGCCTGAGCTTGGATTGGCAAAATCATTCTAATTAATACTCCATGTTCTCATTCAGCCAAGTTTGCCCATTGATGGTGAAGAATTATTTGCATCTCATAAATCAGTGTGTGGCCATGGTGCAGGGATCAAGAATTAATGCTGGGAAGGAGATAGGAAGTAAGTGTCAATGCCTAAGATCAGGGAAGATATTGGGTGACAGTAGTAGACTGACAAGGACTATATTTTAATGTACCAATATACAATTTCACATGCAGGGCTCTTGAGACTGCACTTCTTTCCCAGCACAGAAATCAAGATTTTAGTTATGTTCAAGTATGTTTTAGTATGTTTTTTTATGTCCAAAAAGCCCTGCTGATTTTCAGGGCCTGTGATCAAGCCTCTGTCTCATCTTCCTCTGCCACCATTAATACCAATGTCACAGTTTCCTAGTCCTGACTCTTGGCCCATCTGCACTCCACTTCCTGTCTCAAATACCTATAATTACAGTCAGGCATAGAAGGAAAGGCAACAGACTGCTCCTAGAATGGCGGTGCATAATGAACAGTGTGCAGCAGCTGCTAGGTAAGTCAAGGAGAAACAGTTTATGTCATGTGGGCTGGTTGAGGGCAATCTTCAGGGTTGACCATAAATAGCCACATACACATACCAAAGTGCTTTGAGATCCTAATGTAAATTACGCTGTATTTTGATAAAAGTATAATTAGTGGGGAGAAAGAGGGGAACTGGGCCTGTCCCAATAATACATAACTCCTATATACAGATATGCTATCAGCATAAGTGAATAATCTTGGCATGTGCTGAGCGATCTTGACTTTGGTAGCCTTTAGGCTGTGGATACACTGTAACATTGTGCGGGTGCATTTGTCCCTGGGCCACACTTCACTTAGCTCTCTTGCAGTTTTCCTCCCCTTACAAATAAGTGCATCTCTGATTTTTAATCACCATTATCCCAGATGTCAATAATTAAGATGTTCAGACTATGAAATTATGTTAGTGACAGGAAACAGAGAAACTTGCCAATTTAACTAAGCTTTTCCAGGGAACATCCAGATAACAGCAAGCTGTCAAATTAGAACTGTAATCCTGCTAGTGCAGTCTGTAGTATGCCTTCCCTGATTTTACAAGCCATGCTTGCTTGATGAGTTGACAGGTGAAGAACAGGATAATTAACTGGCTACTTTCCACATACAAACCATAGTAGAAGAGGGTGTATCTCTCTTTTCCTTCCCTTATTTTACCATATACTATAAGCAATCTTAGATAATTTTCAGGGTTCATTAGTGTAATGGAAGAAAGGGAGAAAGAGACAAAGCATTATGGTTTATATCAGTTATAAATAACAGTGGAAAAAAAGTTACTAGTTCTTCACTCAGGTCTTCTAAGAGATGCCATTAAATATGGTCCCTACAGTACTTCTAAGTCATTTTTTTATTCAGAATGGAAAAAATTTGTACATATATCAGAAGCTTTCATGCACTGCAGTGAGGTGCTCAAATACTATGGAAACTTCAGGTTTGTACTTTAACTTTGAAAGACTCATATTGGCATCTCAGAGTTTACCCTGTATTAAAAGAAAAGAATTCTAATTCTTTCCGAGAATACCATCAGGAAATGTTTTCAGAAAGATTATCTTCTCAGGCAAACATTTGAATTAGAAAAAAAATCCTTACAAAATTTTGCTTTCTATAGTCATAGCATATGATTACAACAGTCATTTTGTACTGATGAATGCTCTTGAATATATGCTTTTGCAAGACAGTCAGTGTTTACTAGTTATATTAATTGTGTACTGTCTGTGATTAACTCTCTAATACCCTGATCAAGATTATGGGAAACTACTGGGAATTAGTTGGAGAAGTCAGTTTTGCTAAATGTTTGCCACATGATTGCAATCTAAAGCATGAGAGATCTTTCCTTTAAGTGAGGTTATGATGATCACAGCTAGTATTAAGTTACAGGCATTCTTGACTCTTTTCTTAGTTGAAAACAGCATGGATCTGAGTTGAAAGCTTTTCTGCAGTACTTCTAGAACTTCCCAAGATATGAAAGAGGATGTTCCAAGACACCATGTTATCTGGCCTTTGTTTACTACATGTTTCTTGTTGTTCTGAGAGGTCATTTCAGATGAATGTGAGTTCTTCCAGGGAGCAGTTTGATAATTCATAGTTGGGAGTGCTACAACATTTGTGGTTAACAAGGTAGCTATCAGGCCACAATAGTTTTAGTGGGATTTAATTTTAGGTAACCATTTTAGAGAACTGTTTTGGTAAAAAGAAGACTTTTTTTGCTTAATGTGTGGCCAGGGCACAGATCCCTTAGGCTGGACACTTTCAATGCCTTTCAAAGCTTTTCACCATGTCACTGCTAATGCTGCAGTTGTTTTCCTTCCTGCTTTTTCCATCATAGGGCATCAGAGAACCATGGAAATTGGTATGGATAACGGATGGTTGACATTAATGTTGATGGTTAAAAAGCTCTCACTAAATTGCTAAATTTTCCATTTCAAGGGTTTTTTAAAAAGGTGCAGTTACCTTGAAAGTTGTTATTGAACTTCATGGCTGCTTACTTGGAGTCCACGGAAGTTTTAATTTCAGCCTGAAAGAGCAGTGGTCACTTCAGAAAATGGGGTTTTCTAGCCACAAACAGTCCAGAAATCAAACAATGGATGTGAATAACTGTGTGTAAATTCACTGAGATTTGGGGTATGTGTGTGCGTGTAGGTTCACTGATGAGAAAGTATATAGAGAGGTCATCACATTACAAAAGTTGGCGTGAAAATATTGAAGTCCTCTGGCCATCATTGTCAGATGCAGCTTCTCTAGGAAATCGCTATTTTATGGAGGTCTATGGATTACCAGGATGCATGTACTAGACCTGTCTCTGAATTAGCAGAGTGCTCCATTTGTCTTTGGGGACAAAAGCAATGGGCATTATGTATACTTTGCAGTTCTCAGCTTCTACCTGTTAAGTAGTGTGTAGCTTCAGATTTGAGCTGTAACTTCAGCTGCAGCCAAGTTATATATGCAAAACTGGGCAAAGGAGGATATAACCTAGACTGGCAGACAAGGTTCTTTGGGTGAATCTGATATCTTTTATTAGGTGGAAAAAAATTTTAAGCAAGCTACATATACAATTTTTTTCCAACTATTTAAGTTGGTCTAATATATGATATCAGATTCACCCAAAGAACCTTGTCTGCCTATGTCCTTAGACCAACATGGTTACAACTTACATCCCACTAACCTACACTAGCATTTCTCCAGTTTGCAGCTTGGCCAGCAGCTGGTCTTGTCCTAAGTGTCCCCATTAATATTGTGAGTTGTACCCAGTTGCCCATAGCCTTATATTGTAGCTGCATAAGGATATGATGGCCCCACAGCCTTATATCAGGGGACTGGGATGGCTGGTGATGCCATAGCTATGCTTCCCAGGGATTCATCTGACACAGACTAGGTAAAAGGACAGCATATAACCCTGCACACTGATGTGCAGGGCAGAGATAGCTAAATTAGCACAGGTACCAGAAGGAAGTATGTGAGAGGTAATTTACTTGGCTGAAAAAGATCCTCTGAGCAGTCACATAAAAGCTTAAAAAAAAAATAAGTCTGGGTAAATAAGCTCTCACAAAGCTCTGTTCTACTGCAACTAAACTGCTTCTTGTACCTAAAAATAACCCAAATCTATTCAGAGTTAGCTTGAGTATCTCTACACTGTATAACAGTATGCTGAACAGACACACCCAGAATCAGGCCTTTAATAGCTATGTGTTTGTAGTTTAGGCCTCAGAGGTCTCATAGAGTATTTGACAATGGAAACCCCGTATTCTTCTTGGAAATGGTCATAAATAATATACATTGTATTTTATGAAGAAAGGCAAGTCTGTCTGTTACTGGGTAGTTTGTACAGTCATAGAACAGAAGTTGTTTTCTGGGAAAGACATAGAGATAAGAGAACCGCCCTTCAAGTACTACACAAGTGAATGAGACATGCATTAATAAGCTTGTTTTGGATTTTAAGAGTACTCTTGTACATTCAAATTTTGAGGCATTTCAAACGTTGTGATTTATTCCTTAAAAATATGTGTGCTTGGATGCCCAAGGATATTTATATATGCAGATACAGAGAAATGGATTTTTCTACAAACTATAATGAAATTTATAACTTGTTTAAAAAAAACCCTACTATCTATTTTCCAAATGCTTGTCAGGTCCACAAAACTCTGGCTACAAATCTGCTTTAAATTCCAAGATCTCATGTAAACACATTTATTTTTTCTTTCCAGGTTATATAAACTGTTATCCTTCCCCACCAATTTCCTCTAGGTCCCAGAAAGGCTGTTTGTTCTTTTGTTCATTTGTTCTACATTAGCATCTTTTGGTACCACTAAACCTTGAATTTAATTTTCAAGTCACACATTCTCTTATGAGCCCCCAGTTTATTCATCCTTAAGTGTAATGGGGGGCTGCATTTGGAGGCCAAGCAGAAGTTGTTTTCACTAACTGTCTTCAATGTACACTATATCAATGAATTTGTGAATACTTTCACTACATGATGAATTTCCCAAAGAATTCAAAGGAACCATTTGCTATTTTAAAAGAGGGCATATCCTCTGCTGTCCATTTAGTACAGTGACCAAAAGAACTATCTTAACTGGAAACCACAAGAAAAATATTTAATTAGTCAAACAGATATGAAGTTGCTTAAAATTGCACTATTGACTTTCCAAAACTGCTTCTTTTCAGGCAAGCTATATACCTTTGAATTATGATGAATTACAAACAGTGCAAAATTAATAACTGGTAATTTCCATTGGAAAAACTCCACTTTTTTAGATAAGATTTATTAAAAAGATCCTGAGCCAGATACATTGCCTCTATTCCAGCTCCTTTGTTTTAGCATCAAGAAAGAAAGAAACAATTGCAAGAGAGTTAAAGTTCATTCTTCTCTGCAAGAAAAAAACAGAAAAAATGTTTTAAAAACTCAATGGAAATGGTTGCTAGTGAAGTAGAATGGACAACAGCTGCACCCAGATGTTCTTTTAGGGGACAGGCATTGAACAAACCAAGAAACACATTCTTGATTTTATTTTGAAACTATAAAGGAAAAGAATAAAGCTACTGCATCAATCAGGAATAATCAGAGGTATGTTATGTAAGTTTAACACACATCCCCAAGAGGTGATTTAGAGAATATGACAGAAATTGTAAGACAATAGCTGGTATAAGCAAAGTGTTTTGACAGTGTTGGAGTGATGTAGTTGTTGTAGTCCAGGAAGAGACAAGAATTTTTGTGGATATTATCTTATTTTATTGGATCCACTGCATGGTTAGGACAGACTTCAATAAGGTTTCAGATGCAATATATTCTTCTCCAGGTCACCAACAGGTGTGCACACAGTTGTTTTTCTCTTTGAAGCAGCATCTGATGCCTCCTGAGCTTCATTTGTTCAGGTAAGTAGGAGCAGAGCAATACAGAACCAGATGGTACTTGAAATGGGCAGATGGTTTCTTATTCTTGGGACTACTCCATGAAATGTCATGCATTAATAAGTGGATTATGTAAAATGCAGAGTAATCTGAACTCCCACTGACATCAAGGGGCACTGAAGGCTCAGTACCTCTGAGGGAGTGCCCAGTATTTTGTGTGCTTTATTTACTTTCCTGTTTAATTCAAAGCCGGATCTTGAGACATTCTGAGCATCCAGAATTTCCACTGAAATTAGTGGCGGCTTAAATCCAAGCCCTCTCAAGATCAGATTTCATTAGACAATTTTAGGCATTTTATCAAATGCCTTCTCCTCTCTTCAGTCAGTCAGTCAAATGACTGCAAAGTTTATGCATGATATCATCCTGAAGAATAAAATGATTGTTTGACTGGATAGATCAAAGTCTTGGGCACTTGACTAAATCATGAATTTGACAAGAAGATTCTAACACAGAGTTGTCCAACTTTAGCACAGCCAGTGACTTCATAATATATAGGCCACATACTGTTGGGGCATGCCCCCCCACCCGCCAATCCCTTCCCACTATGTGGGATGCTCTGGCTGTGTGGATACCTTTAAGAGTGTTAGGTCTAAGTTGTTATATTTGTCTGAGGATTGCAGGAGGGAAGAGCAGAACTGTAGGCAAGATACTGCTCTCAGAATAAATGAACTTTATTGTTCTATAGCTTCATCTTTTGAGAACAACACACTGGCAGTACATGGCACCACCCTCTACAGGCCCTCCTGCTACGTGACAGTGGGAATGGCAGCAGCAGAGGTCCATGGGTCACATGTTAACTGCTCATGGGGCATATATGGCCTGCGTGCCACCAGTTGGACAGCACTGTTCTTAACACATTTGTATGTACACCAGTGACTCTCAATGGGGGGACCATGAGATCCTTATATGGGTGATTCCTTGACCCCTATGCAAGGAGGCAAATGTGGTGCTTGCTCCTTCCCCCGCCCACCTGGGGGTCCTATGGACAAGGAGGACCATGGCTACCCCCTCTCACTCCCTGTGAGAGGGGATGTTCAGTAGATGGGCATCAGCAGATGATCAGATGTCAGCAGATGAGCAGACGCACGGGTGAGCAGATGCTTGAATGTGGAGCTGCACATTTGAGCTCAGCTCACCCTCAACCCTTTGCATGCTCCCAGGGCTGGTGGGAGGAGCTGTGGGGAAGGTGGTTCTGGTTCCCAGTGGGTGAATCCCTGGAGAAGCAGCCATGGTAGCATGAGCTGTGCTTGCCCCCTCAAGTTACAGACCCTCCCATCTCTCCCCTCCCAGGCTTCATGTTTTGTTGTCCACCCCTACTTCACTTCATAGATTTCACAGACATTAGAGCTGGAAGGGACCTCAGAAGATCATAGAGTCCACCCACCTACTGCAGTGGCAGGAAGTCTGCTGGGGTCATAGGATACTTCTGTCTCTTGATGTCTTCAGTGCCCTGCAACATACATGCTATGTGCTCAGCCCAGTACCTTAGTCCTGCTGGCTTGATGTCCCTGTGGTCTGTGCATTTTGGCCCCAGGAATGGTGTTCAGGGAGCATGGCCCTGGGCAGAAATTGACCCACTGGTTTCAAGTCCCCAACAGCAACTTGGACCCATATGTAGGGAGTCCATGTGCTTTGCTAGAAGCAAACATGAGCAGGGCCAGGCAGAGCTGAAGTGTACAGTCTGAAGCACACTTCAGCTCTTATTTTCCAGTTCTTGTGTTATTACATTATAACATAAAAAATAATTAATTATTAATACATTCATTAATGGAATAATTATCATGTTTATGTTATAATATTCATACTCCATTTCTATTGTTTTTTAAATAAAATGCCAATACTTTCTGAAAAGGTATGGGGTGCCCAGAGTCTTCAGAAGGTTGACAACCTCTGATGGACATTATAGAAAGGTAAAATATAAAGTTAAGACAATGTTTCCTCTTAAAACAGACACTTTTCCAAAAAATGTCTTGAAAGATGATGCTAATAAGATGATATAAGATTGATAATGAGAATGATTACATAAAGTGGTGGGTTAAAAATGCCCAGTATGAACTAAATGTTTTCAGAGGCTGAGGTAAATGCTACAGTAATTTGTAAGTGTTGTGTGCCTTCTCTCCAACCACCCTGCATCCTGTGTTCTTTGCTAAGCATTACCCTTCCTAGAACAAAGTAGAAAAAATAAATCTAAGTATTTTTCCTGTAAGAGGACACTTGGGTTCATTTTTAGCACAATGACCAGAAAGAGTGAATTTGTTACTATAATCTTGTAAAAAGGCTGGCAAACATGTTGAGCATAGAATCATACTAGAAAAATTTTCTTCAGAATTGACTCGGGGGAAATACATGTATATTTTTATATTCATATTGTCAGAGACGGAGGTGTTACAAGAAGAGGTGCTGGAACAAACTGATAATTTAAAACATAGTATCTCATCAGGTCCAGCTATCATATACCCAAGAATTCTGAAGGAGCTCAAGTATGAAGTAGCTGACCTGCTAGCCAAATCTCCCATTAAAACAGTGAAAGGACTAGAGGCCAGGAGACACTGAAACTGTATTGAAAGAGGCTCTCTGGGAGATCTGGGGAATTAGAACCAGTAAATCTGCTTCAGTACTTGATAATTGGTTGAACCAGTAATTAACAATACAATAACCAAAAAAATCATGATATAGTAAGGCATAACCAGTGTGGAAATTCATGTCTCACACGTGAGATATAAGGAAAACCTTGCTGACACAATTTATTTAGATTTTTCAAAGGCCTTTTATAAGGTCCCACACAAGACACTCCTAGAGAAACTAAGTCATCACTGGAAAAGACAAAAAGTTTCAAAATGGATCAAAAACCATCTAATAAAGAGAAAGCAAAGTAGGGTTCAGCAGAATTCCTCCAGGTCCCATATTGGTTAATATATTTACTAAAGTTCTGAAAAGGGGAGTGAGCTGTTAGGTGGCAAAATCTGCACAGGACACAACTTCTTTAAGATAGTCAAGAGACAGCGAGGAATTCCAAGGAGATGTAACCAAGACAGAAGAATGGAGAATGCAATAGTAAATTAATTTTAATTCACAGTAAAAATAAAGTAATGCATAATGAAGGGGGGAAAATAAGCTGCTTCTCTACTTTACAGAGTGCTAAATTAACGCAGAACAGACACTCAGGCATCACTATGGGCAGCTGTAGACAAAAGTACAGGCAGGCATGGTGCATAAAGAATAAGACGGAGAAGGAGGCAGAATGTTCATCTTGACCCTGAAGGCCACATGTGCCTTGTACTGAATTTGTAAAGAATTTGTGCATGCAGTTTTGGGTTTGTAGACAACTGATTGCACAGCCTATAGTCCCACAAGTAGCCTTTACTGATGAGAACAGGAGGGGAGGACAATGCTAACTATCATGTTTATTTCTACAAAGTCTATGTTTATTTATCCGAAAAAGGAATGTGGAAGAGTGGCTACTTTGAATTTATCCTATTGCAATATGCATACTTCTGAAAAAATAGAGCAAGAATATTTTAATACAAATATGAACAATTTAAAAATGTTTCATTTCCATAGATGAAACACAATACTGGAGTCTCTACACCCTTGCATTTATTCTTTAAATTAATGTGATAACTATATAATGGTCTCTTCCCAAGATTTATCTAGTAGCACACATTCATATAGACAAAACTTAATATGAAAAACTAAAACTGCAAACCATGTTCCTGGAATATAGAACATGTTGATTTTTTTATATATATATAATGCATATGGTATAATGGAACCTGGGTAAAAAATCTATAGCCACATCCTGAATCAGGTCAGATTTAGGATTTAGTTACAACCCCAAACTTTTCACTGAGCAATATCATCTGAAAATGGGCTGTTATTGATGACATGGCCTAAGTTTTGGGAATACTAACAATTTGGAAATCCAGGCTTTCAGAGGGGTGGGATATGGTATTCAAATTTAAGTGTAAGCAGGAATCTAAGGCATATTTCAGGCATTATGCTTTGAGTGATCTCATTCACACCATTCATCCTACACATAATGCAACCATTAAATATGCCTATAGAATCTTTATACCACCAAACAGCATCATATATTATTTATGGACCTCATTCTAATTGGTATCAGGATTACATTACACTTCTAATTCATTGACTTAAAAATAATTATTCCTAATTGATATGAATAAATGAGAGGAGAATCAGGTTTACAGGTCTCCCATTGATATAAATGGTGTACTTCCATCCATGGGTTGATCTAGAATTTTGAAAAGGGGGTGCACAAGGTGAGCTACATCATCACATATAAAACAACACACATTTTTCTCCAGTTAAAAATAAACTAGAAGCTTTATTAATATGGTAGGGGCTTAGGGCTGTGTTGTTCAGTTTAAGATTGAGGCAAAAAACAAATACAACTTAATTGAAATGAGTTCTAAACTATCTGCAGGGCTCTGAAATAGGAGTTTTGTTATCAGGAGTAGCTAAGGAACAGCAGAATTGAAGAGCAAAGGATAGCTTGATTGCTGGAACATCAAGATAATTAAAAAGAAGAGTGAAGAGTGAAAAGTTTAGGAGGGATCAGATAGATTATAATAAGCCATGAAGTCAATTGACTCCTTCAGCACTGCCTGGCCGAAAATGCTGCAACCACTGCCAGGCAGTTGGTTTTAAACTTTGAGTGGAGCAGGAATCAAAGGGAGTACAAGTGTATCGGTGTAGTGCCTTCCCTCTCACGCCCCTCCACTGCCCTTGCTTCCATCAAAGCCTTTATCAACATACTGTACCAGCTTGGACTTCACTCAGATAACATACTCCAAAAGAATTCAAGTAAAGAAGATACCAAACTAACACAATTGGTTCTGTGGTTTAATGTGCAGTAAGACCTCTCTGTGATGATGCTTATACAGAAAGAAGAAAGGGAAGTGGTGGGTGACTGAACCAATGACTCTCAACCTTTTTAGACTCAAAGCACCCCTTGATAAACTCAAGGTATCCATTGGAAAACATCAGCTTTTAGTTTTGACTTGATTTCTGACTACAAAAAAACAACAGAACAATTCTTCTGTTGCAAAGAACGCAGAAAGAGCAGAACAGGCCAGAATATTATAACACTATGGATTCCTATTTGAAGTCTATGGGTTTATCTTGTGAATCATATTTGTATACCTAACAGTGCTAAGAAATATGACACTCCATAGCACCCCTAACGGGCTCTTAAGGAACCCCAGGGTGCCATGGCACCCTGGTTGAGAATCATTGGAGTAAAGTGAAACTTGGAGCACTGACTTTTATGCTGAAGTATTTTCAGCAAGTAATAAGCAAGCAGCATCCAGCTTTCAGGTTTTTTAAATCAACCTGAATCTACTACTCAGTCTAGTAGAGTTACTGACCCCTGACCTGGTGGGAGAATGGTGGGTGGAGGATTTATATTAAAGAAAGAGATGCTGTAATCTGTACCATGCTTGCCAGAACCCCTGGTGAAGAGGAAACACCTTGATTGCCTACAGATCTCAAGTTATTGCCACAGGAGCTCACACTCCTCATCACATGGCAGTGGAGCATGAATGGTAAATAGACCACATCATTTCAATTTGCCCTTGGCTGACTCCCTGATCCCTATGACCTAGGAGCCTCTTCCAGCTGTGGATCTGGTAGTAGCACCTGGGTTGCTAATGTCCTGGCATTTTATCAGCAGACAGGCCCTGTCAAAGGGGGTGCAGATCTTAGATAGTGGATGCTTCCTCCCTAAACTATTTTTAAAACTCTAACCCATCCATACCAGCTGACTTGTATGTCTTTAAACCCTTATCTACTGCAGCATATCTTTATTCTTTATGCCTGTTGCATGGTAGCAAGTACACTAAAGTTATTTCAGTGTGACTTCACTTTGTTAAAGGTCTGTATTCACTCTCTGTTCCTTTCTGTTGGGCATATTTATGTGAAAAGCCCAACCAAATCTTTTAAGCACTTTGCTGGTTTATTTTAAATCTCTTATTTAGCCCTGTCTTTCGTTTCTGTTTCTAAATATGTTGATTACAGGCTCTTTTCTTTTTTTCTCCCAGAAGGAGTATATCATAACAGAAATTGATCCTTTGGCTCTTCTTTATGTAATGGTAAGGGCTGCAGCAGTGGTCCCACAGGATTTGTAAATTGAGCTGATCACAAATTCCACTTGTGGAGAAAGAATAAATATCTGTATTGTTTTGTCTTGCTATTGTACGTACTCATATACTATTCCACATGCCTTGGTGTACCTGCTTGGTACTATTTGTACTAAAGGCATTGAGTGAAATCAAAAGAGACTGTCAGAGAAAAGGAGAGTACTAAAGGAAGTACTAAATGATGGTGCAGTTCTAATGGTGCCATAAGACCATATGTAAACGTGCCCAACCTACTTGTGGCCACCCGGGGAAACAACCTTGTTTTTCTAATGCATACTTTATGGCCAGTGTGAGGTACTGCCTACAACTATGCTGTAAAACTAAGGTAGAAGCTCATGAAGTATGTCCAAAAAAGTTGTGCTAACTTCCTCTCAAAGATCTAGGCTTTGAAAAAAGGGCTGAAGGCAAGAGGCAGGTATTCAGACCTTCAGGAGTTTTAAGCATTCTCCCTGCTTGTTGTATGTGCTTCTGAGCAAACCAGTAATATATCAGTTTGCAGGAACTTTTCTGAGTTTTTTTAATCAGCTCCTGATCACAGGGTTCAAGATGGAAATGTCTGAGTAGTACCCAATACAGTCGTTCCTGTTGTGTTGTGGAAACACAACTGGAAAGAGAGGTGCTGCCACCTTAGGTTCAGTATAAGAGCAGTAGAGAGATGACAGAGGTATGGAGAGAAGCAAACATAGTAAGCAACCTTTGTTACCTGAGGGCTGTGCTCATGAGGGGCTGTGAGTGGGTGTAAGGCACAGATCACACTATAACTATCCAATGGGCATTAAAGTAAGTAGGATGAACTGAGAAGTTGTATTCCAGAAAGAATGCGGGTAGACACCTGTCTCTTGAGAAGAGTGCCTGGGAAAGACTGGGGAAATAAATTACAGATGTAGCTCATTCTTTTATAAATAAATAATATTAATCTCAGATTGATTTTTAGCCAAAATGCAAATGTTTTCAAATCTCTAGAGGAAATGGAAGAAAAACAGTCCAGCAAGTTTATGAATCATACTGAAAATTTCCTTTTATTTTTGAGCTTGCTGTAACATGAATGTCTCTTAGTTTCTACCAATATTTTAAATAGATTTTTCTTACAGTTTATAAGATGCGCCTCTGTGAAACTCAAGGCATATGTACAATTCAAATTAAAATATTAGAAGTAAAAAAAAAAGTTCAGATAGATCAGTTGTTTTCCCCAGTTTGGCTAACCTACCAAAAAGAAAGTCGGATAGGTTTGCACCTTACCCATTCACTTATACCCTCTGAGAAACCTAGGCCTTGCAGTATATCTGGAGGTAGACAGCATCAACTAAGTTCTCTACATATGTAAGTTGTATTGCTTGAACTATACTATCGCAGGTGGAGTAGTACAGTTTTCCCAGTACAGTCATAGTTATGCCAGTATAAAAGTGTTTATATATTTATAGCTTATTTCTCTCCATTTAGGTGAAAGAGAAATAATGGTGTAATATACCTTTATATTGGCATAGTTGCATCATTGAAATATACCAGTACACAAATTGTGTCTAGGCCAGGCTTCCATTGGATTGAAGAGGGGGAATACACTGTTGTGTAGGGGCCCTTCCTAAGATAGAAGCCTTCACCAGAAGCCTTAGGCACACAGACTTAGAAACATGTAAATTATAAATTCTCAGTATATCACAACTGGGGATTAAACAACAGAAAAATGAACAGCCTCCAAAATTCTTGATATACACTTAAAAACTTTCAATTTCACCTGGAAACTAATGAGGAAAAAAAAGGCATCTAGAGAGCATAACTGTTGTTTCTATGTATTACATCTCTCAAAGACAGGGTTCTGGTCCTAAAGAATTTACAGCCCTAATTCTGTTCTCCATTTAACAGCTTTCTCCCAGGTGGCTCATACCATAAAGACATCACAGACACTAATGCCTTAATGCACTGATCCTTTGAATCATAAACTTCAACACAGTCTTCAAGATTCTTATTTAATCTGGCTAGTATAGCTAGTGTAATTACAATTATTTTATTTTTGGGTTTTATTTAGAGCTTAGCACCAGATTATTCATATGAAAAATCTAGGTTCCTTATGAAAATTGTAGAACTCAGAGGTGTAACAAGCAGTTTCTGTACCCCTGACAGCAGCAGTGGTCTGGGCAGCTGCAGTGGCCAGACCAGCAGATGCAGCGGCTGGACCGGCAGCTGTGCTGACTGCCATTCTTATACCCCGTGAAGTTCGACACCCACTGTTGATGCCTTGGCCACTCACCACTGATTACATTATAGATATAACTAATAGTGGGGAAAAAAAAGTTGTTGACAATGTGCTATGAAAAACTTTGTCTTGGCATCAAACTTGAAGATCAATTTAAGGCTGCTGACAGACATTAAATTAAAGGTGTGATGGGATTTGATGCACAATCCCAACAGTCATGCTTCCTGCCATGTCTGCCAGTCATGATCCTGGTCTCACCCTGCACCTGCAAGTAGCAAGCTTGGCTCTCTGACTAGATCTTCCCGCCAGAGAAATTCATGGAGAACTTGTGAGCACTTATTAGCTGATCAGTACTCCAGATCAGGGGAGCCCATGGAGCCATATTCTGTGTAACAACTTTATGGTTTATAACTCATTTTATCACACTCTTCATTGAAGGAATGTGTGGGCAGGTCACTACTTAAGACATGATTAACCAGCTAATCACGCCTTAAATGTAACATCTGTCAGGGACCTGACAGTATGTGAGTAAAGCTAATATGATTTCTAACTAAGTGCACAATACTGTTGTTGTCTGAGTTCCTGGAATATTATAGCTGCTGGTGGCTTCACTGGATATCATTATGGATGCTTTTCATGTCTGATAGCATTTTCGCGAGCATGTCCCAGAGTTTACTCATCCGTACTTCAGAACTGTTTTTAAATTCCAAGGCCAGTTTATATTCTCCCTAATCAAAATAAAAAATAAGAACAAAGTCTTCTGCTTTACACTAAAAATAAAATCTGTCAAATTCTGACATGTAACATTAAAACTGAAAGAGATAGAAATTAAAAAAATGTAAACTTTGAATCCCAAATACTTTTAAACTTCACCATAAAATAGAAATATATGGGTTTGTTTACAGAGAATGTTCTTTTTTATAATACAATGTTACTAGAATTAGGAAAAAGGACGAAGGAAGGGTACTGTGATACCCAAAAACTTGCTTATGCCTATGCCAACTGCACAGTTGGTCCAACAGAATATACCTCCCAAAAAAATTCTTGCCTTTTGCATATTTCTTGGACCATCATGGCAAAAACATCACCTCAACACTATCAAAGGAAACAAAGTATAGGCTGTACTGGTACTCAGCTATCCTGGTGCAAATCTGCAATAGTACCATGAATTTATATTAAAAGGAAGCATATATCAGGTAAGTTCATTACTGAAGTTATCATAGTTCATTAACACTAAGTACATAGTGCAATTAAACCACAATGTGTTGTGCACAATAAAAGCAGTGCTGGCTACCCATTCACTTCAGGAAAACAGCAACATAGGACTGGGAGGGAAGAGAGGGTCACTGTATCCAGTGCTCTGCTGTCACAGGGAACCATTTCATGTAACCTATTGCTTCAAGCTTTTTAAGTTTCTTGCTCAAAAAGATGGCTAGAAACCCTTAGCTCTAATTCCTTGCCTAAATTTACTATGATCACCACATACTCATTAGTTCTTATGCCCCCACTGTTCTTTAGTTTAAATAGCTCTTTTCCTCTTCTGGTGTTTACCCTCAATCTTTATGTATTGACAGACAGCAGTTGTTATCTTCTTTCTCCACTGGAAATACTGCCCCTGATACAATGCAGGATGTCATTGCCTTTTTCATGGTCGCATGACATAGATGGCACATACTTATCCTGTGATCAACTGTTCTTAGATTCAAATGATGAGCAAAATTTCTTTTCATAGATTCATAGATTGTAGAGTCGGAAGGGACCATGAGGGATTATCATGTCTGATCTCCTGCCCCAGACAGGAAAGAGTGCTGAGGTCATACGACCCCAGCCAAGTGTCTATCTAGCCTCCTCTTGAAGACCTCCAAGTTAGGTGAGAGTACCATCTCCTTTGGAAGCCCATTCCAGATTCTGGCCACCCTTACTGTGAAAAATTTCTTTCCAATGTCTCACTTGAATCTACTCTCCATTAATTTCATAGAGTATCATAGTATCTAGGGTCAGAAGGGGCCTAGAGCAGGCCATCTAGTCTGACCCCCCGCCAATGGCAGGAACGAGTGCCAGGGTCACAGGACCTCAG
>JAGPOW010000229.1:11675658-11741228 GCA_030014935.1 Caiman crocodilus | reverse complement strand
GGGGCCATGCACCTCCTGGACCAAGTGGAGGTCCTGCAGCTCTGCCAGGAACCTCTGGGACCTCTCGGACTTGACTGACTGCTCCTCCCAGCAGATGTCTGGGTAATTGAAGTCACCCATGACAATGACATCCCTCGTCCTAGCCACCACCTTAAGTTGGCCAGTAAATTGGAGGTCCAGCTTCTCCTTCTGGTTGGGTGGTCTGTAGCAGACACCCATCATTAAGTCCCTTTCCCCAATTTGTACCTGTTACTCCTAGGGGTGCCCTGGTAAATAGCGCATCTCCAATTCTTCATTGTCCTCCATTGATAAACTTACAAGGTCACCCCTCAACCGTCTCTTGTGAAGGCTGAAGAGCTCCAGATCCCTCAACCTCCCCTTGCAGGGTCTTGGACAGAGGCCACTAATCATATGAGTGGCTCTCCTCTGAACCCTCTCTAGATTCTACTTGGTATTGGTGAGACTGCAGATGGAGTACTGCATCCAGTTCTGGGTGCCTCACTTCAACAAGGATGTGGAAACGCTAGAGATTGTCCAAAGAAGGGCCACCCATATGATCAGAAACTTGCATGACAAGCCATACGAGGTAAGACTGAGGGACCTGGGACTCTTCAGCCTGAAAAAGAGAAGGCTGAGAGGGGACTTGGTAGCAGCTTACCACTGCATCAGGGGCTCAGTGGACCAGTTCACCAGGGCATCCAGGGAGAAAACCAAGAGTAATGGTCACAAACTCCTGGAAGACTGTTTCAGACTCAACATTAGAAAAAACTTCTTCACAGCCACAGTGTCCAGACTGTGGAATAAGCTTCCTCCAGAGGTGGTGCAATCGCCTACTCTGGAGATCTTCAAGAAGAGACTTGCTGGGGTCACCTTGCTGGGGTCACTTGACCCCAGTTGTCTTTCCTGCTTGGTGTAGGGGGCTGGACCCAATGATATTCCGAGGCCCTTTCTAGCCTACATTCTATGAATCTATGGCCACTTGTTCTTTACTTCACAGGTGCTAACAATCATCCCACCTTTTTAATGGTCATTCTACTAATCAAGCTAACCTATTTTAGGGCAATTTTGCTGTCTGCTAGGGCTTTTTATTTCACAGCTCACATGCCATTCCACTTCCTCACCCCCTGCCCCATAAATGGGATGGTCACCTTAATTTTCACCGACTGGCCAGGACTGGCTTCTGAAATCTAGGACTGTCCTCGCCAAACTGAGTTGTATGATCACCCTACACTTAGATCAATCTAACTAGATCACTTGGGTCAACCCTAGTTAGATTGATCTAAGTCTAATATCTTCATGTACCTTCAGTTTTATCTGGTTTCTATTATTTTAGTCCTCAAGGTCATCCAGTTCTTAGCCTT
Source organism: Caiman crocodilus (assembly GCA_030014935.1). Classification (NCBI taxonomy): domain Eukaryota; kingdom Metazoa; phylum Chordata; order Crocodylia; family Alligatoridae; genus Caiman; species Caiman crocodilus. The sequence goes on along the minus strand of JAGPOW010000229.1, from coordinate 11,739,867 downwards.
CCTTTGTACTGATGATATTTTCCATGCTTTTGTAATTTAGGTTACTCCTAATTTTCATGTTATGATCATTAATTAAAATATTATTTGGAATCAAGACTGATCCTTGTGGAACTCCAATAGCAAACCTTTACCAGTCCAAAAGTTCCCTTTTCAATGTAACCTATTGTCATTTCTCTTTAAAAAGTTCTCTGTTCACCTTACATACCTAGTCCTAGTCACAAGCATACCTAGTTTGGCTAATCATTTCCCAAGTAGCACCATATAGGAAATTTTGCTAAAGTCCAGATACATTAAATTTACTGCATTTTTTCCTTTCCTTAGAAAATCAAATTAAATGATTAGCTTAGTCTGGTATAATCTACTTCAGCTAAGTCCACATTGAATTTTAACCCATTTTCTGTTTACCATTACTCTAGTGGTAATTTGGTATCAGCAGAGGATCAGGCCTGGGCTTTAATATGTAAGTTTGTAACACATAAAGAATTACCTATTTTATGCACCATAATATCCCCAGGCATTTCAGACAATAGGGACAATATAAGGAACTGAGCACTGTAAGCTGGAGTATTATAAATACTGGAACTTGTGTGTGTGTGGGGGGAGTGGGGGGCAGGAGGAAACTCCAAAAAACCCAAACTAAACTAGTTGGATGGCATTCATATCATAGTGTAGAACAGGGCTGTCCAACCTCAAACAGGCCAGGAGTCATACATAGCACTGGTCATGGGCCCGTAGGCTGCATACAACAGGAGTCATGTACTGCAGAGGCTGCACACTGTGCACACTCTCAGGACCCCTATTGTGTGCAGTTTCTATTGTGTGAGCAGTGTGAGTTCCCTCCTCCACTACTGTCTTTAGGTTGGTGAATTCCTATTCCCTGCTGCTGCCAGGTAACCTACTGCTTGACCACCCCGCAACTCCCCTCCACTGCAGGTACTGGTGCACTGGCAACGCCAATCTTCCCCCCACTGCCCAGGCAATGAGCTTACTGGGATGTCCTCCCATCATGCAGCCCTGCCCCAAAGACCCTGACTACTTCCATAGAAGCAGCAGCAATTGTGGGAGTGCATGTTAACCCCTAGCGGAGTGTATGTTAACCCTTTGTGGGTTGCCATTTGGGCAGCCTTGGAGTAAAACATCTCTTTTTCTACACAGCACTCCCCAAGATTTCATGTCCCAAAACAACTTTTGTGTAAAGGGCAAGATTATAGTCCTCTGTTCTGTACTTCTCCACCAGTACAAGGCAGGAAGCGATCTGAAATGCCATTTTAGCTTGATGTTTGGAGACTCCTATTTATTGTCTGTCTCATGTTCATCTAGCAGAAAATGACTGAGAAAAGGTATGTAGATGAAGAGCCACTGCACTCTAGCTATCCCTGGCTATGGAACTATTATCTTTGGATATAATTTACAACAACCTGGAGGCTATTTTAAATTATTTTGTAGGCCAGTTTGTCCTTGCTAATCCCAGGAATGTAGGATGACAAAGATAACTTAAAGCCACCTTTTCAAGAACTTCATTGTACACACAAATACTTCAGGTTACGTGCTACTAAGTATAATTAGTTTAGATATTTCTGTGTAGTGCTATCCTATAAGTTGATTACACCCACTGAAAGACAGCTGATAATGGCCTCAATGTTGATCCATTTTCTGGAGAACTACATATTTTTACACATACAGAGCATCTTTATTAATGTTTCTATTCATACTTCAATGCTGTATGTGGAAGTAGGATGCTTCCTGGAATTGCAAATTGGGAATTCAGTTTCATTTTGTGGTTCTTGGAATTTTGAAATTCAGATTTGTTGTTCAGCCTCAGCAAGAGAGCTGTTTTTATGAATTTCCTGTCTTCTGTAAACCAGTGAATGCATTATATTAAAAGAGTAACATTTTTCTTTTCTCTTTTTTTAAACATTTTATTTTTTATATAAGCAGTAAGCATGCCAGATGCTTGTATGAAAAATGTGATGTGTACAGTGCACTTGATTTATTTCTTAACATAACAATGTAAGTTGGAAAAACACAGTGGTTTGTAGGACTTAAATTATGACATAAAACAGATTATGTCAAATGAAAAATAAGGAGTCCATTTCGCAATTAAAACAGGGGACCAGGGTATGTTAAACAGCCCATGCAAAACTATGTGAATTGTATAAAAGCATGAAAGGAACTAGTTATGTTTTCATGATAGATTTCAAGGCATTATGAATTTAGGGACAGATTAAAAAGATTGGAGTTGCATTACATTATGGAGGAGATTTCATGTACATGTGAGTTAAAATTAAAGGAAATTTTATTCATAAAAGGCCTCTGAGCCTACAGGTTGCCAAACAACTCTTGTGATTTTACAGTGAGTAGACAGTACTGAACACGACATAGACCACACCCAGCATTTTGCAGGATAAATCCCATTGGGAAGGAGATCAGATACGTTACAATTTCAGCAGACACCAAGAGAAACCGTAATGTGCTATCAAACAATGCTTATAGTCTGCCTAATGTTACAAAATGATTCTAAGGGAACTGGATAAGGGTGAGATAAATATGTGAGATTCAGTTCTTGCTGAGTATTTTGCTCATAGAGATGCATGGAAGTTGAAAAATGAGATTTTGTTTTCCCATTAATACTACTGAAACATATATCCAAACATATCTAACCTAGCAGGCTTGACAGAATAGTCAAAGTCTATAATTTTATGTCGTTAAAAATCAAAGGTTGTCTATAATGTAACTATCCAAACATTAAGCTTATTATTGTTGCTGTGAGTATAAAAAGGTTTTATTCCATTCCAGCAGTCTATGACTGTAACATAAATTTCATAATTTCCCCCAATGGCATTTAAAAGGCTCATTCACATTGTATCATAACTATCAATGACATACGACTCAGAGTTTGGTATTTTTCATTAATGGGCCTCTCCCTTAAAATTTCACACCTGGATACCAGCCAACTCCTATGTAGCTGGCTGACACTTTCTGTTGTTTTCTTTTAAACAATGTTAATATTCAAACCAAGAAAAATGCTCTATTTTTTCACAAATTAAAAATTTTTGGCAGACCCTTTGCCCACATTGCATGTCTCAGATGTCATCTGGCACCACATCTTAGCAGACATTTTGGACTCTGCCCCATGTTAGCTTGGCATGGTTTGACCTTGCATAAGGTCCTTTCTCTAGTATTCCTTACAATAGCCATGACTACAGCTGGCTAGAAAATGTTGACAAAAATAAACTAGCAATAGCAACTTTTAAATATTTCATCTTCTCTGCTTTTCCAATCATTTCTACATAAGAAATACGTGGTATCTAATAACACAACTGTCAGCAGTTTGGAAAGTTATCCTTCTTAAACTTCCTATAGGCACTCATACCATTTCTGCTATTTCAAGCTAAACTATGCAGATTATCTGAAAATGTACAGCTGACAAAGTATTTGGGTTGAGATTTAGGCACACATCTTGTGTTGACTGGAATAAAAAAAATGTGTAGAGAAATCTTTTGAGACTTCAAAGTGGTGAACTTTGTGAACACTATCTGGCCAATACACTTGTTACACACTAAGTAGATGTGTGTGCCTATGTGTGTACATGAACATACAAGACTCATGGCTGCTCATGTGCTTAAATCTTTTGCTGGATCAGGATCAGAGCACTCAGAACCTTGAATCCCCTAGATTTTTGGCTGTGAGGTTGATTATTTTAGCAAACTATATTGGGGAAATATCTTACCTCCACTGAAAACAATTTTATTTTTATCATCATCTTCAATGGCATCAGGAAACTAGGAGTAGAAGTAGAAGAGAGGCAGAGATGAGTAATGGATCTGTTGAAAAATGTTCTTTTTAACTAGATGGTGCAATCTTTTAACCAACAAGAGATTCTCTTTTCTTTCCAGAGAGTTTCATACACCTAAAAAACTTGCTATTAAAGGAACTCTTGAAAAAATTCATTAACTCATTTTTATAGATGTATATTTCTCTATTTTATGTACTTTTCAGTTACAAAAATGCTCAAATGTGTTCATAGTCAGCATTCTTAACATAATATAAATAAACACTTTTTTTCAAGATTGTAAAATTAAATGGATTTGCACTGGATATAACATAAATAATCTCTGTTCATACAGTGATAAACCCAAGCCACATATTTCAGATGCAGACAGGTATTTGACTGCTTGAAACCTTACAGTTTGTTGAAAAGATTTTATTACCTAAAAGTTAAGAGCCATTTTGCAGATTCAGACTCTATATTGGAGTATTTGGATCCGAGGTTCTGATTTAGTTTAGTTTACTCATAGGGCAAATTAAATTCTCAATGTTCAGAAAGTGTGTGAATATTTTTATTCGGTTTTTTTTTTTGTGTTTGTTTTAAAATTATGCTTGTAATCAAAAATATGGGCTATCTTGAGTCGTAATTTAAAGAGTTCATACCAAATGTTCCTCAAGTTCCAAGACTGAAAGTTAAGAAAGAAGTCACTCAGGGAATTTGGATTTGGAAAGGCTATTTCCCTACATAGCTAAATCACTGTTTAGTTACAAGCTAGTATTTCATGCACAACAGTGACCCGAATGTCAAAGGGGAAAAACAGAGTATTCTGTGGTTTAAAAACATTACCCTACTTAGCTTCTTTTAAGTGGGATGGAGGAACTTTCCATTAGAAATGAAAAATGAAAAGAAGAAACTGTGGGAAGAATGTATCAATCTTTATAATGTGAAATATAATTCAAATGAGAATGTTATGGTCAGAAAAATGCTATTTTTGAGTGACCAAGGTAATTAGCTTGTGAATAATTGGGAAACTGATATAATGATAAAGAATTAAATAACAAGAGGATACATACAACTGTTGTGCTGCTCAAGTACAGGATAAGAGCCAGAGTTCTTAACTACTCACCAGAAGCAAATAATCCTCCAATTGCGTAACTAAGGGAATGAGTGCTGGGGAAAGGGGGCACATCTGGGGCACTGTCCCAAGGGACCAACTTTGGATGGAGTGCAAAAGTAGCAGCCACTGCCACCAATGGCCTAGCTACACCTGTCGTCCCATGTGACACTGCAGCCCAGGGAACAGAACTGCCCAGATATGTGGCTGTAATCCTCTAAAATTATGATGTTATAACATATTGCATTTTCATAGTGCCTTCTTTCCCAGGACCTCAGAATGTTTTATAAAAATTAATTAGCTAAGCTATACAATACTGCTAGGAGAAGAGAAGCATTAACCAGAGCTCTTTTTTATAGCTGTGGAAACTGTGTCAATGAATGGTTGAATCTTCTAAGCTTCTCATATTATTGTTTCTGGTTTCAAATAACAGTGTAAGCATAAAGAAGTCCTCTTTGACATCTGATAAACTTCAACTCTTATTCTAGATGTCACGGCAGGGTCCTGCAGGAGGGCCGTGATCTCCTTAAGAGCCACTCCTCCATGCCAAGTCAGCCCAAGGGCACCCTCTGCTTCTTTCCTGCCACGTCTTTGATGTTAGATAAGGTTAGGAGGCTGCCTTACAGCTCCTTGGGCACGGTTAGTTGGGACCTCTGTCCCCATGGTTTCCCAGACTCTCCTGGGGTCTCCCTGTGTGATGGGTGCTTCCCAGGCACCCTAGTCTTATGGGCTATGCGTGGCTCCTACCACCCCTTATATCATGCCCCAGGCCTCGCAGTTGGGACAGACGTTCTTCGATCAAAATACACTTGCCCTCTCCTCTAGGGCCTTCTCTGTATCATCGCCCTCTCCTGGGGCCCTCTCTGCCCACTATGGGCCTTCTCAATCAAATCGCCCACTTCTAGGGCTCTATGCGACCACACTGGGCCTTCTCAGTCTAACCGCCCTCTCTTGGGACTCTCTCTCCAGTGCTGCCCTTTTCCTAGGGCTCTCTGTGCCCGCTCTGGGCCTCTTCTGTGGTGTCGCCCCTCTTAGGGTCCTTCTTGATAAAGCTGCCCCTCTCCTGGGAGCCTCTATGCCCACTCTGGGACTTCTCAGTCCAGCCTCCTGTCTTTTGACCCCACCGCACTGCTACCCCGTCTCCAGGGCTCACTGCACTACTACCCCCTCTCTCTGGGGTTTACCGCAGTACTCTACCCTACTTCAGGGGCTCACCAAGCCCGCACTAGGGCTTCTCAATAGTACCTCTTCTCTGGGGCTCGCCACACCCACACTGGGGCTTCTCAATAGCACCCCCTCTCTGGGGCTTGCTGCACTCACACTGGGCTTCTCAGTAGTGCCCCTCCTGGGGCTCACCACACCCGCACTGGGGCTTCTCCATGACACCCTCTGTCTGGGTGCTTGCCGGGCCCAACTTGGGCTCTCCAATAAGGTTGCCCCATTTCTGGGGCTCTCCATGCCCACATTTGGGCTTCCCAATAAGGTGCTCCCCTCTCTGGGGCTCGCCATGCCCAAGTCGGGCTTCTCAAATGCCCCTCTCTGGGGCTGGGGTGTATGCACCCTGCAAGCTGCGCCCTTACCAGCGCCAGGATCCCCATGCTACTGTGGGTCTCCTATGAGTACGCTGTGCCCTCACTGCCTCCAGGGTCCCCACGCCGCTGTAGGTTCTCCCTGAGGCCTTCTCCAACCCCTAATAGCCTTACCCTAGCCACCAGCATAATACATAACAACACAAACTCAAGCCTCCTGGCTATAACTCAAACACATGCCCTCTGCCTATAACAACATTGCTCAACTCTGGTCAAGCTGTACTTGCAGTTCGGTTCACATCATGGTTTAGGGAGCTCCTGGCTCTCTGGCTGCTGGCAGGGACCTGCCTCAGGCCTCTGCTCCTGGGCTTTATAAGAACCAGGCTCTGCCTCCTACAGGCAGCTGACTGCTGGCAGGTGTGGGTTATTTGCTCCCTCCAGTTGCCCTGGCAACCCACAGCTGTGCTCCTCCTTTCCTGTCAGGGCTCTCTCTCTCTTCCTGGCAGTTTCCCCTCTCTAGGGGCAGGGCACCTCTGTGCTCTGTGACACTGGAATTAAAAATAAGGGCTACTGATATCGTTGGATCACAGTAATACCGATTTGCAGGGTGGATCCAAGAGGCTTTGCAATGATGCAGTTGTATCCCTCCCTCATTGATTTCTGGTCCATGCAAAGTTTAAAATCAACTGCCTGGCAGCGAGATCATCATCTTAGTTCAAGCAGCAAAGAGGGAGTCATTTGACTTCATGAAGTCATTCTCATTATACAGCTACCTGATTCCTTCTAAACTCTTCATTCAAGAGGGACTAATGACTTTCTTGACTTTTTAATGGTCTTAGTGTTCCACTAATCAAACTATTCTTTCTTCTGAATGTTACTGTCTATTAGCTACTCCTGGTAATGTAGCTCCTATTTCACAGCTCTGCTGGTTATTTCTAACTCTAGCTAAAAACCTTAACTTGGATGTGGAAACCTTAAATCAGATGAACATTAACTCAGGTATGGAAATACATTTTGGGAAAGCATTGGATGCATTGTCAAGATGCTCAAGTAGGCTAGATTTTGTTTTATGAATCTTTAAACAGAGAAGTACATTTAATTTTAACAACTACAGGTCTAATGAAACAACTTATTTTGATTATTTTTGCCTAGTTTGTTGCATTTTTATACATAATATATAGTATCGTGAATTAATGCACATTCCAATAAAGTCATACTGGTTTTTGCTTCGATCTTAAACTGAATAATATAGCCCAGGTCCTATACCATATTATTAATGGTTCTAGTTTCTTTTTAACTAGAGAAGACTGTGTTTTGCTTTATATGTGATGAGGTAACACAGCATTTGCACTCTCCTTTTCAAAATCCTAGATCTGCCCATGTCCACTTGTTCAAATTGAAATCTGTCCAGTGAAAGAATAGGGACAATACCAAGTGACCAAGATGAGAAAATAGTTTAGTGTCTGAATTATGAATAGGCACTAGTCAAATTACTGTATTTACTTGAATGTAAGATGACCCTAAATATAAGACAACCCTGATAATTAGATTCTATATATAGAAAATGTATAACCTGGTAAAAGTTGCCAGGTATAAAATCTCATTTAATAGATTTCATAGATTTCTAGGGTCAGAAGGGGCCTATTAGATCATTGAGTCTGACCCCCTGCTCTAGGCAGGAAAAAGTGCTGGGGTCAAGTAACCCCAGCTAGGTGCTTGTCTAATCTCCTTTTGAACACCTCCAAGTAGGGGGAAGTACCACCTCTCTTGGAGGCCCATTCCATTATTTGGCAACCTTCACCATAAAAAATTTCTTCCTGGACTCCAATCTAAATCTACTCTTCTTCAGTTTTTGGTCATTATTTCTAGTAGCACCAAGGTGCACCCTGGTAAACAGAGTATCCCCTATTCCCTGCTGACCCCGCCCATGAGTTTGTAGATATCCATGAGATCACCTCTCAGCCTTCTCTTGTGGAGGCTGAAGAGATTCAGAGTCCTTAATATATCTTTATAGGATCTTACCTGCAGGCCCTTAACCATACAAGTAGCCCTTCTCTGAACCCTTTCTAGGTTATCCACATCCCTCTTGAAGTGTGGTATCCAAAACTGGATGCAGTACTTCAGCTGCAGTCTCACTAATGCCACATAGAGGGGAAGTATCACCTCCCTAGACCTGTTCACGATGCACCTACTAATGCAGAAAATAGTTCGGTTAGCCTTACTTATTACCTCATCACATTGGCAACTCATATTCATTTTTGCATTGACTGTGACTCTGAGATCCCTTTCTACTGCTGTGCTACTTAGAATGGTACTTCCCAGTCTATAGGTGTATTGATGATTCTTCTCCCCAGATGCAACACTTTGCACTTATCTTGGTTAAAATACATCCTAATCTGATCTGCCCCAGTCTATCCAAATCTGCCTGAATTCACTCCCTACCCTCTAGTGTGTTTACCAGACCAAGGAAGCACCAGTTGCTAAGATGAGGGGATGTGGAGGGGGCCCCCTGCGTGCTCCCTGGTGGATACAGAAGGCATTTCTGGTCCACTTCTGGGTCTGCTGCTGAACACAATGGGGAGCTCTCTGAGTTTCTGTGGGATGCTCCATCCACCCCAGCACCTTAGTGTTGACAAGCTGCCTGGTACTGTAGCAAGAAACATTTTTGCCAGCTCCCCCTCCAAATGTGAAGTTCCTCCATATGACAAAAGCCCCTTTTGCAATATTTGCCCCCTTTTGGGGATGCTTTCTCTTTTCCACCTTTTCTTCATTCCTCTCTCTTTTTCTTTTATTATATTAGTTTTATATAAGGTGTACTTGTAGTGAAAATAGAGTTTGTAGATGCTTTTACAAATGTACTTTAGGTTTAAAAGTATGTTGTGCCATGTAACAATGTTAGTATGGACAAGGATCTCTGAATGAATCATGGTTGATTGTGTAACACAGCAGCTAGTCTGGATAAACAAGTTAATGAGCGGCAATTAACACCTACAAAACTACAGACCAAGATGAGGAAAGAATCAATACAGAGCTAAGAACTCCCTGAAAATTCACTGTTAAAGGTGCAGAAGCCCTGGGTTGAACTAATCAACACTGGAAACAGACCCTTGGGGCTGAAGTACCCCCTGATCAACCACTTCCAGAACTCCATTCATCACGGCAGTGAATCAATTAAAATTCATCAATGGACTCCTGAGACTGCACGCACCTGTGGATGTGACCCCAGGGGCTGACAGCTGCCATCCAGCAGCTACCAGGAGGGCTGTCCCTCAAGGTCAACGACCCCTGGATTGGGTAAGCCCGAGAATTGGGGAGTCACCAAAGTCTGCCAGAGAGGGATAAAAGGCAGTGAAGAATGACCCCCAATGGTGCCCTCTTTGACTGGACCAGCACCCTGCCCATCCAGCTAGAAGGACCAGCTGGCGACCCCCTTCTGAAGCAACATCGCACTGAAATAAGCCTCGATTGGCCATTGATGGTGGACTCCAGCGCTTGAAGATAGGTATATCTTGACACTGGTGCTTCGTGTTCATAACTAGCTACTGTCCATATGTGTCCGTGAATGTATGTGTGTTTGAGGGGATCAGCACCAAGGTTTATGGTCTGACTCTTGCATCTGTCCAATAAACTAGAATTTTATGATGATCCTGCGAGTTGGTTCTTTGTAGCCAATGGTACCTTGAGTTATATAAAAAAAGCATTTAAAGCTGTGTCTATGTCCAAATTGCTGAGTCTTTCTGAGCTTCTCTGAATCTATTCAGAGGGTTCTGGTTAAATTCGGAGAGATTAAAGGGTCTCCTGATTCAATCTGGATTTGGAGATTCAGCTACTGAATCAGGCCGAATTGGATCAGGGACCAAAGCTTTGCACAGCCATAGTAATTAACCCCCCAGTCATAACTGGAACCAGGTTTTCTTGTCACGAGTCTTGGGATCCTCCAAAAACATATATGCAGATAAGGCACAGGGCAACCTGGTCTGGCTCCACTTTATGGAGGCTGTGGCCACATTAATCATATATGGCAGGTGGGGAGGGGGGGTAACAGAGCAATTCTGGGTTAAGTATCTGAAGGCCTATTTGGTGATTATTTACCAGACATTTAAGACAGTGAAGAAACTGTCTTGATTGGAAATGGGAAAGAAAGGTGCAGCTCAGCTGTGGGAGTGAAGAGGAAATCAAGATGTATTCAATGTAGGGACTCACCATGAAATTAAAAAAGTAGCGCTGATTGGAACTGAGCATTAGTGGTCACTACCATGTATCTTATTCAGATGGGCTGCACTAACCTATTCTTGTGGTACATTCCCATCAGCATTGGAAGCCCAATCTATACTTTGAAGGCAGAGAAAGTGATTGACACAGCGTTGGAGGGTGTAAGGAGTGGAGGAGAGAGATCTGAAGCTCAAAACAATAGCAGTTATGGCAAGTAAGCATTAATTGGAAAAGGATGTTGAAGACGGGAAATGAAGAGCTGAAGACAGATGGAGGGTGAATGAAGGTCAAGAAGAAAGGAATAAAGAAGGTGACAGCAGGAGCAATGGCAGAGGCAGCCAGAGTGTGAGTGATGATGTCAGAAGGAAGACGAGCACAGGCGAACAAGAGACAAGAGTCAGAGCAGTAGGAGAAGATACATTGGATGAGAAGCAGAGAATGGTGGAAGCATGATGGCAGGTTGGCCTACTGGGAGTGGCACGGTGGGAGAACAAGGAAGAGGCACCAAGAGAAGAGCAGACGCTGTGGATAACTTTAACTGGCAATGGGAGGCAGATGGAATCAATGATGAACCAATGATTTCCTGGAAATGGTACTGTTTGAGTTTTTGGAGGTGCAGATGGGGCATCTAATCAGCTTGATTGCTTTCTTGAACCAAAAGACTTGGGAATTGACTTACTGCAATTGAGAAGAGTAAGGTATGTTTTGGAAGAAATATGCAGAGAAATATGAGAGGGAGGAATTAAGAGGGGATAAAGTTCATATCAGGGGAAAAGTCAAGAGAAAGAATGATTATACTTTGAATGTACACAGATTTAGTAGAGGCAGAAGGCATAGAAATATGGGTGGAAAGGGTCATCTCAGTAGAGGAAGTCAAGGGCAAATACAGTAGCTGTACACAGTCTTGGAGGGCACAAGTAGTGTTACAAGGAGACAAGTGGAGCCTAGGTGGGGTGATGCACCTCCCATCAGTGATCCAGATCGAGACATGCACAGGTTTTATAATGTACCTCAGTGTCCCTTCACAGTGTGCTACAGATGTGAAGTAATGGGGATAGAGCAGCAGTGTACCAGGAGTTCCTAAAATGCACTATTTGTAAGGGAGAGGGACACCTGTATTGTATGTACCCTGAAAGCCTTTGCAAGTATAGTCAGACCTCTTGAGGAGCAGCAACAGCTGGAGGAGGAGAGCAGAGGAGAGGAGAGGTTGGACACTAAGGTAGAAATGGTGGAAGAAACCCTGCAGGAGGGTGAAACTGAGGAGGGGAGAAAAATTTCTCTACTTGGAGATGAAATGGAAGGGAAGGTGGGAATACCAAACAGCTTAGACATAGAGATGGGGGTGGGGAAGAAAGAAGACACCTACAGGTAACTGAAGTGGACATAGAGCAAGAGAAAGAACCAGAGACAGAATGGGAAAAGAAAGAAAACACACAGGCTGAAGACCAGGAAGAAGAAACATGATAATCAGGGAGATGAGCTGGAGGAAAAGCTGGAGAGCAGTTTCCTGCTGCTAGTTCTTCTGGGCTCCAACTTGAAGTAGAGACCAAAAAGCAGGAAGCGGTGGGAAGGCAGGCATATGCAAGCCTTCCTCAATGTGAAAACTATCAAGCGGCTTGCAATGGCTACAGGAAAGTGAGTGATGGAGGGGGAAGCATCAACCAACCTAAACAGTAGCACAGATGAACCATAAAGGGATAGGCACACTTATTTTAAAACAAGAATAAATGGCATTGACAATATTTTCACTTAACATCAGTAGTATCTTAACAAGGAAAAGATGGGAAAAGATTGAACCAGTCTTGAACCAAGTAAGGGCAGATATAATCTTCCTACAAGAATGTGGTATTCAGGGCAAGGATTATAAATACTTTGAGAAAAAGTGGACATAGGGTACATCTTGGTGGTCAGAAACAAATGAGAAGAAAGAAGCAGGGATAGTGATAGTATTCAACCCAGAGCTGAGAACGAAGCGGGTAGAAGTAGTCATGAGTGGCAGATTGCAATGAATGATATTATCATTCAGGGCAGCAGTATTAGAAATTTTTCAATTTTTCAATTTTTTCAATATATGTACCACCAGGGAGGGAGGGAAAGAATTCACTACTTATAAAACTAGCAGTTTATGTGGTCAGAGGGAGACTTGTGCATAATAGTGGGAGATTTCAACTGTTTAATCAAAGTGGCCAACAGGACAGGGGAAAGAGGCAATGGAACTTTAGACAGCTCGTCCAGACTATTAACAATTATAATAAAAGAAGAGTTGCTAAGAGATGTGTAGGTCTGTTCAGAGAAAGTTTTCACTAGAACAGACCTCAGGGGAAAGAAACAATCAATAATTGACTTCATGCTTATCTCAAAAGAAATAGTGATAAGGAAGAAAGAATGCTAGGGATCCCAATGGGTTCCAAAGGAAAAGGTAATATGATATGGAAAAAGATAACAGCCAGGCTATGGCAAGTACTTTGGTTATGTTCTGGAAGGACATTGTCCTTTTCTGAAAAAGTGATGGTGTTTATGGTTGTGCTACTGCCGATTATTGTATATACAGGAATTGTGTTCCCACCAACGTGGTAGCAAATAGCAAAAGTAGAGAAGGAAATATGCATGTTCTTCTGGAATGCCAGAAAAGTAAGGTTGGCTAGAGCTGAACTATAGAAAGCAGGAGAGGTGTGGGGATGGGGGCTGCCAGACTTGGGATCATTTGTCTATGCAAAATATGTAAGCACAATATGAAAGGTGGTAATGGAGGGAGAGGGGAAGAGCAGCGGATATCACCCAAATTCATGCAGCTGCAATTTTGAGGAAATGAGTTTATCAGAACTTTTTGAAAAGGTCATGGGCCTGCCAATTGCGCATTCATTACATCTGGATGGAAGGATTCATGCAGAAGTATAAAATAGGAAAGGCAGGGCTAGAGGTCCTGAAGGGTCATAAGAAAGATGAAAGTGGTGAGGGAGAGAGAGGATGGTGCCAATGGGAAACTTCACAGATGGACAAGTAAAGACGGTGCAGGGAGCAGTGGCATGTTAACAGCTAAAAGATGAACATGCTGACCTAGCATAGATGGTTGTAAGAAATATCTTGCTTGGGAGAGAAGTGCAACAAAGATGGGGCTTGATGAGCTCATCAAGCTGCCCAAGGGAGAGGTGAATGGAAGAAGAAATAGTGGGACGTGTTTGGGGAGTGTACATATGTAAACGGGGTGCGGGAAAGGATCTGCTGCTTTCTGAGTGTCACCAAAATAAACCTGTCATTAGCCTGGGAGATAGATGGTACTATATGGACTCATACCAAAGAGACCAGAAGAAGCATTATTAAGGACTTTATTAACATGTGTTAAAATTAGTTTATGGGAAGTAAGAAACCTCTGGCTGTTTGTGGGGTTTGCTTTCACTGAAAGAGAGTGCCTGAAGTTGGGGCTGCATAAACTGAAATACAACATTGATTGAATGAAGAAAGAAATCAGAGAACAAGAGGCACAGAATAAGTGGAAGAAGGACTGGACACACATGTTTCACAAAACCAGCAGAAGACTGATGGGACAGGTGAAGAGTTTCTGGTGGTCACTGAGCAAAGTTTTCATGGGGTTCTGTATAAAGAAAAAGATTTCTGCAAGGCTTTGGTTTTTGTGGGAAGTTGATGTATGTTTTTTAAGGGATTAACATATGTTTTTTGATATGTAGTTGTTTCTGTGCTATGAAGTCCTGATAAAACAAGGATGCTCAATGTCTGTAGCTCTGTAAGTGCAGGATGATAAATGTTTTAATAAATTTGTAAAAAAAAAAAGGGAGGGAAGGTTTCCCAACAGTATGTTGGGGGTTTGTATATAGGATGTTTCCCATGGATTAGGGAGTATCTGAAGCCGCAGGCTGAAGAGCCTGCGAGGTAGGATACTCGCTGGTGGTAGTGTCATATAGACTTGAATGATTGAGTTGTGCTCAGTAAATAGAATTCAGAACTGATTTGGCTGTTTTGGCCCAAGACACAAAATTGAAAAAAAAATCAGTATGCTTGCCCAATATAGGCCATGTACTTTACAGGCATGCTTAGTGTTAGCTTGGCAACATTTAATCAGTTTCATAGTTGGTTTCCATTACTGACCACCTGCTCTTTTGGCAGCAGTTTAATGATAGACAGTGTACTTAATGAGGTTTTCTTGTATGCAAATGTAGCATGAGGAGCTTTTTTCCTCCTGGTGGTTGAAGAAAAAACCCCTCTTATATTTCAGTAAATATGGTAATGCAAATAACAACTCACAAGTAATCCGTGCGTTGACATACTATAAAAGCAAAAAGCGAGAAACTTCATATAGTAAAAGAACAGAATAAATTGTATTGTTCACAAACAATTTCTGGATAGGTGAACAGCTGAATTCATTGCAGGACTAATTCTACTACCCTTAAACATGGTGGATAAGTAGTACTTACTTCAAAAATAGTCTCCCTAAAGTCAACTGAACTATTAATAAAGTATGGTGCTATGTGACTAAAGATGGCCCTGAATCTTTCTTTTATCTTGTGACTTTTTCACCGTGCTTGAGTTTAGTACGTCTCATTTTTTATAAAGGTGCATAAAGCAAAACCAAGCAACCGACGTGCTGTTTGATTCCCTGATCTGTCTTGGAAAAATCATTAGTACCTGACTTCCCACTGAAAGGAATGAAGACTGCTTTCTGTTTGTAAGTTCGTGATTCATGCTTTGTATTAGGGCTATCAAACCGGTACAAATACAGGAGTGTAAAGAATTAGCATAATTATGCATTTCAGGAAAACATGTTTTTCATGAGTGTTTCTGGAACAAATCTGAAGCTTTTGGCAATTTCAAGCTCACATATCAGTGCTGGAATACCTACTGGCACCAAGAGTACTATTGACTTGTCCCATTGGGTACTGCTTTGCTTCAATATTTTTAAGGTGTCTTTTTCAGCCTTGTTGTAGCAATACATCCTTTAACAGCTCATTACTTAATGGAAAATAAACAAAGCTTCTTCCAGAAAAAGAAAAGCTGCTTCCAGATCTCCATCACCTTACAGTGAACTTATTTTTTTTTAAATACATAATGATTTCTTGTGGAAAATGTCTTTAGTCCTGTCAAGAGGCCATCCACCTCAGAAGACAGATTGTCTGCTCAGGCATCCATCTTGTCTAGCCAACAGCTCAAAACTTCAAGACAGAAGAGGAAGCCAGTGACTCTGAAAACGCCCCCACTGTGCATAGATTTCAAATGGAAACATATATGGATGATACGACCTTCCCTTGGCTGATTTCCTACCCCCACTTCCAGCAACTTGGATGACTAGCATTTTTTTTCAGGCATATATGCAATGGAGAAGAACTTAAGAGTTGCATACACATCACAGTGATTAATCTTATAATCAAGGGCTGAACAGTACTTCTTGCACGTAGGCCTGCATAAGGTAGTAAACAGACCTTCACAGTGCTCTGCGGATAGATATTTGTCAAGACATTTTTGTGCCTGGCCTGTTTAGATGCTTGTCCACTACATGATATTATTCTCTGTTACCTTACTGCTAGGCTCTTTCCTACTGAAATGGCTTGTGTATAAATCTCCATTTTGACTATAGCTGCATAAAGAGATTACAATCTTGATGGCACCCTGAAGAAGTAGTGTATGTGCATCTAAGGAATTAGCCCTAGTTTTTGCTGATGGCATCTTATTCCTCAGTGCTGAAGAAAATATAATGTGAATAACACAAGTATCAGTTGGGTGATCTGAAGATTAGCAGAGTACACCTGCCTGGATATCTCTGGTCCTAATCTCTCCAGATCAAGGCTGCATGAGGAGGAAAAATCCACATCACACCCTACTGGTACTGCCATTTTAAAAGCTTACGCAGTCTTTTGATTAGAGGTAAATTAGAGGACTCATACTCTCCACTCACCTTTGCTTAACCTTTTGCACAAAATCATGACTGCTCTTTCTTCAGAAAGATGTTTTGTACAGAATAGTGTGAACACACAAATTCGGTGTCACACCACAAGTGTACAGGAAAGAAATGGATACACTAGCTATTATGCAGGCATGCTTTTGAAACATCTTTATAGATAATCTTTCAGAAGCTAGGTGCTATATAATATAGCTTATTTTATATTACACATTAGACTCTATCGTAAACCAAAGGATGGTAAGAGTGTCACTGAAGTAGCTATAAAGGCAGAACTGTTAACTCAAACCTTCCATGAATGTGTGAATACCCCTTAATGAGCCTAACTTAACAAAAAGGTGCATTGGTAATTAAATCCATAAGGTTTCACAACCTTGTACACACAGCCTACTGTTACGGTCTCCCTCAGTCTCACGATCAACTTTCACTGCTCTGTTGTTCTGATTGCACCTAGTTACTCCCATCAGTAGAAAAGTCTTCAATATGTAGAAAGGAAGTTGTTCCTGAAATCACTGAAGTACAAGTTCAGCTGTTCCTGAAGTCCGCTAACTCCTATTCCTTCTCTTAATACAATGTCAGTTCTCAACAGTAAATCCTAAAAGTAATAATGTTTGCAGTGATAAAGCTAAGGAAGTTGAGAGGTGATTCAGATACCCCCTATGATGTTTTGCTTTCATTATAATTACTAGCACAGTGTTTATACATTCACTACTAGCAATGTGTGGAATATAGACACTACTGGCTGATTCTGATCTTACTTATACCCCATTTCATATTCATAAATTCTTTGGCTTTAAGCAAAGAACTCATGATTTATATCAGGGTAAAATGAAAATAAGGCATACTATTCACACCTCAGGAATCTACACTCTAGCATAGGCAAATAAATCAGTGAATCTATGAAAAGCATGAGAGCCTTAATGCAAAGCCCACTGTGGGATGTAAATGACTCAAAGATGATTTCACTTCTCTTGCTCTGTCTCTTAGTACCAATTACCATAGAATTTAAAACCTGAGTTTTCCCTGAAGCAGTGCAAATAATTGACACAATTTTCTTTTTCATAGTCCTTTCATTGCTATGTCTCTCATTTGTAAAGTTTAAAAGCTAGCCACTATGTGTAAATTCATTTCTAAATTGTTCATAATTTACGAGGTGAATAGGAGATAGACTAATAAAACTGGTTCTAGCTCTATAGAATGATAAGCATTAGCAGGGATATAAAGAACATATTAAAGTTACATGAATAGGACGCTAAGCACTCAGCACACAAAAAATAATCATTAAAAAATAGAGAGATGTGATCTCTTTTCCATAACCTGTCTACCACATGATTTATGAAGATCTTAATATTGCTTATACCATGTTGTCATTGGAAAAATCTTATGGGTGAACAGCCAGGAATAAACTGTTTAAAGCTGAGGTACTCTATTTTGTAATTTAAACTCATGCTTCATTTTGCTTTTTAATTCATATTCCTTCCCTGGCTTCCTTATTCATCACACTGGCTCTCTGGCACAGTTGCCAATTTGTTGCACCAAAACAAATATCTGCATGAAAGGGCTTTGCCAGTTGGACCATAAAAAGTCACTCTCATTCCCTTCCTTTTTAAAAAGAAAAATCCTGCACATTAGGAGACATTTACACTACCTAGCAAAGACATTTCTTCGTTTATGAATTAGAAATGTATAGTAATTGAAAAAAAAATCTTAGGCTGTGCATTCTAACCTATCTGGCAACTCTGAGAATGTAGCCATCTGCTAAGTGCAGAAGAAGTGAGCTGCCCACTTGTTTATTCAATCTGTCAGAACTTAATTTCTTATTAACTGATTGATTTGCTCATACCTTTCAGTAATTGAAGCCTGGAACCTTGGAAACTGGATTGAACAGATTATAGTTCACATATTTCTTCCGCTTCTGGCAACCGATAAGAGTTGAGTCTATTATTCCATGTTCATGTCTGTGGCCTTGGACATAGATTTAGGTATGAGGAATTCTGAGATGCAAATGTATGGCAGAAAATGTATTATTAACCAAGTGGTCCTTTCCATAGTTCATTTAATAATGATTTACTAAGTGCTTTCCACTTTTATAGCTGTTTATATGCATTGTTTACTGGGGTGTAGATCCTGAGGTACTTTTAATATTCAACACAGGAATATCATAATGAGGTTATAGAATTATGAATAACAGATGAACATATTTTTGGCTTTTTTGGAACAGGGATTTCAGAATGTTATCAGCCATAAGTTGATTACAGTTGATAAGAAGTTCAGTTTGTCTTTTACAAGATTTAAGGAGACACATTCAATACTGCTGCCTTAAATCATTGCCAAAAGAAGCCCAATCCTCTGGAGATGGCATTACTGAAATCATTTTTCAGGTCTACCTAACAGAAATCCATTCTTCATAGCCGTACTTTCATATTTCTACACTACTTTGTACCATTTGCTAACCCTCAGCTGGTCTAGTCAAATGAGTCAGCTTACTAGAATATAGTAAAATGAAAACAATATTGTTCAGGGAAAAAATGGCAGTTTAAAAATCCAAGAAAATGCCTATAAACCATTAAAAAGCATAGGTGGCTGTTTTGCAAGATGAACTCTATCAACACTTCAAAATCCTGCACTCAGGGCCTATATTCTGTTAAACAGGACACACTGCTTCTTCTGTCTAACTGTTCTATTACTTATTTCAGAACAACATATTTTAGAATGTATTTGTTTTTTACATAGGCTCTATACTTTCCTAAAGCACTTGCTGTTTGGCAAAGACATTGGCTCTTCCAAAAATGTTTCCCTTTAATGATTAACTATTTGGAGTTTTCTTTTCAGGATTCTGGCACGGTCCATAGTTAGTAATAGTGTGAGGCAGCTAAGACCCTGAATGGGAGGATGGAGAGATGAATAGACCATTTAGAGACAATGGCTTTTTCTTGCTGATGGATGCCTTCTGTTTCTCCCACATTTCCTCCCCCTGTACATTTTTCTATAGTTTTAAAAATCTTCCCAGAAACACTCATGTGAACACTAAAACAAACAGAATTTGCCTAAGTGCAAAGACTGTAAATCTGTCGCCTATTATTATTACCTGACTGGAATAATCACAAACTACCAAGGTTGCTCTAAAGAGGATCTCAGCTAGCAACAGTAGTGTATAAACCTGAGGGTGGGCATGACAACCAACTATTCAGGTATGCCTGCCAACATACCCTCACTGATTAAAAACCCAAAAGCTTGCTTAATTTTTTTTTCCCATCTATTAATGTTGGTCTAATAAAAAATATCAGATTCACCCAAAGAACCTTGTCTATGTCTCCTAACATGCACTGCTCTGTGCTTAATATCAATGTGCCATCAGGCAAATTGGTAATAGACTTCAACTGGGCCTTGTCTAATAAACTTCCTGTGCAGCAACTATGCCAGAATTGGGATAACTGTCATCAAAACTCCAGAGACTGGACCACCCAAAAGACAGATGGAAGATATTAAACATATCCGGCAGGTTTCTAGTTTTGCTATGTGCGTTAAAACTCTTCCAGATCCCATTAAAACTGGTGATCATCTTGGTTCCTGGCCACTAGTGGCTGGCAGATCCATCTACTAGTGAAAGTTTGGAATGAGTTAAACCTGAAATGGAGAACCCATAATTGTTACCTCACCTTGGCAGCAAACTCTGTTGAGCTTCTTCAATACCACCAAAGGGAAATCAGTTACTTGGCCTCTTTGGAAGGGAACTACACTGTCCCACAGCATAGTGACAGCAGTGACTATCCAGAGTTTCCTGGCTCCCAGCACCTATGTCCCAGATACCACCAGTGTCTTTCCCACTTCCCTCACAACCTAAGCATAAGAATGTAGTGGAAAGAGAAAGGGAGAGGCAGCAACAATTGCATAAAGCGAAATGTGGGGAGAAAGACTTTGTCCCCAGGAGTACCTGCATTGTTCCCAGAGCCATCACTGAGGCTAGCAGGTGCACATGTCTGCTCTTCTGTGATTAATCAAGTCTGCTGGAGTATGGCAATTACTGCACTGCAGCAGCCTCTTGTGTCTCATGTATCAGCATCCCCATACTTAAAAACGATGGTGGGGCACTTGAACTTCACTGAATGAGCTTTAGTTCAAGCACTCCTGCCACCATTTTTAAGCATGGAGACACTAATACATGAGATGCGGTGGCATTTTAATTAGAGTGGTTTTCAGAGCAGCTCTAATTTAGGTGCCCACCCCTCCTCACTCCTAGAGAACATGTATAAGTGCCCACTGATTTCACTGTAGTTGTGCCAGTCTAGCACTGTATGACTAAACATATTATGTGGTTCAATTCTCCACTGCCTTGAATCTTACATAATCATTGTGGCACTGCAAAGTGGGGATTAAATGTTTTCACTCACTATAATCTAATAATGACTATGTAAGGTGCAAGGGACTGAAGTATTGGACTGAACCATGAAACAGAGCGAGAGACAGAGACAGAGAGTGAGAAATGCAATAAAGCCAGGTACAAATATTATACTTTTACTGGTATAAATGATTAGAGACCAGTCTATACCTGTAACAGAACAGAAGTTTGGTACACATGGACAAGTTTAAAAATGGTAGGACCCAGTCTAAGATTGTGCGCCATCCCCCACCAAGGGGTGAATGTGTGTTCTGTTCACTACCAATCTAAACTACACCACTTATAGAAAGCCATATAACTTAGATCAATTTGGCCCTAGGATTTTTAGCACACAGTTAAAATATCCCTGATTCACCATGTGTTATTCACCTTTTCATCCTGATGAAATATCTCGTATTAACCTGTTTTTATTTCAGACCCACTGAAATCAAGGGAGTTAAACTGGTGATGATGATGAATCAAATGTTGCCACAGTCATATGTTGGAAGCATGAGGGCCAAAAAGCCAGCAACAAGTAGAATGGTCAATGTCAATAAGACCATGGGTGCCTGAAGGAGGGCTGTAAAGGCATTCGTAGATGATGTGGTTGGCAGTCTGAACTTGAGCACCACAGCTGCAGCCAGTGTCACTGGAGAGGCATGCTTACCTTAAACCATCTAATGCCCATTCTGAGATGGTTAAGAGTAGTCCAGGCCTCATGAGGCAGCTGCCATCCTGAGGGGTGGAAGCCGGTGTTGGGATGAAGTTCATTAGCTGCAGTTCTTGTGCAGCATGTTTCCTGCTCCACTGATGGCAGGTCCATGTTATAGGTGACATGCCATTTTCAAATTTGATGAGCTTACTGGCCTGAGTGGAGAAAGGGTTCTGAGACTTTAGACAGTAGTTGGTTTTCTGGCTTGTGGCTACTAGGCTGGAGCACAAAGAATGGTGTGGATCTTGGGATTTGAGGCCTAGGGCCAGGGTCGCAGTTTGTCCCTGGATGTCAGAGTGGGAGGAATGCCTGAGAGCAGTCAACTGGGGTTGACAAAAGGCATCCGGTAAAGGTCCTCAGGACACTATTAAGGCTGGAATCTACTAGCTTAGTGTGCATGCTCTGACCCCATACTGGTGTACAGTACTCAGCAGGAGCATACACAAGTGCCAAAGTGGAGGTGCAAATGTTTAGAAACTTGCACCCCAGGTGGTGCCAGCAAGGCAATGGATAAGACCTCCTTTGCTACTAACCTTACCCTGGACCCCTTCCAGATGCTGGCGGTAGGTAAGGGTCCAGCGCAGCTTGACTCTTAAACAAGTAATAGTGTGACAATGTTCAAGTGTCCAGTCACCGATCTTGATTTTTCTTTCTTTCTTCACTTGTTTGTTATTTAGGTTGAAGGCTGTTGCTAGTGTTTTAGTGAGGCTGAGCAAGAGATGCTATTTATGGAAGTACTTGGCAAGGTTGTTCAAATCTGATGTCAAAGTGGATTCAATGGCCTGCCATTCATTGCTTGCTTGACTTGGTAAGAGCCAGGTTGTCAGCATAGTCATACTTCTTGGACTGGGTGTCAGGTATTGAAAAGCAATGGAGAAAGTACTGAGCCTTGTGAGATCCCATTCTTAAGACTTCTAGTGCAGCTTTCCTGTCTATTGATGGTCTTAAGAGTGAAGCTATGGTTCTGAAGCATGAGCATGATAAAGCTGGCAATTGTTCCGACAGGTATCATTTGGAGGAGTTTGTAGTAGAGGACATGGAGTCAGACAGTGTCATATATATCAATGAGGTCCACCAGGACAGCACCAACCTTCTACCTAGCCGCAAAGCTCTCTTCAGTGTCTTGAGTACAGAGAGTTTTCTGCTCCACTATTGACCTTCAGTGTCTAAAACCAGACTACTCTTTAGGAAGCTGTGGATCAATTATGGGGTTGACCCTGGCATAAATTAGATATTACAGTAACTTGAATAGAATGCACAGGAGGGAGATTGGCCTCCAGTTCTCTGCATCATCCTTGGCCTTGTTTGGCTTTAGGACTGCAACGATAGTGGTCTTTCTCCAAATGTGAGGGATCTTGTTGCATTTGTCGCAGTTGCAGATGAACTCACAAAGCCAAATGATCATCATCTCTGCAGAGTTATGAAGAAATTCAGCATGTATGGCATCAGGCCCTGGTGATTTGTTGGTCTTTAAAAGCTTAAAGGATACCTTCATTTCCTCAGTGCTGAATTCTCCAGACAGGTGAGCATTGGGACCATGAATCTTCCAGAGATGTTTAACTTCCAGAACTGTTAAACCGGTACAAAAATGAAATACTGTGCTTTTGGGGAATGTGGATGTGATTTTCAACATGTTTATCAACAATTTGGATTTAAGTATTTAAAGCGAACTGGTAAAGTTCATAGACAACACTAAATTATGGAGGAGTGTGGTCATGCTCGAGGACAGGCTGGCAATACAGGCTGACCTGGACAGGCTTGTGAGGTGGGCAGATCTCAACCTGATGATGTTTAATATGGAGAAATGTAAAGTGCTCCATCTGGGGAGAAATAATCCTCAGTACACTTACAGGCTTGGCAGTGCTATACTTGCCAACACCACAACTAAAAGAGACCTGGGGGTTGTGATGGACCACAAAAAGAACATGAGCCATCAATGCAATACTGTAGCTGGCAGAGCAAATCAAACACTGGGATACTGAGGCATCTCGAGCAAAGCTAAGGATATCATTCTCCCATTCTAATGGCCTTGGTGAGACAGTAGCTGGAATACTGCATCCAGTTCTGGACGCCGCACTTCAGGAAAGATGTGGAGAAGCTTGAGAAAGTCCAAAAGAGGGCCAAACGCATGGTTAGAGGCCTAGAGAGCAGGTCATATGAAGAAAGTTTGAAAGACTGTTCAGCCTGGAGAAGAGAACTCTCAGAGAGGACTTGGTGGCAGCCTATAAGTATTTTAGTGGAGTATATCAGGGCCTGGGGGAGCATCTGTTCACCAAGGCCTCCTAGGAAAAGACAAGAAACAATGGGCACAAACTGATTGAAGATCACTTTAGACTGGACATTAGGAAAAACTTCTTTGCAAGTAGAGTGCTGAGGGTTTGGACCAAGGTCCCACCCCCCCACAGGTGGTACAGTCAGTCACCCTGGCGATCTTCAAAAAGTATCTTGCTGCTCAAGTGCAGGTAGGCTGGACCCGATGATCTGTAAGGCCCTTTCTAGCCCCTAATGTCTATGAAACTATGAATCAGACCCATCGTGTACAAAAAAGGGAAGGCACTGAATAGTCAGCTTGACTAGAACAATCCTTTTATAGCTTTTATAGCTTTATACCTATGCTAAAAAAAAATCACTAAGCAAAGTTAAACTATACTTTTTCCCTTAGGAGGGAGGGAAGAAAAAAATAAAAGAAAACCTCTTATCTTGCAAATGATCCATCATGTGTAACATAGCTTTCTTCTCCTTTACATAGGATATTTTAAATGTGCTTTTAAAAAAAAATCCAGCGCACAGCAAAATGTAAAATACCCAGATATAAGTTGTATAAGAGCAAATCTGTAGTTCAGTGACTTAAATACACAAAATTCCAGTCTCTCTCTCTCTTTATATGTGTGTGTGTGTTTATGTTTGTGGATATGTGTGTGTGTGTATGTATGTTGTATATATACAAACACATGTGCACCTACATAAGAACTATATATATAGCTTTCAGAACTAGTCACATATAAACATAATAACTGACTAGGCAAAAATAAGGCTTCTGACATTATTTTACTGCTATTGGAAGTAGATTTTAGGGGCCACAGTGTTACTTTCCAGGTCAAACAACTGTTATAATTGCCTTTCTTACGACAAATCATTTTTTCTACTGTTAATACCTCCCCAGTTTTATTAGTTTATTTTTCCAGTTTAGGACAGTGAAGATGTTGCCAGTCAACAGCTACAATAATTCAGGCTGCCAAAAGTTGTGAATGTATTTATTTTTTATTGGCATTGAAGTCCATGCCATTGGTGGAATTTAGAACAATACATTTACTCAGAATAGCCTTATGTTTTGCTCCTGTTGCCCTCTTGCAGAATGGAAGCTTGTGACAATCCCAGCTGGGGTGGTGGCTGGGTTTAAAAGCCAGTAACTTCCAGCATTTTGTTAGCTATTCCACTGCACAGGGACCCCAAAGTATGGATAATTCAGATAAGCTTCATATAAATATCAAAGTGCAGACAAATAGAAGTGAATCGTCAGGTCTTTTATGGTTCCCTTAACAGGCTTTCAAGCTTTACAGTTTTAGCTCATGGTTTCTCTAATAGGTTTGCAATTTCTACATGGGAGTCTTGAAGTTGTATCCTGTTTAGAAACAGTTTTGCTGCTGTATCAGCTTTTCCTGTATCTCTCTTCTCTTTTTATTACCAAGGGAACAGAGAAAGAATCAGGATTTTATTTATTTATTTATTTTTACTATTCCTGAGATTATTAACCATCTTAAGTCATAATGCATTACTTGTGTCACAGTTTCCAAACAGGGTCTTAATGACAGTCTAATCAAAGAACTCACTTTTGCAGAAAGCAACTTGTTGGGTGCTTTTACATATGCTCGGGGGATGGATGGGGGGAAAAGTGGGGGTGGTGCTTTAATTAGAGCAGCTCCAAGAGCTACTCTAATTAAAGTTCCAGTGTGTCTCATGCATCAGTGTCCCCACGCTTAAAAATGGAAGCAGGGGCACTTAAACTAAAACTCATTCAACGAGCTTTAGTTCAAGTGCCTCCACTGCCATTTTTAAGCACAGGGTTGCTGATACATGAGACACAGAAGGCTGCAGGAGCACGGTACACAATAATTGCCACTCTCCAGCAGACTTGATTAATCCAGCATGTTGGAGTATCTTTGGCACTCATGTATAGGTGCCAATTACCAAGCCTCCAAATGAAATCATCTTGTAGCAAACTCCAGTTAACCCTTTCTGGTGCTTTATTTGGTGAAAAGTCACCAGACCCAATCTAGCTAAGTGCAGGAGGTAAACAATTATTCTCTCTACTATATACCATCTACCACACTGGTGCCAAATATCACACAGACATAATGTTTCATGCATGGACTACAGGCTTAGACAGCCATCACAAAAATGCACAAACAAATCAAACAAAGATGCTGGTAAGGACAAATGATCTAGGTATCTGTTTAGCCCTCTATTCTGACTACTGCAGCTGCCTCAGGCTTTAAATTGTCCAGTCCACAGATAAATGCAATCAACTGTAATAGATAATAGCATAGTTTATAGGAGAAACTTCCTGACCTGAGCAGAGGGCTCTCTCAAAAACCAGAGACATCTCCATGTGATGCTTGAGATGGGCTAATTAGTGCGGGGATGTTCAACCCCAGCCTGCAGGCCTGGTTTGGTCCCTGGTGCTGTGTGAGTGGCACTGTTTTCCTGCTGCCAAACTTCTGGACCTGTAGAGTGGGTGGATAGTGTAGCTCTACAGCAGGGGTGGGCAATTATTTTGGGCAGAGGGCCGCTTACTGAGTTTTGGCAAGACATCAAGGGCTGCATGACAGGCAGCCCAGGGCAGATTAATACTAATTTTCTAAAATTTTTAGGGGCTCTGGGATTCAATGGCCTGGTGGGCTGCATCTGACCCCTGGGCTGCATTTTGTCCCCTTGCTCTACACACTAGACTGGGCACATGGTGCAGCACAGGACCTAATTCTGATGCACAGGGATCAGGAAGAAATGGTACGTGGCCCCAGGGCCTGATCCTGGTGTGAACAGGGCCAGGTGGAGGTGGTACAGGGCCCCGAGTTGTGAATCCAGAGCATGGGGGCAAAGCAGAGGTGGCACATGGCATGGCTTGGGATCCAATTCTACTGTGGGGGAGTGGGGCAGAAGCAGCACAGATTCCCAGAGCCTGATCCTGGTAGTGGTGGCTGGGCAGAGGTAGTGCAGAGCCCTGGGGCCCAATCTGTGCATATGGGAGCCAGCTGAGGCTGCACAGGGTCTGATCCATATGTACAGGCTGGATGGGGTTGGCATGGAGCCTGATCCTGCCACAAGAGCCTAACTTGGCCTGTAGACCAGCCCCAAGCCCCACATCTGACTCACAGGGCTAAAAGGTTGAGCACCAAAGAATTAGTATTGCTAATTAGTGTTAATTAGTCCACCAGTTTGGCTGCAGCTAGGTCACTTCTAGTTTAGGAGGCAGTTCTACATGTGCTTCACTGAAGAGTTAAGTAAAGTGTCACCATCTACTTGTGTAGCGCTATTAGGCCACAGTAAGCTAATTAACTCTGCTGTAGGATAGTACTGCCTGACACAAGGACTATCCTATGGCAGAATTTTGTGCACTGCAACACATATGTAGATGGTGACTGGGACTGGCTGGGGCACAAAGTGCTACAGTGCAGTGGCTACCAGCCAGCTAGCCCTGTACTGTAGCAAACTTGTACCCCAGCCAGTCCCCCTGCAGTCCGTTGAGCTGGAGCAGAGCAGTTGCAGGCTGGCAGGCTGACTGCCCAGATCCCCTGCCAGTCAGGGGTATGGCACCCCGGCTCAACATAGTACAGTCCTGGGCCCATGTGTAAACCCTGAGCCCAGAAGTAATAAACTCTGGTATAATAGCATCTGTAGATGGGCCCATGAAGTAACCAAATTTGCTTGAGGGTGCTTCCACCAGAAACAATAAGTTTATTATACAGACATAATTTATGACATGTGGGCATCACCTTTACAGTAGGTAAACTATGGCAAAGAAAAATGGAGAAGAAATTCAGAAATGTGCGCCATGCAGTCTAGAGAGTGTTTCTTTTTAAAAAGTTTGCCCAAGGGGTTCCTTGGAAAGCATCCTTAATTCCTTCTTTAGTCACTCTGATGAAATGGATGTTGCTTAAACATTTTTCTTTAAATGATTAAATATATTTATCAAACTTGAGCCATTTAATAAATATTGTAACATTCTTTAACAATACATGCTAAAAGTCCTATCTCTCTTCTTGTACTTAGCTAGTATCTAGACACTAGCTTAAATCTTTTTGTGAACTTAAAATGTTTTCCATTAAACAATACCTTCTCGTGCTTCCTTTCGCACTTGGTTTCCAGAGGATCTGACTGGTGCCATGGCAGATTAAGAGTTACCCTAGCAACACTAAAAACACACATTTCCCTGGAGCTGTATCTCTGTGGGCTAAAGCACTTAAATCACGACCTTTGGCTACCCTTTGTTCCACTAATTAGGAGAATCATTGAAAAAAGCTCATGAACACAAATAAAATTTAGCACATTCTTTGCCCCACTGAACAAGAATGTTATGTTTGCTTCTGTTGTTGTTGTTCATATATTGTGAGCAAAATCGTGAGCACTGTTTTCTGGAGCAAATATGAAATAATTCCAGTTCCATATACCTTAGATGTTAGCCTTGTGTGTTCTGTTTTTACATTTAGCTGTATTTTATCTTCTTTGTGGTGAGTCCTTCATCCAGGTTAGGGACAGAAGTTACACATAAAATGGTTTAAGTGATTGGAAACTGGTTCAAATCTGTAACACAACAGAAATTCAGTGTGTATAAACCAATTCAGTATAAAAATAGCTGAGATTAGTTTAAGATAAACCTAGACGAATGTAGTATCAGACTTAACTGATTTAGGTTAAATTGGTTTATTGAACTTCTGTCTCAGATCCTCTCTAGATTCAAGTTAACTCACAGTCCCTCAGTATTCCAGGATGCCTTACACCTTCCCCACAACATTCACCCCCCCAGGGTCGGCGGGCTAAGCATGGCCCAAGCTGTCTCCTCCAGTGGAGCAGGGAGGCATGCTATAGCATCTCCCAGCTTTTGGCCTGGGCCACTGCAGGCATGTGACGGCAATTCTGGAATCAAAAGTGAATGTCTGTTCACTTGCTGATTGGTTCAATCTATGCAGCTTAGACTAGCCTAACCTGTAAAGATGGAATTGATTCAGCCTCGGGCTTTTTGACTGTCTGTACTTGGTCTCACTAAGCTATTATAGAAGTGTTGTCCTAAGTAACATTTACTGATTCCTACAAAACCTATTTATATATGGGTTCAGCTTTTCCATTAAATACCTTCCACAGTAAGTCAGTTGCAAATAATTACATTCCTGATACACAGAAGTATCTATGTATGCATAAGTAAGTGTAAAGAATGGAGTTCCACCTTTTGTGACATTTTCCTATGCTCAATTACAAAGAAATACAATGAAGAAAGTGACCTGACTTTTGAGGGTTTTTGCTTGCTGCTTGCCCTTTCTAATGGCAGTGGATGAATGGATGTACTGAACTTTCATCCTGAAGTACATCTCCTCACTCTTTGTGAAATCTATGGCTTTTGGAATCAGATGAGACATTTTTATATAGTAAGGGGGAAGGGTGCAAGGAGAACTACCCAAATCAAGCTATTTTTCTCCTGTTTTAAAGCACTTAAAAAGTAAAGTACTCAAAACATGTCTAGTACAATAGCAAAAGCTAACAACTCTGCTTTCTTCAGCTTTGAAATAAGAGCACTTAGCAGGGAGCCTTTCTTGTGCTTCTGCAGATTGGAACTGGAGCTGTTTAAATCAGAATTGGACAAAAGACTTTCAATAACCTTCTTCTCTATTTGTACTGGCATCAGATTTAGAACAATCTACCTACACTTTTTCCTTCTGCATCATTAGAACAAATGATCCTGAGCCCACAGTCTTCCTCAGAATGAGGCACAAGCACACAACAGATAAAAGATATTTTTCCTTTTCCATACAGTAATATGTAAGCACACATCTGCTGGTAAAAGAAAGAAAAAGAATCTAAAAAAGAATATGAACTACTCTTTCACTTTGCTTTACTTCCTCTTATTTTTTTAACAAAAGAGGAAAAAAAGATAGAGGAGAAAGGGGCCAACAAGAAGGCTGGCTGCAAAGACCCACCCAGAATGACCTAGAAGACAGTTATCTCAGGCTCCAGGGCATGCAGGGCTAGGATACCCCATCCTTCTCTAGCATTGCACAACAGGTATGTTCCCCTCACCATGCACGCGGAGGCTCCAATGGAGACATCAGATGAGGAAGTGGGTAGTCAGTGAACTGCTATCCCCAAGAGGAGACACAAGGTGGTGGTGGTGGGGGACTCCCTCCTGCGGGGCACCAAGGGACCCATCTGCCATTTGGACCCCCTAGCCCATGGGGCCTGCTTCCAGGATGTAATGGAGAGCATCCCTAGGCTCATTGGGCCCTCCAACCACTATCCCATGCCCCTCATCCATGTGGGCATGAATGACATGGCCAGGAGTAATCCAGACTGGGTCATGAGTGACTACAGGGCTCTGGGAGCTGGGGTGAAGGGGTTGGGAACACAGGTAGTTTTTTGCTATGTGCTCCCAATTGCAGGCCACGGACTTAGGAGGGAAGGGTGCATTGAATAAGTAAATCACTGTCTCTGGTGGTGGTGCTACCACAAGGGCTTCAGTTTCTTTGATCACAGTGTGCACTTCAGGGAGAGAGGACTCCTGGAAAGGGATGGCATCCACCTCACATGGAGAGGTAAGTTCCTGTTTTCAACCAGGATGGCTGATCTTCTAGATAGGGCTTTAAACTAAGATGGCCGGGGGATGGGGAAACACTAACTGGAGCATGCCCGGGGACTGGCATGCAAGAAAGCTCTGAAGTTGGGGACACTAAGATAACCACTCTTCTAAGAGCTACATGTCCCTGCAAGCTGACATTGGTGCCCAGGGTGGACGACTGGAGACCCTCTGGTTTAAAATCCATGGGGAACATGGCACAGGGGGCATAATGGTGGGAGTCTATTACAGACTTCCTACCCCGGATCAAGAACTTGACCAGGAGTTCACCAGGGAACTGGCTGAGGCCACATGCTCCCGGTGCATGGTTGTCATGGGAGACTTCAACTACCCGGACATCTTGTGGGAAGAGCGCTTGACCAAATCCGAGTGGTCTCAAAGCTTTCTATCATGCGTGGATGAGCTCTATCTGATGCAAGAAGGCTACGTGCTGATGAGCAGTAAAGTGCTGCTCAACCTGGTACTGGCAACAGGGGATGATCTGTTGACATCAGATGACAGTGACAGTGACAGTGACCATGAGCTGATTACCTTCACAATCCACCATAAAGCAGGCAAGTCAGTCAGCAAAGCAGAAGTCCTCGACTTAAGGAAAGCTGACCTTGACAAGCTCAGGAGGCTGTTGACGAGGTCCTAAGGGACCACAACCCAAAGGGGAAAGGAGTTCAGGAAGAGTGGTTGCTCCTCAAGGGAGTGATCCTGAAAGCACAAGCAATGTCTCTCCTGTCTCGGAGGAAAGGCAGCAAAAGGGCACAGCAGCCCCCTTGGTTCTGCAGGGAACTAGTGAACCTCCTGCATCTAAAAAGAAAGGCCTGTAATGGATGGAAGGCTAGATCCACCCCAAAAGAGGAGTACTCTGCACCAGACCTGTAGGAAGTGTACCAGGAAAGCCAAGGCTGCAACTGAACTCCAACTGGCTACACATATCAAGGACAATAAAAAGTCCTTTTTTAGATAGGTGGGGAGCCAGAGGAAAGCAAGGGCAATATTGGACTCCTGCTAAACCAGATGGGCAACTGACAACTGATTCCCAGGAAAAAGTCAACTTGCTAAACGGGTACTTTGCATCAGTTTTTCACCAGTCCCAAGGAACGCCCCACCCCATTACAGGACGGGTATGCCTGGGTGAGGGTGATTCCTTACCCTCCATCAATGCTGACCTTATGAAGGAATACCTTGAGAGGCTGGACACCTTCAAGTCAGCTGGCCCTGACAGTTTTCACCCCAGGGTATTCAAGGAGTTGGCAAGCATCATAGCTCAGCCCCTGGCATGGATGTTTGAGAGCTCCTGGCGCTCTAGCAAAATGCCTTAAGGCTGGAAGAAGGCCAAAGTGGTGCCAGTCTTTAACAAAGGGAGAAAAGTGAATCCAGCGGACTACAGGCCCATCAGCCTGACCTCTATCCCAGGGAAAGTCTTAGAAAACATTATCAAATAAAGTATTAGAAAAGATTATGGCAACATCCTGAGAGATAGCCTACAAGGGTTTGTTGCAGGTAGGTCTTGCTTGACCAATCTTATTTCCTTTTATGACCAGGTGACCTATCACCTGGACAAGGGAGAAGAGATTGATGTCATATATTGGCAAAACTAGCCAACTGTGATCTTGGCTTCACCATGATCTGCTGGCTGGGGAATTGGCTCCATGGTCAGACCTAGAAGGTGGTGGTTGACAGAAGTCAATTGTCATGGTGCCCAAGGCTCTGTCCTTGGGCCAACACTATTCAACATCTTCATCAATGATGTGGATATCAGTGTCAGAAGCAGACTGGCCAAGTTCGCTGATGACACCAAACGTTGGGGTAAAACATCTACACCCGAGGACAGAAAATGGGTGGATGAGAACCTGATGGTGTTTAACACTGAAAAATGCAAGGTTCTCCATCTCAGGAAAAAAAACCTGCAGCATGCTTATAGGCTAGGCAGTGCTACAGTGGCTAGCACTATGGACAAAAAGGAGTTGGGGGTTATGATTGACCGCAAGATGAACATGAGTCTTCAATGTGATGCTGTGGCTCGTAAAGCGAGCAAAACGCTGGCTTGCATCCATATATGTTTCTCGAGCAAATCCCTGGACATCATTCTGCCATTGTACTCGGCCTTGGTGAGGCCGCAACTGGAGTACTGCATTGGGTTTTGGGCTGTACAATTCAAAAAAGATGTAGAGAGGCTCGAGAAAGTCCAGAGGAGAGCCATGCACATGATCAGAGGTCAAGAAAACAGTCCCTATGATGAGAGGCTGAGAGCTATGGGACTCTTCAGCCTGGAAAAGTGCAGACTCAGAGGTGATCTGCTGATAAACCTATAAGTTTATCAGAGGTGCTCACCAGGATCTGGGGGAATGTCTGCTCAGCAGAGTGCCCCAAGGGCTGACAACACCAAATGGTCACAAAATCCTCCATGACCATTTCAGACTGGACATAAGGAAGAACTTCTTTACTGTCCAAGCCCCCAAGGCTGGGAATAGACTGCTGCTGAAGGTGGTTCAAGCACCTACTTTGAATGCCTTCAAGAGAAATTTGGATGTTTATCTTGCTGGGATCCTATGATCCCTGCTGACTTCCTGACCCTGGGCCAGGGGGCTGGACTCGATGATCTTTCGAGGTCCCTTCCAGCCCTAATGTCTACAAAATCTATGGAATGGCTCGCCCTCAGTGTGACAAGAAATTGAGGGTCTCAACTGGAGGACTGAGGTGCCTGTATACTAATGCCAGGAGCATGGGGAACAAGCAGGAGGAGCTAGCCCTCCTACACTCCAGTTGGCATTACGATCTAGTAGGGATTAGAGTCCTGGTGGGACTCCTCAAATGGTTGGAATGTAGCCATAGATGGCTACACCCACCACAGAAGGGACCAAGTAGGAAAGAAAGGTGGAGGTGTAGCTCTCTATGTGAGGGAGCAGTATGCCTCCTTAGAGGGTGACATGAGCTCCAAAGAAGAATGGCTTGAAACCTTCTGGGTCAAACTATAGGGGGGAGAGGGTGAGGAGTGCAGTGAGAGAGGTGCATACTATAGACCACCAAACCAGGGGGGAGGAGCTTGATCTGAAGCTCTCTCAAGAAGTAGCAGAGGCCACACATGCATGGGACATGGTCGTCATGGGCGACTTCAGTTACCCAGACATCACTTGGGAGGAATGCTCAGCTAAGTTAGATCAGTCGTGTTGCTTCCTGGCCTGTATTGAAGAGCTCTACCTGACACAGGAAGTACATGGGCCAACCAGAGGTAATGCTCTCCTAGACTTAGTCTTGGCCAAAGGAGACGATTTGCTGAGTGACTTGAATATAGAGGGTAGCTTGGGTGACAGCAACCATGAGACTATCATGTTCACTGTCCATCACAAGGCAGGCAAATCAACTAGCAGGGTTGAAGATTTGGACTTCAAAAAAATGAATTTCAAAAGGCTCAGGGCAATAGTAGAGGAAGTGCTGTGGGACCAGGGACCGAAGGTGAAAGAGATGCATGAAGAGTGGTCATTCCTCAAGGACATGATCCTTGAAGCACAAAAGACCATTCCCAAGTGGAGGAAAGGTAGCAGAAGGTAGCCTCTTGGCTCAATTAGGATATCACAGCCCTCTTGAAAGAAAAGAAAGAAACATACAAACAATGAAAGCTTGAGACAGTCCCCAAGGAGGACTATACGATGACCTGCACTTGTAGGGAGGAGTTTAGAAAGGCTACAGCAGCAACTGAATTTAAATTAGCAAAAGAAATCATGGACAATAAGAAGTCCTTCTTTAGGTATGTAGGGAATGCAAGAAAAACAAATGGAAGTGTGGACCATTGCTTAACAACTCAGGATAGCTGGTTACTGACACTCAGAAGAAAACTGAACTCCTGAATGACTACTTTGCTTTGGTATTTTACCAGACTAAGGGAAAAATCATACTACATAAAGTTCAGAATGGGCATGGTGGGAATAACTACCTTCCTATTGTTGATGTTGAGTTGGTCAGTTAGAAACGTTAGACATTTATAAGTCAGCAGGACTGGATGAACTTCATCCGAGAGTGCTGAAGAAGCTGGCCTAAGCCATCATGGAACCTCCGGAGAAACTCTTCCAAAACTCCTGGTGCTCAGGGGAGGTCCCTAAAGACTGGAAGAGGGCAATATTGTACCCATCTTCAAGAAGGGGAGAAGAGAGGACCTGGGCAACTATAGGCCAATTGGCCTGACTTCTCTCCCAGGTAAAATCCTGGAAAAACTCATCAAGGAGTCTTTGTGTAATATGCTTGCAGAAGGTAGGATTCTGAATGACAGCCAGCATGGCTTCATCGCAGGCAGGTCTCATCACCTTCTATACCTAGGTAACTCACCACCTGGGTAAGAGAGAGGAGGTCGACATTGTATATACCTAGACTTCCAAAAGGCTTTTGATGTGGTATCTCATGATGTTCTTATGGGAAAATTGGAGGATTGCGGGCTTAACTGCTTGACAGGTGGGTAGGAAGCTGGCTGCAGGGTAGGATCCAGAGAGTTCTAATCTGTCATCCTGGTGAGAAGTGGCTAGTGGTGTCCCTCAGGGGGTCTGTGTTTGGTCCAGTGCTTTTCAACATCTTTATTAGTGATTTGGATGTGGGGGGTAAAGAATTCACTGGCCAAGTTCATGGATGATACCAAGTTATGGGGCAGCATGGTCACGCTGGAAGATAGGCTGTAGATAAAGGTGGACCTAGACAGGCTGGCAAGTTGGGTGGATTGAAACCAGATGAAGTTCAACACTGAGAAGTGTAAAGTGCTCCATCTGGGGATGAACAATCTCCAACATATTTACAGGCTCAGTGGCACCAATTTTACTAGCACCGTGACTGAAAGGGACCTAGAAAGGGTTATAATAGACTACAATACGAACAGGAGCCATCAGTGCAATGCTGTAGCCAGCAGGGCAAATAATACTCTGGTATGCACCAACCAATGCATCTCAAGCAAAACTAAGCGATTGATTCTTCTGATTTACTCGGCATTGGTGAGACTGCTGCTGGAGCATTGCATCCAGTTCTGGGCGTCACACTTCAACAAGGACATGAAAAACCTTGAGAGAGTCTAGAAAAGAGCCACCCATATGTTCAGAGATTTGCAAGGCAAGCCATATGAAGAAGGGCTGAGGGACTTGGGACTCTTCAGCTTAAAAAAAGAGAAGGCTGAGAGATGACTTGATATCAGCTTACTGCTATATCAGAGGAAAACATCAAGGGCTTGGCAAACAACTGTTCACCAGGGCACCCTTGGGAAAAACCAGGAGTAATGACGACAAACTCCTGGAAGACTGTTTCAGGCTTAACACTAGGAAAAACTTTTTCACAGTTAGGATGTCCAGACTGTAAAATAAACTCCCTCCAGAGGGGGTGCAATCATCTACCCTGGATATCTTCAAGAGGAGACTGGACGGTCACCTCACTAGGGTCACCTGACCCCAGTTGTCTTTCCTGCCTAGTGCAGGGGGCTGGACCCGATGATCTTGCGAGCTCCTTTCCAGCCTCTTACAGTCTATGAATCTATGAATACATGCTGAAAGCAAAAGCACTGGGAATACTAGCGCGCATCACTATTCGGAGAGTATACTTACCGTTGAAGAACGGTCGCACCATTTTGAAATACTCATTTTTGTTATTTCCACAATAGATTAACTGAATAATTTAAAACATTCATTAGTGATTTGTGAACAAAATACAGGGCTCCTTTCTTTAGTAGATCTAAGGCCATTCAGTTAGAAAACAGAAATGCTATCTGATTTGAGGGACCAATTTATTATGCAAATGCCAGGAAATTAATGGTCAGAGTGACCATGGCAAACACAAATCTCAGGCTAAAATTGCATGAACAACCTATTTGCTGAATGATTACAATTAATTAATAAGTCATCAAAAACCACAGTCCACCTGCAGATTACATGACTACTTAAAAGGTGCACTTGCAAATTGAAGAGTAGAGGATAATATGGTAACTACATGCACAGTTAGTTACACATGTAAAACGTGTCTGTAAAAATGTGAATTCCACTTGAAGGATATTTGTGAAATTTTCTTCAAAGATTTCAGTAAGAGAGATGCAGGATTTGAGGGAATACAACCAAGTCACCAACAATTCTAAATGTGGCACAGACTGTTGTGGTTTGACACCTCAGATGACTACCTCATTCGACAAAAGCATGGGTAGCTTTTGGTCACAAACTTCCTGGGATCGATCTGAGCCACTGACCTAGCCACAGAAAACTTCATAATCAAGATCCAGCCTCATGACCTAGTATCAATAGCATTTATTGCCACTCTATGTAATAACAAAATAGTATTAAAAACCCAATAAATATATGACAAAAATTTGCTTTGAGAACATACTGCATAAAGTAAGAGTCAAAGGGCCAGCAACAAAACCATTACTATTAGATGGTAAGTAGGCCCTTGTGTCCATTTTCTGTACAGGAGTGAGTTTACTTGCAATAGTAAATATACAAATCCGAAGGAGGAAGAGGAAGAAGAGGAGGAGAAATTATGCCATTTCTCTGCTAAAAAATACATTGAGGCAAAAATACCTGAAAAAGAAAAAAATCAGGGATTGGAATTAAAATCAGGCTGGATAGTTTTTTACTCATAACTAGATGTGCTTAGCTTTTTCTCTGCACATTTATTATAATTCTGCCTAGTATTTGCCTTGATTGGGGATTTTGTGTGTATTAATATTATGAAACGGTGGCTGCTGATGACTGTACGGTTACAAATAATTCCCAGTTCAAATGAGGTAGAAAGAGTTATGTCTTCTTTGTATTTTAGAAAGATTACCTGGAGATTTGATACCCAAAGAAAACATGGCACTCTGTTTTGCGTGTGTCAGTTCTTTCATTCATACTTCTGAATTTCCGATGTGTGCAGAAGAGGGAAGGTGGCAAGTATTTCCCAGCTGGGAGTGCAAGATTATAACCTGGGTTGCCAGTATGAATGAATGAATTGTTTAGAAAGACTATAGCATACTGTAGCATCATGCAATTCCAGTCATTAATTGTGAAATCAAATAATGAGGGGCTATGATTAAACCCCTCATTATGTATGATTAAACATTATACATTAATGACATTACCAACCAGGCAAAGAATCAGTAGAGAATAGTAAGCTTTCAGCATGCGTTTTCAAAGGTGCCTAATAAAGTTAAACAGCCAAGTCCCACTGAATTTCAAGTCTTCCTAGAGAGAGAGAAACTGGATACAATGCTAACATATACCCCCTCTGTAATATTTGAGCACCCCCATGTAGTTAGGGATTTATCCATGCAGCACCTCTATAATATACAGAAATATAATTTTGCAGATAGGAAATAAATCAATTTATGGCCTAATTCAAACAGTTCTAGTCTCTGTGGAAGATAATAGGCCTGTATGTACTCAGCACCTGTGAAAACTGGGGCATTGGCAACTTGTCTTGATTCACACAGGAAGACTATGGATGAACTGGAAATTGGATGTGGATCTTAATGCAGGGCTTAAATCATAAGACT
This sequence comes from Caiman crocodilus, assembly GCA_030014935.1. NCBI lineage: Eukaryota > Metazoa > Chordata > Crocodylia > Alligatoridae > Caiman > Caiman crocodilus. The sequence continues at coordinate 11,701,920 of JAGPOW010000229.1, read as the reverse complement.
TTTTTTTAAAACGGAGCTAGGCTAGCTAAGGGAATAATGAGGAAAAACATCCTAGCATTTTATTTAGAATTTTTCAGAATATATACGTATATCTGCATGTGTGCACATGCACACACTAGATGGAATATTCAGTTATCTCTGTTAATGAAGTAAATGATGAAGAAAGCTTCACTGGATGATGTATTTGAATATGATCACTCAATTCTATCGTAGAATCAATGGGAAATTGTTATTGGCTTGCAGAACTGTCTCCAGAGACTAATGCCCCCAAAATTGAGTGCTCTTAAAGAACATTAAGACCAGACAAAATCCTTTGACGGCTCTCAGAATGTCATTTAACAGTTCTGGCATATTTAAAGTCCACTGCAAATGAAGGATAAGGTGTGATTCAAAGGGAAAATATACTGTGTGCAGTTCCAATTCAGTTCTGGAGCACACAATATTGACTTCAGTGAGAATTTTAATTAAGTAAAGACTGAGTAAAAAGATAATAATGTCCTATAATTTCAGGTTCAAATACTTCTCTCAGGTATGAAAACATTCTGCTTTGCATGTGAGCACCTAAGAGATTTGAATGTTTGATTTGGATCCAGTCATGAGGGTCTTGCATTGAATCCAAGTTTCATCATAGTCCAGATTTTCATCTTGTGTAAATCAGTGCAGTGTTGGCATTACTGGAGTTATAATAATGACTATACCAGATGAGGCTCTGGCCCCACATCTTTTAAGGTTAGCTCCTTGTTATTTATTGCACACATCAATATGCCACCTCTGATTAAGTGTGAAAAGCCTTCCTTTTTCCTGAGAATTAGAACTTGCTGTTTTACACATCGAGAGAAAGGATAATTAAAAACACTAAAGACTGATTACATAGCAATGCCATGATACCCATGTTAATATAATGCTGAAGGGAATGGTTATACATTTTATTATTGCAGTCTTTCACTGTCAGTTTAGGGTAGTCAGGGAATGTAATGCATCAGAATAGACTATGCCATATGACAATAATAGGAAATTGCTGTATCTATCACTACTTCCATCTTGTTGCTGATTTGTGTGGATGAATTAGAAACTAAAATAGTGCCTTGTTTCTTTTAAGCCTATATTATAAAATTATTTATACAAAAGTCTATTATACAAACAGGACTATATACAATATTTAAAGATATACAGAGAATAAATTTGGTCATTCTGCAAGCCTTTTGACCTTTAAAAGAAATCAGCAGAGTTTTACATTCCATTCAGAATGGAAGGCAGTTTTCAAAGGCAATTCCAAAAAAAAATGTTTGCTGCCAACGCAGTAAATTCTGTATGTAGGGCAAATTCATGACTTTGACTAGAGGAAGGGATTTAATCATGTTGGCTTTGAAAAGCTGTATGGTACAATTTGAATGGAGTCAAGATTAAAGACTCAAACCATTCTATACTTACTATGCCTCTGAGTAGAACCTTGCCACTGGGCATACCCTAACAAGTTGCATGCCAATATTTTCAAATTTGCTTTAAAATTATTTCCTTCAATGATTTCTCCCACTTCTTTTTTCAAAATGATCAGTGAGGCTACACCTGAGCAGAATTTGACCTAATGTTGTCTGTTTTAGAGAGTTATCATCTACAAAGTCTATGTTAAAGGACTATACGTCATCAGAACTGCTGCATTTTATCAAATAACTGCCAGAGGTTCCTGCCTGAAATTGCTCATTTGCAAAGTTCTTCCTAGCAAGCAGAATTTTGTGGAAAGTCAACCATCAGTCAAAGGTTTGTCATTTTGTCCTTTTATACAGTGATAACAAATGAGCTGCAGATGGACCACTGTTTATATTTTCCCACCATCTCCAGAGAGCCTGATACAGTCATGGTGATGACATCACAGAACAGTCTCTGTAGATTTCTCTGGACGTGGGCAGAATATATAGAACACAGTAATACCGGTCACATTTGTTAACTTGGCCAAAGCCAGCATAACTAGAGCTCTATAAAAGAATGTCGGGATGCTGGCAATGGAATTCAGCATGGACTTAATTTACTCTTATCCCTGTCATAAGAAATACCCATTCAGAAAAAAAGAATATAGACAGTCCAATGCACCAACAGGACATGGGAGAAAAGCTCATAAGGACTGGATCCTTTGTGTAATTTTTTTCTGTTCTCTGTATTTAAAGCATTGTGTAAGATGGGGGTGGTTAACCTGGATGCCAAAAGTGGCCTGGGCAGCCTCTACATTTGGCCTGCAATAGACTGGGAAGGGAGCAGGGAGTACAGTAGCAGACAGGACCAGAAGCAGAAAGCAAAGTAGCATATTAAAGAGGGAGCACAGGGCTAGGAGTATGAAGCAGAGTTGCAGATTTGGTAGGAAAAGGGGAATAGAGTGGCACTCCAACCACTTCACTAACCAGGCAGGGCGTGGGGCTAATTTGTGGCATGACTGCCAAAAAGGTTGGTCCCCACTGGTCTAAGAGTGGTGCAAGCAATGTTAAACAGCTGTAAAGCTGGTCTGAGGTACAGCAGGGAGCTGAACTTGATCCCTGACCAACACCAGGAATAGTGAACATAAGGGTAGCTTAATTTACAGTTTGGCTGCCTCCAAAACTATACTCATAGGCTCAAATCTCCACTACTTTGCTAACACGACTGCATTTGACACTTGGCACAGGTGCAAATAATTCTACAACATGGAATGGAAGATGAATTTTCCAGGAAAAACTAGAACATAAAGCAGGAAAGAAAAGTGAAAGAAAAATTACTGGTAGATTTTTTGTCCCCTGGGAAGCTTTGCATGTTGCTCTGCAGAGCCATAATACACTACTAGCCTAGATGCCACAACTGTTGTTAATAGTAAATAATAAATGCCAAGGTTACATTCAGGGGTTCAGGTTGTAGCCATGTTGGTCTAAGGACGTAGGCAGAAAAGGTTCTTTGGGTAAATCTGATATCTTTTATTAGGCCAACTCAAATAGTTGGAAAATTTCTTCTTTACAAATTTTCAGGTACAAGCACCCTTCATCAGGTTGAGGAAGCATCTGCAGTTACTTCTAATAAAAGATATTGAATAAAATATATCTAATAACATATATTAAAATATTAAATTATATTAAATGTCAATTAAATATGTTAAATACCAATATTTGAGTATATTCATATTAATTATGTTAATATTAAATATATTAAACATTAATAAGACATATTAAAGTATTCACATAATAAAAGATCTTAAAAGATGTCTAATAAAAGGTATCAGATTTACACAAAAAACCGTGTCTGCCTATGTCCTTAGACCAACACAGCTACAACCTATACTGCTGAAACATGGAAGATATAAAATTCTAGCATTTGAAATGGAAATTGCATAACATGAAACAGAAAGAAGCCAAACTCAACAGAGACATATATTTTCTAAGTCAGGGGCGGGCAATTATTTTGGGCAGAGGGCTGCTTACTCAGTTTTGGTAGGCTAACAAGGGCCACATAGGTAATCCTGCCCCTTGACAGTTGCCCCACCCCCTGGTCACCATCTTGGGACCAATGTCCCAGGGCCAGCACCAGTGGGGCCCAAAGTAGGGCACAGGCTGGCAGGGGTCCGCTGGGCTGGGCTGTACTGGCAGGGAGAGGGGAAAGCTGGCCTGGCTCAATACAGCCCCTGCCAGCTGGGACCCTGTGCTCCTGCCACCCTTCTCTGGGCCCTGCCGGCACTGACTCTGGGGCACTGGTGTGTGCCCCGTGCTCCCACTGGCTCCCCACCCACTCACACCCAGTGTCCCCCAGCCCTGCAGTACAGGCAGGGGGCAGTGCACAGCCCCAATCCCCTGCTTGCTGGTAGGGAAGAAGCTGGTGCTGAGTGCAGGGAAAAGTGGCCCCTTGCCACTATATGGCTGGCACTCCCTGCTGCAGGCACTTGCAGCTCATGCAGACCTGTCTGGAGCAGGCACAGGCAGTCCCAGGTGGGCTGTAAGTGGCTGCAACATGGGGCACTGGCCACACAGCAAGCGAGGGGCCACTATTCCCCACACTCAGGACCAGCTTGTAACCCGGCCCCGCTGCCAGCCTGGCAGTGGGGCTGGGTTACAAGGTGGTGCTGAGTGCAGAGTGGGGGGGGAACACAGCCCCTCGCCTGTTCCATGCCTGGTGTCCCACACTGTAGCCACTCACAGCCCACTTGGGGCTGCCTGTGCCTGCTCCAGACAGCCCCGTATGGGCTGCAAGTGCCTGCAGCAGGGAGGGCCAGGCATGGGGTGGGTGAGGGGCTGCTTTTCTCTGTGCAGGGAAGGAGCCCAGGGAAAAGCTTAGCGCGGGGGGTGGGGGGGAAGTGGCCCCTTCCCTGCCCCATGGCTGGCACTTCCTGATGTAACTGCTTGCAGCCCACATGGGGCTGTCTGGAGCAAGTACAGGCAGCTTCACACAGGCTGCAAGCAGCTGCAGCATGGGCCGCTTCCTCCCCCTCATCCCGTGCTGGGGCCCCCCGCCCTTCTCCCTCCCCCACACTTACCTAAGGTTCCAGCACTGGGCAGCCACATGCTTCCAGATCAGAAGCCCCAGTCTGGGACTTCCAGCTGGGGGGGCGGGGCCGGGTAGGCCCCACTGTTGCGAGAGCCCCCTGGGTCCTACTGTCCTTGGTTCTTATAATTTTTGACAGGAACCAAGGGCAGAGAAATGTTAATTTTCTACAGTTTTAGGGGCCCTGCAGGCCGGATAGAATGGCTCACCGGCCAAATCTGGCCTCTGGGCTGTATTTTGCCCACCCCTGCTCTAAGTCTATGCAAGAAACACAACATCAGTCCCAGAAGACTAAAAATCTACAGTCCTCTGGTTACTACACAGAACTCCAAATATGCTTTACAGCTATGCAGGAGAACTTCAGAGAAACTTAGAAATCATCTTCTTCACCTAACCTACTCAAAAAGAGAACATCTCAAGAAGGAAATCACCACATACTATAACAATTTAAAGAGAAAAATCCAAACATTTTCCCAAACATTATACAGTGCATACAAAGAGACAACCTGAGCTTTTCTACAACATGTATCCAACATAGAAAGAAGAAATGTAACCAATTACTCCAGGAACAACTTTCCCAACCACAAAACAACTATCAGAGAAACAACACCAACACCGTACAACATTTCAACCTTGAGCTCAATGAAATAGAAAGAAGCAACCAACCCTCAAATATCATCAATTTCTCCATGCACGCACTTACCAAACCTGAAAAATCTGTGCTTTCTAAAGGCCTGAATTCTGCCTGGAAAAATACTCTAATAAAATACTACACTGTGGAGAACTAGAAGAATTTTTCCAAAAACTCTGCCTCAAGGAATACTTCCACAACCAAAATTAATCCACTTCCAACAATACATCATCATTTGATAACATCAAGGAAAAGATCAACCCCCCAAAATAGTCAGCTTGGAAATCTCACACTGGGCAAAATTCTAACCTTGACTGCTATGTTGACTGCTTCAAGGAAAGAATGAACAATTAAATAATCAACAGCACATGCCACCGTAACAACCTCTGCCCCTCAGAGAGAAGGACCATAGAATCTCTAAGATCTAACCACCAAATGGTAATAAAACGAGCAGATAAAGGAGGAGCTATAGTTATCCTTAACCATGAAGACTACATAAAAGAAGCCAACAGACAACTCTCTGACACCACCTACTACAAAAAAACTAGAGGAAGATCTTACTCCCCTTTTCACCTTAAAACTCAAAACTACCATCAAATCATTTCCATCTGAACTACAAGAAAACCTACAGAATGTGATCCACAAGCAAGGGAATCTAGGCAGACCTATTGCATCCAACCATAGAACCCTAACTGAGGAAATATCAGATTTAATCATATCCGTCCTAAAACCTCTTGTCACCCAAAGAACAAGTTTTGTCCAAGACACAACAGACTTTCTGTGAAAACTTAAAAACACAACCCAACTTCCCAGCAATACCTTCCTAGTCACCATGGATATTACCAGCTTATATGCCAACATCCCATGCTAGGATGGCACCCAAGCCTGCCTTTTATATCTACAAGAGCAAGATTACAGACCCAAAGATATTACTGAACTTATACACTTCATCCTCACACACAACAACTTTACTTTCAATAACCAAGACTTCCTCCAGACCATGGCCACAGCTATGGTCTCCAAAATATAATATGCCATAATATACCAACCTTTTAGTGAGCCACCTGGAAGAAGAATTCCTCAAGGACTGCACCTTGCTATACTTAAGATATATCAATAACATCTTCATCATTTGGACTGAATACTTGCAATCTCTGATTGACTTCCCATCAGAAATTCAACAATCATCACCCCTCCATCAGACTATCTTTTGCATACTCCAGCACCAACATTTCCTTTTTAGACACTATGATCACTATCCGGAATGATGAAATACAGATCACCATATACAAGAAACCCATGAACCAACACACGTATCTGCACAGAACCAGCTAAACACATGAAGAATATATAGTCAAGCCCACCGATACCACCAAATTTGCACTGAGGGGAAACCTGTGATCATCACCTCACAAATCTCTAAAGGGCTTTCACTCAACAAGGACACTCCTCCAGAGAGACAGATCACACTTTTGAGAGCCACCTAGATACCACATGAAGAATTGCTGTGGTACAGAAGGAAAAACCCCATGAATTGCACATCATTACTTATGACTGTAAAGAGGCTTCCTCACCTCTTCAGAAAAGAACAGAGAACCGGGAAATGACTTACCTGAATTGCTGGAGATGCAGCAGCTGACAGAATGCTGCTTTGTTAGCCACTGGTTCTTCCTGACTGGCGTTCCCCAAGCAGTGAGACCTATTTCTGATCTGGAGCTGGGTGGAGAGGGGGCAAGAGAGAGAGAGCTAGCATTCCCACCTGCTTCTCCCTGAACACCATGGAGAAACCCCAGGAATGAGGAAGAAGACCAGGTTACAGTCTCAGAGTTTAGAGGAGCTCAAACAATGAGAGAGGTACTTGGAGGCATCTGCTAGCTGAAGAGACAGAGCCAGGACTACACCACAGAGGCTATGAGTCTCATGACTGATGGGAAAGTTCTTTTTTCTTTATACCTTTTTTTTTTTTTAATTAAAATATGTTTTGATGCAGGGGCACTAGTGGAATGCCAAACCTGAGAAGAGGAAAGGAAACAAAGGTCGCATTGCTGACCAATCTGACTAGAAATGTAGCAGAGGTAGGGAATAGCTTAGCTGCAATTATACTTTAATTCTTTTGCTAATTAATTTAAGTTGTACTTTCCCAAAAGGGGAGGATATTGAGCAGAGTCAAGCTCTGACTCTGGGAAATTTGGGCTAGAAGGAAGAAAGGGCAGAAGAAAATGGTTTTCCAAGTCCAGTGCAAGTAAATACTTACCTGAGACGAGTTGCTTTGAAGCCATGATTGCACTCTACAGTTCTGGTGTGTGTGTGCACACCCTCATGGGAAGGGTAGTGATTGTTTAGTTCATAGTGAAACCTAGAAGAGAAACCAGAATTGAAGAACAGAAGTTAAACAAAACTATTCTCAAAGATACAACAATTGTCCACCGTATATTAACATCTGGTTGGTGAATGGCTGGGATATAAGGGGAGGTCAGAGCCCCAGGAGGAAGAATAATTAACCTCATGCAGAAAAACACCTCCCAAGGATTATAAATTCCATCAAGTCATGGCAGAAGAACCAGGTTGCCAGTGCTGGTTATTTATACAGGGTCGTAGAGCTCTTCCTCATGGCATCGACTCAGAGGACATCCATTCATCAGGGTCCACAATTTTATAGGATGCAATTTTGACAATGACATATCATCCCTCCCTGGAACCTATGTGGAAAATCCTCAAACAATTGCAACCAATACTAGAAGAAGATCCAATTCTTCAGGAGATCTTCCCAGAACCATCCATCTTAGCCTTTAAACAAGCACTGAACCATGCCAACCTCATCACTAAAAGCAAATTTCCTATGGCTCAAAACACACCAAATGGATCCAGACCATGCTGGGACAAGAAATGTAAAACTTGCTAACATATCTTCACCACCCCAACAATAACTATATCTCACAACAGAACCATCAACATTCCTGCATCTTACACCTGCACCTCCAGGAATATAGTATATCTTATCCAATGCACTTAATGCCTTGATGGAAAATATGTAGGAAAAACCAAACAACTGCATACCAGAATGAATGTGCACTGAAAATCCATCAAAGACAAGAATACCCAATTACCTGTGGGGCCAAATTTCTCACAAGATAACCACTCTCTCCAGTTTCTCAGTTCTAATCCTCACAGGGGATTTATAAAACACCTTTCACAGAACTGCACTTCATCAACCTACTAGATACAAAAAATCATGGACTAAATATAGACATTGGATTTATGCCACTTTATAACCTGCCCAACATCTGATACCCCTGGTAAACTCTCTACTACTTATCAGCTATTTTCTTATCACCAGGTCTAAGTTCCCCTTCCTTTCCCCACCTGTTTCTCACCCACTGACAGCCTCAATCTGCATTTTCTCTGACTGGCATTCCTGCATACTGGCCTCTGGCTTCTATTCTGTTCTATCCAGGAAGAGCACAGGCCAGCTGCAGATGCTTCCTCAGCCTGATGAAGGGTGTTTGTATTCAAAAGCTTGCAAAGAAGATTTTTTCCAGCTATTTGAGTTGGTCTAATAAAAGATATTAGATTTACTCAAAGAACCTTGTCTAGCAAGGTGACAGTCAGTGTTTTCCAGAATAGTTAAAAAAAAAAAAAGGGGGGGGTGGGGTTCAGATTGCATCCAGTTATAGTTTTGAGACAGAGGAAAACCTGTTGGCTGTGGCTAAACAGGGAGAAAGAACAGTGTAGGATGTAACTTAAGGTCAGGAGTAGGAGGAATTGGAAGATGTTTTGCCAGGGTCAGTCATAAGATTGCTGCCCATCTATTTGATCCATCTTTTCTCATTCTAGTCATGTTTAGAAGTCCTTAGCAGATGTTTTCTGTCCCTGGTATATTTCATTCCTCCCTGGATAGGGACTTGCATCAGACCCCTCTAGCTTCAAGGTAAAACAGATTAATTTTGGTTTCTCATATATTTGTAAGGGCACCAAACCACATAAGACATTTTCCTTCCCTGATATTTTTCTGACTTGAGGATTGCCCATTGACTTTCTTTGATTCTGTTAAAAGAAAGACAAGTATCTCAGCTAATTGGCCCTTCAGGCTAGTATAGCGATGGCACAGTCAATTCGATAATCAGCAGCATGCAAGGGAACAATTTGGCTGACTATAAAATAAACTTCTGCTTCTTCAGCCATAGCAAGGCAGTTGAACCACTCTGCCACCCCACCCCACTCTGGCCTTTGGGCTTAGCAAAACAAAGGAATTTAGAGGGACTGTAACAAATTTGACAGGTTTATTTTCCTGGTTTTTTTTTTTTTTTTTGAGTCTGCCTACCTATGGTTGGAGGAAATTGTAAGAGCATGAAGACAAGCTCTTACAATCATATGAAAAAGCTGAGAGAAAACCTCACGTAATAGGACCTCCACCCCGAAGATTAACTATGACCTTGAGAATCTTCCACCCTGTAAAAGGGGAGCAAGTGAAGATATAAATATAAATATAAATATGAGGGAGCCATGACACCGTAACACAATCCTATGCTGAAAGATAGCTGAACCATATGACCTAAAAGGTCTTCATGTCTAGGACTACATTTTAATTTCAGTTATAATGAAGTAAAATTGGAAGTAACCCTACTGATCTTATTTTTAGGTGAAGATACTTGGGAAGTCAGAAGCTGAGTACCAGTCTATAGGTGAAATTCTGTTCAAAATGAGTGGCTGGATCAGGGTTGATGACTTGTATGTATGTCCTTTAGGCATAATAAATTCAGATATTCCAGTTTGCTTCTTTTAAGCATGAGTTTTGCTGATATTTAAATTAGTAATCATATGTCCAGAACTATTCAATAGCTCAGTGCAGGTAGCTTATGTAGAGAATAGGTAATTTTCCAAGTTAGAGATATGAAAAATTTTAGCATGAGCTGGTTTTATGCAATTCCTACTCTCACATATTGATGTTAAACTGATGTCTTTGGGTTCTTGAGCAAGGGATGAAAACCACTGTAATACATGAATACATTTGTTTTTAATGATTTCCATTTGTTTTCTTCCTGAACGTGTAATTTTTTACAGTTATTGCACCATGCCTTGTGAAGAAACAAAGTCTTCGTAAAGTAAATGACTGTGGAATTCTTTTGAATAATATTATACATTTTTAAAGATTAAATATATGCACCAGATGATTAATCAGATGCAGATTTAATTTCAGGTTGTTGTGGTTGGTTAAATGTCATGTGTTTTTTTCTGACTGAAAACTCACACAGTCCCAAGATGCTTTTTTCCCCCCAAACAAACATGAACTGTCTTAACTTCAAGTTGTTCAGATTTTTAATTATATCACACTACAGAGCTATAAAGAAAAAATGAGTCCCTTGGATAACAACAGGAAGAGTGCCACTATACAAGTAATATAAAGGTCCTTCAGCAGGCACTGTCATCCTGACACACAATACCCCTTCTATTCCATCTGGGATTCTCTACCACATAAAATCTAACTGGAAATCACAAGAATTTATATTAAAATCTGTCAGGGTTATCCTCAGGATATTGAGGCCCTTGAAGCAATTTCTCTTAGCAATGATTTACCATTGTTTTTAGAATCAAGAAATTGTTCTAACAACATGGTTGTCACGGCGGGGTCCTACAGGAGGGTCGTGATCTCCTGAAGGCCCTCCACTCTTGCCAAGTCGGCCCAAGGGCACCCTCAGATTCTCGCCTGCCACGTCTTTGATGTCTAAGTAAAAGTTGGGAGGCTGCCTCACGTCTTAGGCACGGTTAATTGGGACCTTTTCCCGGACCCACTGGGGTCTCCCTGTCTGATGGGTGCTCCCCAAGGCACCCTAGCCTTATGGGCTATGTGTGGCTCCTACCAACCCCTAATACCATGCCCCAAGCCTCACAGATGCACTGGACATTGGTCTGTGAAGTGCACGCCCACTCTTTCAGGCCTCCTCTGTAACATAGCCCGCTTTCTCGGGCCTCCTCTAAAGGGTCGTCCCCCTCAGGGTCCCTTGCCCGCTCTGGGACTGCATATCAAGCCTCTGGTCTTTCAGGCCCACCGTGCTGCTAGCCTCTGTTCTCCGGGCCCAACCGTGCTACTATCCCTTTCTCCTGAGGACAACTGCAGCACCCCGCCCTTCTCAGAGGACTACCGCAGCACTAACCTGCTGCCAGAGCTCGCCACGCCCATCCTAGGCTTCTCAATACTTTCCCCTGCTCAGGGACTTCCTATGCCCACACTGAGCTCTCTAATAATGCCACCCCCTCTCCAGGGCTTGCTATGCCTGCTCTGGGCTTCCTGATCCTTGCCCTCTCCTAGGGTTCATCATGCCCTCACCGGGACTCCTCATAGACCCTCTCTGGGCTTCTCAAATGTTGCCCCTCTCTAGGGCTCATCGTGCCCGTGCTAGGGCTCCTTCAATATTGCCCCTCTTGGGCTTCTTACAATACTGCCCCCTGTCTGAGGCTCGCCATGCCCACGCCTGGTGCTCTTTCACATGCTCCTCACTGGGCTGGGGTCTACACACCCCAAGTTGCTGCGCCTTCCCTGGCACTCCACTGCACCTTCCCTGGTGCTAGGGCCCCACACCCTGTGGGCCCCTACGAGAACACTGTGCCCTGACTGGTGCGGGGGTTCCCCTGCCCGTCAGGGTTGCCCCTGAGGCCTCCTCCAACTCCTAATAGCCTCACCCAAACCACCAGTCACAAACACCAGCAAAAAAACCACAAGCCTCCTGGCTGTAACTGAAACATAAGGCACTTGGCCATAACAACGTAAGCCTCCTGGCTATACCTCAGCACCATTGCTCCAGCCTCTGGAGCTCTCATGAGCTGCACTCACATTCTATCTCCCAGAGCTCCTACCCCTCCAGCTGCTGGCAGAGAACTGCCAGCCTGGCCTTGGCTCTAGGCTTTATAAGAGCCAGGCCCTGCCCCTTAGGATCAGCTGATCCCCATCAGGTGCGGTTATTTATTGCCTGCAGTTGCCCCAGCAACTTGCAGCTGCACTCCTTCTCCCCTCTCTAGGAGCAGGGCAGCAAGGTGCCCCACGACAATGGTATTATGTTTATAAGGGGCACATCTACACGAGATGCTGACTGTGCACTAGCCTGGTATTACTGTGTAGTAGTTGTGTGGCAAAAACCATGATGCTATTCTACTGCACAGTAGTATTAGGCTACTGTGCAGTAGAGTCACAAAAAAAGCATTCGCTAGCACTACTGCAAAGGAACTTTGGTTACTGTGCACTTATTTAGTACTTGTTTATACAAGCGTTAAATAAACGAGCAGTGATGACTGAAGTAGCATCTTGTGTAGACATAGCCAAGGAGTAGGAAACTAGATTCTAGGTCATTAACTAAGCTCTTTTATTTTGATCTTTGTTCAGCTATAAAAAGGGGGAAGATTATTTTCATTTTCTTGGGGCAGCAGAAGGCTTTTGTGAATGCTTCTAGTCAAAGCCACAGTAAAGGTGTGATTTAAAAAATAGTGTAGAGCATCTTCTAGTAGAAGTCCTAAAAATAGCTAATATATTATGACTCCATATTCAGAGCATCAATATTCAGAGAATTGAATATACTTAGCCACTAGGTGACAATGCAATGTGATACTGGAGCTGGTGGTTTTGGAGTTAGTTAAGGAGACATTGGAAGTACGACTGCTAGAGTCAGAAGTAAGAAGCCATATTATAATTCATCAGTCCCAGGAGACAGTGTTCACTAAAGCACTGGCTATGGTTACAGACATCTTCATTAAGAATCTAATTCAACATAAGTCATCTTTGACTTTCCATCCTAGGTTTGTTTCCAACATTTGCCACCTATAGATGTCATATGTACAATAAATGTAATATCTGATACCCCCTACTTTTGCAGTGATGGATGTAATGGTCTACTACATCAATAGTACTAAACTATGCTTGTTGTCTTACACAACTTTACAAGATTCAAAGTTAGCTGAGCTCAATACTTGATCTATCCAAGGTACCTATAATAGGAAGTGAAAGGCAGTATGTAGGAGTACTCATGTAACCTAGTGAAGTACTGTGAATCTTCTAACAAAAGAACTTTCACATTGTCCTGTGCCAAACCCTATATATGGGCGATGGGGAAGTTCAGAAAGAAAAGGGGCTCTCAGGGCTCTATTCAATTTTGCCTATCTGAACATAAAACCCCCACTTTCTTATGATCAAAAAGTATTTCAGCACTCAGCAAACAAATGTGTACTAAGCTGCATTTTTCTGGACATATGTTGAGTATAGTAATAATAGAGCAGAACATTCAACTTGGATAACTTAGTAAAGAGGCAACCAGCTTGGATTTGCAGAATCTCCAGAAATATCTTTACATGGGATTTTATTCCTCAAAATCCACTGTTATTTTGTGCAATCTTAGCCATTCCAAAGGCAAATTATATGCTGTACTGTTTTATGAGGTCAAGGGATAAAGAATCTCTGGCATTGATTTAACATAATTTGCAGAATGAGTGACTGTCTTAGAAGCAGAAGTACTGTAGAATCATTCCAAACTTTCTTTTAATAAAGGCTTTAATTCCTTTAATAAGGGGCTTTGGGAGCACATCTGTGAAGTAATCTTCTCCATAAAACTGGCAAGTTTTTAGTTTCAGCAACTGGAGGCATTTTTGTCTACAGCTAGAGACTGACATGAATCAAAACTATGGATTTAAAATTAATTTAATCTCTCTCTCTCTCATACTAGCACGTGTACATACCAGCCATGCAGTCAGAGCTCTACATGTTGAATGTTCAACATTGGAATGGACATGGCCAGACACTGAATCTATATCCAGATTTGGTTTTGGATTCTCATTCCAGTTTTTCTGGAAAGGGCAGCATCCCCCTCTCCCAAATCTGAACATCCCAGAATATTAAGAAGTTTGAAATGCAAAACACCATCCATGTAGGTAGGTCTATATGGGAGGCCTTGAAACCTATCAGTGGAAACCATTTCATGAACTGATCAGACCTTTCTCCCTTTCCTCCTTAAGGTTTTTCTTAAAACAGGTTATTCTGGAAGGTTTATAATTCCAGTCTACTCCTCACACAGTTAAAATAATTTAGAAAAAAAATACACCTGAAGATTAATAACAGAAGTAATTATATAAACTTAACCCAGGTCCCTGATCCCAGCACTAAGGCATGTTTTAGGGCAGGGCTAGGCAAAATACTGCCTGCAGGCTAGATGCAAACCTCCACTGGATTTTATCTGGCCCTGGCGGGACTTTCAGCCCCACCTGGCCCATGCATGGAGGGCAGACTGAATCATGGCCCATGTGGCTACTCCCACTGGCCCTGGGTGTGAAGTGGGGCTGGGGCAGTGTGGCAGCCAGACTCACTTCCCAACAGGCTCCACAGTCATGGCTCCTTCCAGCTGCTGCTGCCATTCTCTGCTGTCACTGCTGGACCCTGTCCTGTGGCTAGGACACCTCAGCCCATCCACTCTGCACCCACTGCTGGAGGTGCCAGACAGAGCAGGTGGGTGGGGCCTCAGTGAAGATTGGCCCAGGACCCATGTGGGCCGGGTGTACTCAACCAGACAGAAGGGTTGGACCAACGGGTCTTGGTCTAATAAAAGATATCATCTCTACTACAAGTCCTGGTTTCCTCTAGACCAATACAGCTACAAGCTGGATACCCTCCTAAGGAGTAAAACACTGCTCAGTATGAATGAGAGGTTTACAAACAACACAAATAAGTTTTAAAACAAAGCCAGCACTGAAACTGCTGTAAGCTAGCTCACTTTTAGTTTTGATCTCAGTTGCTACAACAAAAGACAAGAAACTGCAAAGGGTCCTTCAGGAAGTATGACAACCCCCCGATGAAGAATAACTCTGTATGATATATACTGTTATTGCATTAAAATGTTAAAAGAATGTTAGGGTTGCAAAATTAAACACTCAGAAGTTAGAAAATATGTTACAACCTTATTTCAACTGGCTTGTGCATTTGTGTTATGGTATGATCTTCAAGTGCATGTTTATTCTTTCCTATGGTATATGCCTCATGCAGTGCACAGGATAAAAAGCTTCAATTAAAGCAATAAACTGCAATATAACTGTAAAGTCATCAAAATTCCTTCAAGTCAGCATCACTTTTAGCTTGCTTATGTTCATATTAAAAAAGCCCAAACAGGTAAAGATAACAAGCAAACCAAACAAAAATCCCCAGGGGGTTGGGAAGCAGAGGCCAATAAAGGACAAGCTAAGAGTAAAATGATTGTATTTCATATAATAAGAAGCAGTCACAGTATGCTCATTGCCTCGCCAAGGTAAACCACACAGTGTTTCTGTATAAACATATAATAATAAAAATATGATCCTCTGGGCCTATGATGCCATCATCATGGTTCTGTGTTAATTCTATTACCTTTGTCAGGGATAGAATAACTCATTGTGGTTCTCATTCTCAAAGAGATTGCAATAGATTGTGACTAGCTATGGGAACATAACAGAATGTAACTTTACAGAATTGCATATGCATGTCTAAATGCCAGTCAACAGATGTGTCGTCTTATAGTCTCATGCAGCAATAATTTATCAAGGAAAACTAACTTGAACACAACATCTGGTTCTCATTGACATGTTTTATACATATATGTGTGTGTGTGTGTGTATGTATGCATGTGTATACGTGTGTGTGTGTGTGTGTGTGTAAATATAAGCTACCAGGTTTTTCAGATGGGTTGGTAGGGACATAAAGAGGAAAAGACGCTTGCTCAAAGTCATAAAGTAAAATTGGGCTCAACCCAAACCTGAACATGAGCATTCCAGTCATAGTGTTTTTGCATTAGATTGTCACCTGCGTCTTAATTTCTAAAAAGATCACTATAAAACAGCTACAATTTGAATTGTTGATATGTCTTTTTTATATACTGTCATTAAATATTTTATTTTTCCTGGATTATTTCATTTCACTGAAGCTACTGTATCAACATTAACATTCTGGTATATTCTATTGATCAGAAGAATAGAAAGAGAAAATACTATCACTTCTTTTGAATCCTGGTTACTCATTTTCCCTATTAGGCCCCAATGCCACCGTAGTGTTAAGGATTGTTCTATTCTACTCCAATCCTAGGTCCTGTCCTATAATGTGTGGGTATACCAGGAAGCTTCAGTGGGTCTCAGCACGGATACAGAGGTTGGCCATGTGTTGTAAACTGCAGGGCTGGGGCAGTACATAGATTCTGAAAGGATATTGTTAAACAAAAGCCACTGTTAACTAATAGCCTGTTCTATCTGTTACAGGGCTTGTGTATTTAGTTATATTTTTCACTGCACCTCAGGGTCATTTTATAAATGCTGATTCCCCAATTTCCAGTTAAAATAGCTTTGCTTCTAAAAGAAAAACTAAGGAAAGGAGACCCAGACTCTTCATAGTCCCACATAAAACATACCCCTTAATAACATACAAACCTTGGTTCTGAAAGGGAGAACGAAATTTTAAAGATCTTTCTAGGCATGACTACACGTGCCTGTTAATGTGTAGCAATATGCTCTGGATCTTATCTCTCTGGAGCTTATTGCTGCTGTCATGAGTCTGCATGCATGCATGGACTGCAGCACATGGACCTGGGTTAGAGCACCCCTGGCTGGAAGGGACCCTGGGGGTCAGCACTCATAGCCCAGGGCTGCTCCAACTGGGCTCAGTGTGCTATGGAGGGTTTGGCTGGGGCATGAGGGTGCTTCAGCATGGGGCTAGCTGGTAGTATTTACAAGTATCCTGCTGTGGAGTTTATTATTTTTGTGTGCCTATTAGGGGCACACGTTTAGGCACTGAGACATTTACTGTGCAGTTAATTAGGCAACTGCACAGTAAATGTCTCATGTAGATGTGCCCTCCTTGTAGCAAGTTGCTGAGTAGCAGCAGCTAGGGAGACAAGCCTGCTCATTATTCTCCTCCCTATGGATCACTTGCAGGCTTCAACATTCGCTTTTGTCGAGAGCAGTGGTTCTCAAACATTTCTTTCACCGACCACTCGAAAATTGTTGAGGGTCTCAGTGGACCACTTAATAACCATTTTTGTTCTACAAATCAAAGCACACAACTCACATTTTAATATCAGTAGTCTCATAAGTACAGTTATTCTCGATTGTTCTGCAACCTTTCTGCAGACTACCTGAATGAAGCTTGAGGACCAGTAGTGGTCTGCAGACCGCAGTTTGAGAACCTCTGGTCTAGAGGAAGTGATGTTATTGCTCCTTAATACCATGTATGGCCAATTTAAGAGTAGGAACAATCTAATGATGATCGTGGTTAAAGAATCACTGGATGAAAATTGTGGCTTGTATTATACAAGAGGCCACATTAGAAGATCATAAAATCTAGACCCGTACAGTACATTAATTTAGCCCACAAGATGAAGAGGGGGAAACACCTGAAAGACCTGGTTCTCTGAACATCAATCTGCATGGCCAGGTATAGACATTTATACTTTTACTGGTGTAAATGATCAGAAACTGGTCTGTACCTGTAACAGAACAGAAGTTTAGCACACGTAGACTAGTTTTAAAATGGTGGAACCCAGGCTAAGATTCCCGCCCCCCCACCACCAAAGGACAAATGTGTGTTTTGTTTGCTACTGATCTAAATTATGCCACTTACAGAAAACTCCGTAACTTGGATCGATTCTGCCTCAGGGTTTTTGAATGTCTGTACCTAGCCCATATGTGCTGTAACAGATGGAAGAAACTCTACATGTGTCTGTTGCAGAAAAGTGGAAAATAAATATTGACAAAGGTATACTAATGAGTACCTATGGCCTGGGAACAATATGGGCCCTTACTCTTTAGTTCCTCTGCTTTACAGTGGAATGAAATTTCATCATGCAAGGCTATGAGATACATTGGATTGAAAAAAATGGAAAACAAATTCTGAGAAAAGTGCAAGCTTCTGAAAACTGCATCACTTGCATAGAAGGAAAAAATGCATGCTTACGGTTCACACCAAAGCTGCCATAAAAACCAGTGAGTCCTGCTTTCTTCTAATCTATCTTACCAAACAACATTCTGGTAGGGTGCATCCCTAGTTTCACATCTCTCAAGTACATTATAAAAGAAGCTTAAAGAAGCTGTGATGCTCCCATGAAGTCTGTTATGTGCGCTAGCCAAGTGCAAGGAAGCAGTAACTGTCACCTCTCTTTTTAGAGCTTCCCCCAAAGAACAGATCATTATCTTCTTATTTGGAAAAAAGAGAGACATGAGGCAGTCTGGTGAAAGGGCAAGCCTGCTCGAGATCTGTCTGACCTTTTGACTCTGCTGCCCTTGTTAAATTGAATCGCTTCTGTTTCCAGCCTCTCTGAGTACATAAATAATCCAAAGAGTTGAGGAAGGACCATTGATACAGTTGATAGCTTTTCCAAAACTCTTCATCCCAGATTTTCAGCAAAGCTTTGCATATTGGTTACTAAACGCTTTTGAAAATCTGGTCATGTAAGTGTCATCAAAGCAGCTGCTGCAGGCTAAAGACTCTGGAAAAGAAGCTTATTTTTGTGTTCAAATAGGAGCCAAGTTCTTCGGAAAATCTAGGCCATCAGGAGAGAATTCCACTCCTCTTCAGCAATAAAATGTCTTTTCAAAAGCAGGTCTAAACAAAAATTAGACTATAGTCTTAAATATCCATATAGAATAAGTTATATATACAACTATATATTCAGACAATGGATTTTCATATTTTTTGCTTTGGTTGTCTACAGGGAAAAGTGTATAATGCTTTCTGTTGGATACCAACAAGAAGTGAGTTACTAAAGAAGCTGGCTCTCAATATAAAGCTCATGTATACAGAATATAAAAACAAATGGGTGTAGGATTAGTCACTATTGCCAGAAGGGGGCTGCTGGGATACATTCCTTTTAGGGAGTGATTTAAAAAAAACCCCAAACCTCATATCTACACACTGAGAAGATAGAAAATTTAAAAATGGAATTTAACCATACTTATCATTCAGATAATTTACAAATGATGTAGCTCAGTAGCATTCTGACAGGCATGTATCACAACATGTATTGTGACATTCCTACTGCCTCAGAGAGGGCAATGAAAGCAAAATGCATTTCCTTGTTGAAGCCTCAGGGCCATTTATGGTATGCTCAATGTGCACAACTCCTACTGGCCTCAATGGGAGATCCATCAGGGATCAAAAACTGTATGTGGATATTAATGCATAGTATTATGGCCTTCTTTGGAGACTGTGCCAAAGCATACATTACGTAGTGCTGCATGTAGTTGTTTTAAAATGTTCTGAACACCGATACACATCAAGAACTGCATGCTACATCTTACAGCCAAAACTAATACTTTGATATGGCTATAATAGCATAAGTGTATGGAAACAAAAAGGAGGGAAGAAAATTACCTCAGTAGAAAAATGATTACTGGACTGAACTTGGCTTAATCTCTTTTGTATTGTTCACCAAAGGGTCATTATAGTGATGATGATATTTATTTGACATTACTATAAAAACATTTGGTCCAATGTAACTTAGGTTACCGTGATCCTTGCAGGGAGAATTTGAATTTGATCTTAAATAACTGAGCTAAAAAACATACTGAAAAGTACAGTAAATCCAGCATAATGTACTCTTACCCCAAAATCCACATTCCAAAACACTTGATGAGAAAGAAGACCATTATAGTCTGAATTATTTATACAGGAAAACAGCTGAAAATAATAGTTTTTTTGTGTTGTAAATGAAAGTACAGCTCCCCAAAATCATAGGTAAATGTGAGTGTGTCTTACAGGTACAAATCAATATGTAACATAGCCAACACTACCAATTACTTCTATATTTCGTAGACTAAATCTGAATGTAAGGGAATGTACAAAGTCTCAGGTATTATTCAAATAAAAAGGGACCAGAAAAGAAGCCTTAACAGGAAGAGCAACCAGCAGATGTATATTAAAGTAAACTTCTGTTTTTTCCTTGAAGCTTTTTTCTCCTCCGCATTCAATCAACATCCCAAATGCATGGGATGGCCATCCATCCAATGTCTTGAAAGATGACAGGAGACATGACAAAGTCAGTCAGTCAATGGTGCTTAGCAGAGGTGTGGGAGGAAAACCCAGTGTGTGAGCAGCAAGCCTTCTCACAGTAGCTACAGGTCCACTTGTCAGATGGAGTTTGAAGCACACTCTGCTTCCTGGCTCACTTGCAGGCCTCAGCCTGGGCTCTGTAATGGCTCTCTACAGTGACTGCACCAGCTTTGACCTGGCTTCTCCAGAATGAGGATTCGCCCAGGTGTTGGTGGGAATGCTGAATTTCTCGAGACCTTGCTTGACCTTGTCACCATATCAGAGGTTTGGCTTTCCTCTACATCACAGAGGGTTCTTGAGTTGGCTATAGAGCGTAGCCTTCGGCAGACAATCTTAAGGCATATGCTCCACGTGTCCCAGCCAGTGAAGCCTGCGAGTGTCCAGTGTAGTTTGCATAGACTGTAGGCCTGTCCTCTCAAAGATCTTGTTGTTGGTGATCCATTGGTCCCAAGTGACTCCAAGGATTTTTCTCAGACAGCAAAGGTGGAAACTATTCCATCTCTGCTTCTGCTTGGAGTACATAATCCCAAACACATCAAAAAAGGTTTTTGCAGAGGGTTAAGGGGATGACTGGTACTTCCTGTTTCTGGAGAGGCTGGAAAGAATATGAGAGCTCTATTTCATATAGTTTTTTGACAGTATTTTGGCAGCTTTGTTTCATTTCTCTGCCTTGCAAAGTATGAGGGAAATGAGGGACTACTATTAACCAAACTTTTACAAGGTTCCAGAAAGACTACTTCAGATACCCTTAGGGCAGTGGTTCTCAACCTTTTTTAGATTCAGGGCCACTTCTCAGAAAATGCCTGCTTTTTTAGCTATCACTTATTTTCTTGACTCCAAAGAAAAATAACTAAATAAGGGAGAAAAATAGAGCAATTCTTCTATTGTAAAGAACTCAGAAAGACCATAAGTCAGAATGTTTTTGACACTATGAATTCCTGTTTGAAATCTGTGGGTTTATTTTGTAAATCACGTGTAGGCAATTTCACACCTAACAGTGCTAATATTATGCAACACCCCATAGCACCCTCAAAAGGATCTCATGGCATCCCAAGGTGCTGTGGCTCCCTGATTTAGAGTCACTGAGCTAAGGGGATTTGAGTAATTTAACTGGCACTTAGGAAAGGTGCTATAGTGATGGGTCAAGAAGTTGCAGTCCTATTTATCCTACTGAAGACAAAAGGATTGGGTGTCCCTGTGTTCCTTTGGCGATACAGCTCCGCCTTGATGCAGCATAGGGAAGGGTGGGAGAAGCTGTATTCAGACAATGGCAATAGAGAACCAGTCAGGAGGTGGTGAGTAGGGGGTCTTAGTATGACTGAGAATGGGAGTGAGCCGGTTTTACTGTTCTCAAGTCCCAGCACAGGTTGAAAAACTGCATGAAAATAATTCCACATGAATGTGCAGCGGTCCTTTTGTCTTCTTACCAGCCAAGTTGAAGGAACTAAACTGCCCCCCCTCCTCCACGATTTATGTGTAACTTCTTGAGTTCTTGAAGCATCAGGTTTTGTGAATAAAATGACCATATCAGCAATGACCCTTTGTCACACCAGACAATCCATTAGAAATGCCTGCTAAATACTTCAGCACAGGGGATGTCTTTGGCTTGCCTGATTTTTATTTATACATCATTATCCAGAGACTCTGTATAACAAAAATGTACAAAGCATATTTTGGTTGAGTTGACCTTTCTGGAACTAATTCAGATCAGATCTGCTCTTCAACTAATAATAAAGTACAGGAATTTGAAAAAAAACAAAAACAAACCAACAATACCCCCCGTCTCATTCCCATCATAAAGTCTAAACAGCTTGGCTGTGTGTTGGGAAATTCCTTAGAAGCTGAGGGTAGGAAACTTTCCTCCTAGTCATGTAGTGGTTTCACAACTGCTAACATGGCTTCTTAGTGGAGTCTCTAAAACCTGTGTTTGCAGAGGGAATTGGTAGCAGATCCACCTTTTTTCTCTTCCCCAAATCTCTGCTATAGAGAACTGGGCTACTAGTTAGAAAGGCTGCAGGCCCTTTTTTTGGTAGGTATTCAATCCTAAATCCTCCTTACAAATGCAGTGAAATGGTTGTGGTTCCACACTAATCTAGGAGTCACTAGGCTTTGCTATAATGAATGCTGAGGCTAAGTATAGACAATCAAAAAGCCAGAGGCTGAGTCGATTCAGTCTTTGCAGATTAGGTTAATCTTTGCAAAAATTAAACTGAGAAACAACTGGATAAACATTTACCTTTGATCCAGGTAATACAGCCATATGCCTGTACCGGCTCAAGCCAAAAACTGGGAAGCACTAGCTCTCTCACATGGGATGTGTATTCACTTCCTTTTCCTGCTGCCCCCAAGGCCCTCAAGTCCACAATCACCGAAGCAGCACTCTGCAAGATTGTTCATCACTACCTCTTTCTGTTTCCAGGGGTCTCTGGGATTTGTAGTCCACAGCCACAGCCAGCAGTAACTTTCAGGAAGTTTAGCAGAGCAAGGCAGTTCTTTACTAGGGGGAACCAGGGTTTAACTGGGGGAAGTGGGGTTTAACCCCTCCTCCCTGGCCCTAGCTCTTAGCCAGGGTTTGCCTGAGGGGGGCAGTCCCTGCCTCTCCCCACAACCCTTCTCTGCTGGAGCAAACAGCCCAGACCATGGGCTGGCAAGGATACTGGGGAACTCTGATTTAATTTGAACCAGGAAGGGGTCTGGGACAGAAGTTTCATAAACCAGTTTGACCCAAATCAGTTACATGTAATACTATATTCAACTACGTTTATTTTAAACCACTTTCAGCCATTTTGAAACTGATTTATGTGTACTGAACTTCTATTCTGTTGCACGTTTAAACCAGTTTCTGATGACTTAAACCAGTTTATATGTAAATTCAGTCCCCTGCCTGAACCTTCTGTAACTTCTGTCCCCCGCCTGAAGAAACAACAAAGCCCACTATCCATAGATAGGCTAATTCACTGAGCTGAGACACAAGGCACCTAGATTCTAGTTAGGTCTTCAGCTTCTCTGTTTTTGATCTGCTGTGAGACACTGAATCAGTCACTTCATCTCCGTGCAACTGCTCCTTTTGCTTTCTGTTTTTATATTTGAAGCTTTTCACAGCCGGGACTTTTTCTTAGCATAGGCTTATGCACTATGGCACTGACCATGGTTAAGGCATCAAGACAGTACTGTAATACACATAATAGTGCTGGTGTAAGAAATATAAACTCCTCTCACTCCTCCTTATCTTCTTCATCTGGACTGTTAAATTAGGGTGTTCTGGATTTTGAGAACACAGTTATAAAAACCTCCCTATACCTTTCTTCCTTCCTGCCCCTTTGCTTGTCCATTTCAACAACTTAACCTTTGATCTCAGATCTTATATGATGTTCATTCAGAATGTGCAGAATGTGCAGAAGCATAAAGGAACAAATTATCCCCTCAGGTGCAGCAGTATATATATTAAATGGTATTTGAGCAATACCATAAACTCTCATACAGAAATTTGCTTGACTTGAGAGTAAACAAGTATCTCAAGATTTGGTCAACTGACAGTTGTGTTAAAATACACAGGAAAACTTCATGATAAAAACTGGAATAATGAAGAAAAGCACAGTCTGTGTTATATGTATAAAAAATAGAATTAGAAAATTAATTTGTGAGTAAGAGGAACAGCAGGTTTTATTAGTGGCTTATAAACAACAGCGAAACCTGGAAGTGACAATTAACAGCAACCCACAGCTTGTTAAGTCTGTGATAGAAGATTACAATTCATAGGATGCCATCTGGAAGGGGAAATTATCTGAAAGCAACTCTTAAAGGAAACTCGTTGCTTAATACTAATTTCTGGTTCAGAAATAAGAGTACAAACTGGAAGCATTTCATACTGCTGGAGCCTTGAGAATTCTGCTAGGGTTTTGGGATCCTCTCCTTCCCTCTACCACCATAAATTTTGTCCTGATCATGACAGAGTGCCCCAAAGCTTCATAGTTGATTGAAAATGTGCATTGGAAAGGATCAGTATTTAGAGGATGGTTAAGACCTCATTTAAGAAAGCAGTTGCCCTCAAAAAATGTTGTCTAGCATATCTTTATAATTTATTCAGGATATACCTGTATTGAACAGTAGTTTTCAGATAAAAAAAAGTGGGCAGAAAGCACTGTGAAGAATGAAAGCAGAATGTATTAGTCCGGGGGTTGTCAACCCTGGGTACATGTACCCCTAGGGTACTTGGGAAGGCCTAAAGAGTATGTGCCAGTGGCTGGGGATGGAGTGCCACTACCCACCACCCTGCACCACCACCTCCCAGGAGCAGGGCCAGTGGGGAGGGGGCAAGGGCTACACAGGTGCTACCTAGCAGGCTGGATGCGGGAGAAGGGGGGAAGCATGCATGTGACAGCCACTGCTGCCATCCACCATCCCATGCTGCTGCTTTTCTATGTCCGGCTATGTGTCACGCTCTCCTTGCCCCCACCCCAACTCTGCATCTGGCCACTGGAGGTACATTTATTAAAATGTACATTTTAATATTAAGAAGGTACATTTATTGAAAACCTCCATATTAGTCTATATCTCCAGTACTATTTAGGGTTGGTTTTAGATCCATCCTCAAGCTCTATTTGCCTTAACCCCTGACTCTAGTGTAGGCTGAACACATGATGCATATCTCTATCCCACAGTTCTGAAAGGCCTAGCACATGAGATTACAGGTATAGTGGCAAGTGTTCTTAATATCAATCTCTGTCTGATTGGAGAATTTAAATTATAGCCTTTAAAAGGAAAAATTGTTTTTTAAGGAGGAAAAAATGTTATTCTGATAACTATAGGCCCATTAGTATGCTCTCAGTAGGCTGCAAAGCTGTAGACTGAATTTTGAAGGAAAGAGTAATTAAAGAAATTAACTAGAACAAGGGTGAAATGCAAAATAGTCTCTAGCTTTGGTAAATCCAACAACAGAGAGATTGACCATGATAACTTCTCCTATAACCTGTGAGTTCCTCAGTTAGGAACTAGACCTGGTGGGGTACCTGTGGGGGGGAGCTGGGGGAGCAGGGAGGGTTGCAGGGCTCAAGGTAGAGCCCCCCATGCAGGGTGGGGCAGCAGGGATCGCCCCCCCCACCTGGCAGCACCCAGTGAGCACCAGGTCTTTTCTTTAAAGTACCAAGCTAGGGCAGACAGGGGCAGCCACAGGGGGGCTGAGGGAGTGGGGGGGGTCAGGAGGGCTGGCAGCAGTCCCCCCATGGTTTCTTCCCCCTCTCCCCCAGCCCCCACACTGTCCTGCCCCTAGTACTTACTAGGATGGAGTCAGCTGCAGCTCCCTGCTGCAGCAATCAGGGACTGCCCAAATCATCAAAGCTTTCTGAATCTTTTCCAAAGATTTGGAGAGCTTTGAATCAATTCAGAGCTTATGATCTTTGATCATAGCCCACATTTCTCTACGCAGAGCATGCTGGCTGAGGATGGACTTCACCTAACGCCTAAAGGTAAGTGTTTCTTTTCTTCTAGGTTGGCTGATCTCGTGTGGCAGGCTTTAAACTAGCTTCACCGGGGGACGGGCCTGCCGGGAGAGAAGAGGATGCTCTGCTGCTGAGCCAGGTAAGTTGGGTGAGCGTAAGTGGTTGTAGCTCGGGGGAAACAAGTGGAGAGGGAGAGGCAGCAGTGGATAGCCTTAAATGCCTCTATACAAATGCTCACAGCATGGGAGGTAAGCAGGAGGAGCTGTCTGTCCTGGTGGCTGTGGAAGACCCAGATTTGGTTGGGCTCATGGAAACCTGGTGGGACCTGACCCATGATTGGGCCGTAGGCATCGATGGATATGCCCTTTTCAGGAAGGACAGGACGGGGAAAAGAGGCGGAGGGGTTGCGCTCTATGTCAAAGAGCGTTCCTTTGCATCGAGCGTCAACTTGGAGGCGACTGAGGACCAGGCGGAATCGATTTGGGTCAGGCTGCAAGGAGGACGAGGGGAAAGGGACCTAATGGTGGGTGTCTGCTACAGGCCACCCAACCAGAGGGAGGAACTGAACCTCCAAATTGCTGGCCAGCTCAAGGAGGCAGCTAGGACGAGGGATGTCATTGTCATGGGTGATTTCAATTACCCGGACATCTGCTGGGAGGAGCAGT
>JAGPOW010000229.1:11659197-11675558 GCA_030014935.1 Caiman crocodilus | reverse complement strand
TGCTCCTACCTTGGGCATCTTCAAGAGTAGATTGGATAGGTACTTGGCTGGGGTCCTGTGACCCTGGCACTCGTTCCTGCCATTGGCGGGGGGTCAGAATAGATGGCCTGCTTTTGGCCCCTTCTGACCCTAGATACTATGATATTATCATACTTTTCATTGGCCTCCTGATTCGATTCAGATTTGGAGATTTGGCCACCAAATCGGGCTGAATCACCTCCGAATCTAACAACCACTCAAAGCTTTGCATGGCCCTAGTATTTATGGTGAGGAACAAGACTGACACAAGAACAAATAGGATATACAATGGCCATGAGTAAGATAAGACTAGACATGACATTTTTCTAACTGTCATAGCTATCATTTTCCTGAAAAGTCTTCTGTTTTGAATAGTGAGGGCCAAGAAACAGTTAATTATTGTTAAAATGTAGGTTGGTACAGTTATGCAAAAGAAATGATGTGGTGCCTGCTTATAACAGGGGATTGGACTCTATAAGCCAGGAGGTTTTCACTGGCCTGACGCTCCTATGACAAAAGAGAGGGCAGTGTATCTTATGTTCTATAACAGCAGAATTATTTACTAGCTCCTAAACTGTTACCACAGTGCTACCAAAGGTTTTAGGGATATGCACATATGTTACTCAGACCAAAGCAACAAGGCAATAGGGTTGCACAGGTATAACTGAGGGTCTCATGAGACCTGGAGAACATGTATTGCTAAATTTAGAACCAAGAACTATGCTTAAGGATTAACTTGATTCAGCACATTGAGGGACTACATATACATGAATGACTGAGTAATAATTAGACTTTAAAAAGTGATTATGAGGAAACTCAAACTAAAGATAGTAGTATTTTCAATATGAGATAAGCCCAGCTCATGGAATCAATCACAGAAACTAACTGTATGGGTCACTGATAAGTAGTAACATTATGTACAATTTAATTGTAAAAAGTAATTAACGCTGATTTAAACTCAGACTTGTCAGCTGTTCGATACTCGCTTCTTATTATATATTCCTTTAAAATGAATAACGGACTGAAAAATATAACTAAGGTGGCAAGCAAGAAAAAATACTTGACCTTGTACAGTGTTTGATCAAAGGGCTGCTGTACTGTGGAACGGAATTAGTCAGCTGCTACAGAAGTTAAATCTGTACTGGCCTGCCATGTTCACAGAGGAACACAGATTAAAACTGTCTGAACTTTATAAACAGTAAGAATTTTTATTTCCACAATACTGATTTCACAAGATAGTTAATAACCTTTATACACACTATTCTTTAACTATGGAAGAGAACATTTTTTTTTCTGAGAGAAGGCACAGTACAGCCCTCCAGCATCACAGGGTGCTTTGCTCCTACCCCCTTAGGGAGATAGTATGTCACTTGCTGAACTCTATTGCTCTAGTTGAGCAGGTTGCTGAATATACTCCATTCACAATCCCTACTTTGTGCTGCAAGGAGACATAGGCTGACTCTAAGCAGTCTTGGTCAGCCAGTCAGGGCTCCCCTGTGCTCTTCTGCTATCTGTCTCTAGGCAGACTGAGTGTACGTAGCACATTAAGGTGTGTGCAAAGGGGCGTTGTGGTTGCACAGCATCTGCAGTGCTCATCAGGGTCTCCATATTCAAAGATCGGTTCAGGCATCTCCAGGTAAGTTTCTCTATCAGGAGAGCAAGCTTGGCAGAATTCTCTCAGGTCACTTGAACATGTGTATACAGCTTTTATCCACTGTTTTGGTTTATTACTGGTCAACAATTCTGAACAATTTTTGCAGACTATTTCCTGGAAACTTAAAATATTTGAAAACCTTGACTAGTTCTAGCTTCCATTATTGAGTAGGAAACTACACTTAGATAGTATTGGGCCTACATTATTACATTTGTTCTCCCATGAAACTCATCTATATTTTTAATCCCTTCCCTATTTTAGGATCATAGGACAGTAGGGATGGAAAAGACATCACCTAGTCCAGGCTCCTGCTCAAGGCCAGATCATTGTTGACTAAACCATCCCAGCCAAGTGTCTGTCCAACTTGCTCTTATAGGCTGCTTGTACATGCCATGGCAGTTTAAGTCCATTTAGTTCTCCTGAAATTGAAATGGTGGGTTTTAAAAACATTGCTTCAATTTAGGGAGAGTTAAACTGAACTAAACCCCTGTGGCATGTACACAAAGGTGGGGGCCCAATCCTTACCTCCCTCTTTGGCAGTGGTGGTGAGGGGGTAAGCTGCCAGTAGACTGTGCGGTCCCTGAGCTTCACAGGAACCCCCCAGGTGGCACCTGCCCACTGGCACCTAGCCTGCGCAGTCCTGGGGAGCACTGCAGCCATGGAGGAAAGCACGCTCCCCCCCACCCCCCGCAGCCACAGAGGGGAGCACTGGGTCTCCACACAGCTCAGGCAGGAAAGATCCAGGGATAAAATATACATATATACACACACACACACACACACACACACATCTATCTATCTATCTATCTATCTATCTATTTATCTATCTCATGCTCACCACTTTTTTTTTTCTTCAGTGAAGCCTGCACAGGGTGCCACTGGCAATATGCCATGCCAAATTGGAATCTGCCGTCAAATGTGCAAACAGCAATGCCATTAAAGCAGTGTCAAAGGACATTTAAACTGCTTTAATGGCCAATTTTGTGGCATGTACAAAGGCCCATAAACTTCCAATATAAGATTCTCCTGCTTCAGCTTGAGAGCATTGCTCCTAGTTCTGTTCCCTGTGATCCCCAATAAAAGCTCATCTTTATTCTCTCTGTAATTATCTTTCAGGTATTTGAAGACTGTTATCAGCCCCCCCTCACAGTGTCTTCTCTCCTCCAGACTAAGTAGCCACATAGGCAGAAGAGAAAGTGAAAAAGTAAAATCTTTAGTATTCTTGCATATTGTGGGGAGGAAACTCTTGCTGTTTATAACATCTTGGCCTTCGAAGAAGGCCAAAATATGCAGTTAAGTTTAATTTTGCCCAGATTTGAGAAGTACTGCACACTAAAAAAGAAGGCCTCAGCCTGTCTTTGAAAGGACATTTTTATATGCAGACATGCAAAAGGAGAAAGTATAGATCAAATGTGTAGGGCATCAAAAACTGTGAACACGTTGCAAAGCTAAATTCACCAACAGGGACTGTCCATGCACTAGGCATGAGGTGACACCAGTTTCAGACAGGTGGATCTTGAGAAACTGAGTCTGGTTAAAGTGTGTGTTTACTGAATACAACAAAAAAAATCTTTCTTCACTTTGAACGTTGCATTTGAAATGGGACTCAACTATTCCTATTGCAATCAAGGAGAAGTGAAATAGAGTTGAGCACAAACCTATTCTCCTGGTTTTATTATTTTAGTATACAGCACATGCTAGAATTCAACACTATTCTGGATGGGCTCAGAAGCTAACCCACAAAGAGTCATTTACAAAACCAGGGCCATAAATAGTGAAAATTCTAAACTGGGAATGAAAATAACAAATTTCATAAGTTCTATCCAATAGCTTTATTTAACCAATATTGGTTGTGTCTTTTGCTGCCACTTTTTTTATCCCCTGATCTTTCTGTTTAAGAATGCTTCAAAACAGTAGAAGATCAGACAGAATACAGGATTTGGAAAGACAAATTCTCTTGTGGGTTGTCAGCAATTTTGCACTGTAAAAAAAATTCAGTGGTTAGGAATCTTATCTGCTTATTAGGCAAAAAAAATAAAGAGAGACTTATAGAGCACAATGAAAAGTTACTATCTGATATTTTTTCCTCCCCTGAAGCCATGTTTCTCTATAAGGAAAAGTATGAGCCAAACTATGCTTCTTCTATACCTAGCTATGAAATGCTAGGTACAGAAGCTAAACATGAATAAAACTTTTGTTATTTTTAACAAGAAAACTTCACCCCAAATTCACTTGCATACTTTTACGTGGATGTTAGAGACCTGCTGCCTAAATGCAGATATAATACTTTTACTAGGTTTTGTCCTTCAGAGTTTTATTTGCTCAGTATCACTGCACTTTCCTAGCTTTTCCTTGTATGTAATGGTTGCATGGCCACTTTTTAAAACACAAGCTAAAACTGCAAATCATTTTGGCTGGCTGTCTTTTTATTGTATATGCATTAACAAATGCTGTGTTGGTTTTCAGAAATGAAGGAATATGATTTCTCAAAGGCACTTTTGACATCTCATAGAGTTTAGAGGATAATATTGACAAGTATAAAAAGCATAGGGGGTAAATTGTTCTTAATTTCACTAGAATAATTCTGAAGTCATTTCCTATAGGTCTCTGAATTTTTGGCATAGTGGGGTAAAATTGCTTTAGTTTTCTTGAACATATTAATGCTTATAGCTTTCTGTTGCCATTTTTTATTTTTAGAAGAAAAAAACCCACCTTCCTTCCCAGGAGCTGACCAAAAAGAAGGAGCTCTCTGAGGTGGAGGTGTTATGGATCACTGGGGAAGCCAGGGACAGAGAAGAGCCAGGTTCTCAATGCCAGGAGAAAGAGACTAAGGAAGGCTTCTTTTTGAGGAGTCACAAGGAAGAGGTCCCCCTGAGAAAGGCATGATATGTGACTATCATACCTGCCTAAGTCTGTATAATGTTAGAAGTTTTTATATGACAGGAAGATGTATGATGGCATGGGCAAATTAAGCATGCAACAACCCCAAACCTTTTGTATTGGAGGATTTCAGTATTTAATTTTAGTTTTCATAAACAAAAGTAATGTAACTGTGCACATTTTGCAGGGATGATTCATGTAGTGGTATTTGCAAATATTTATTATTCCATAGAGTCCCACAGAAGTTAGAGAAGGTCATTTTAAAACTCGAGACATGCTCCAACCTTTAATTATTTATTTGTATGTACTCTTACTTATTTTATTTTATAAAGGTCAAAACTGACAAAAATACCAAAACAAATACCCCCTCATTCTCATGATTGTAGTATCAGGCAAGTTTACAATAGAAAGGGGAGGAAGGGATATATTTTCCAAGAAAGGAAAGATAGCTTCTACAGGACTGAGACGACAAAGTGATTAGAGCACCTTACTTTTTCACTCCAGAATACAAGTTTTAAGTTTTGCTCACATTTACTCTGAAACCTGTTCTTTGGTGGCCCCATTGCAAATGGGTACCCTGGTCTTCTGTACTGGGGCATCAAAGGTCACTGGACATGTTGCTAGTCACATTGCTTCCTTGTGTGTCATTGGCTAGATAACCTGGTGTGCTGTATGGTACTCTCTCACAAACTGGAAGCTGTATAGCCACATTCACATTGTAAATCTTGAATTTCAGAGCCCAGACTGTATTTTTACAAAGTAGAACATACAAAACAGCTTTCAATTTGTAAACTAAGCAACTGAGAGCAAAGTAGGCAACCCTACAGTATCGTTTTCACTAAGTCACTTTTGAAAACAGAACCATTTAAAACCTTTTATCAATTTTTACTGCCACATTCATAGTATTACTAAATTAATAGTTTCCACAGAGTGTAATGCCAGATGGGACCACAAAACCAGCTATTCTAACTTCCTGTCTTGTCACATGCCATTATATTTTACCCACTTACCTTTCTAATGAGTTCACTAATTTTACTAAAACAAATTATTTCAGTCTCAAAAGGGCTAAAATGTTGTGTGTCTTAGGGGCAGTGATAGGGAGTCAGGAACCACCACTACTTGAAGCACAAGTGATAGTAGGTAAATGATACAAACCCAGAAAATCAGAGCTGGCAATCTACTCTGAGTTGCAGAGGAGAGTTAAACATCTCTAGGGTGCAGGCTAATCTGACTTGGACTGGAAATTCCTTCCAGATCCCAAATCTGACGATCACTCTGACTCTGATCAGAAGAGCAAGATTTACCAGGCAAGAAGCTTCTCTGTTCTAGCTTGGGATGAACAGGGAGCAGTGTGCACTAGTTCTTTGAGGTGGGATTGCACAAATACTTTAGAGGAACATGAAAAAAATACACCTATCATTTGTGTATTAGGCAAAAAAAATCCTATTTGTACCTCACAGGCACAGAGTTAAACCAGGGATGGTCAATTATTTTGGCTGGAGGGTCACTTTATGAGTTTTGGGGACCTGTTGAGGGCCATGTCCATCTCTGTCTCTCTCTCACACACACTTTCTGTCTGTCTCTTTCTTTCTCTTCCCTTTTCTCTCTTTCTCTCTCTGTCTCTTCTCTTTCTCTCTTCTTTCTCTGTCTCTCTTCTCTTTTATTTGTGCCTCTGTGTCTCTGTGTCTCTTCTCTTCTTTCTCTCTCTTCTCTGCCTGTCTTCCTCTTCTCTTCTCTCTCTCTCTGTCTCTTCCCTTCTCACTGTCTCTTTCTTTTTCTACCTGTCTCTTTCCCATTCCTTCTTCTTACCTCCCCTTCCCTCCAGAACCTGACAAAAACTGTGGTTTGCCAGGAGCCCTATATTCAGCTGTGGACCTGCTGGCAGTGTCACAGCTGATGCTGATGCCCGTTGAACATGGCAGAAGGTCCTGCCTGGGTCTACAGCTGGGCATTGGGGCTCCTGGTGAACTATACCTTTGGCTGAGTTTTGGAGGGAGGAGGAGGAGGAGGGAAGGAAGGGAGAGGGAGAAACTCACAGAAAGAGAAGAGACAGAGAAAGACACTGCTACCTGCCTAATGCAGCAGCAGCTCCTGCCTGGGTCCACAGCTGATGCAGGTTCTGGGTCAGGGCTCCAGGTGGGAGCTTCTACTGCACCAGGAGAGGAATGGGTCAGTTGTGAATGTTGCCAGCAGGTTCTGCATCCAATGCTGCTGCCCACCCGCTGCAGTAGAAGTCTTGTTTGGGTCCACAGCTAATGCCCGATGCTGCTGGGCAGAAGCAGTCCCTCCCACTTGCCCAGCACTATGCAGTAGTCAGAGCCTCCATCCTCCCACAGTAAGTTGTTGGCTGTCTACCCATGGGTTTGATCAAGTTTGTTGGCCCATGGGCCATATTTTGCCCACCTCTTAGTTAAACCATGAAGCATGTGTTTTGTTGTTGCCATTATTATAAGTATACAAAGAGTAATGTGGAGATTCTACATTATGAAAATGACTGTGAAAAACTGAAGTTGGGCCTCAAGTTTCCAATGAAACATCCAGCAATTAATTCTTTTTCCAAATCACACATAGGCTTCAATTACAATGTAAAAGAAACTTGCCTGATTGTGCTAGCATTTCAGCCTGGAGCGTAAGCGTTACAGACTTCTTTCTGTGAAATGCTGAACTTTAAAGTAACTAAAGAAGTATTTACACCAGTTTTCTATTGTGGAAGAATTATTAAAATACTCCCTCTGAGTATCAAAATCACTTGCAGGTTAAACAAGACCTCACTGACACTGATCACAGGACAAAATTTTGAGACCTCATTTTTTCCTATTGTTGTGCCAAATCTATTTAAAAGCCACACCTGAAATTAATGCTACTTAAGAGGCAATGTTCCTTTGGCTTTAGTATAAGAAAGATACAGTCCTTTTTTTAAGGCCTGTTTTGGGATTTTTTTTTAAATAAAAAAATGTCTGACTTTGCAATATGACACATTTGAATGGAACTGCAGAGGTGTAACTTTTTTTTTATAACCTGTATTTCAAACAGTCACAAACAAAAGACACATAAAAATTAGACTGCTTTCACAGAATGCATTGAGTTACATTTTTAGTAGAGGTTCACTGATACATTGGTTTGACATTGGATCAGCACTGATATAAAGAAAATTGACTATATCAGAAATTGACCTAATGTGGTTCATAATTTGGCCGATAAATGCCTGCAACTGCAGTGTAGCATGTAGGTGGCCAGAAGTGGAGCCCAGCAGCTTGGAGAGCTGTGTGCAGCTGGTAAGTCTGTTGTGATAGACAGGGGAGGGGTGAGGGAAGGGATGTTGGGGGGCACAACAACTGTGATGAGGGAGGGAGTGAGGCTGGGGCAGGCGCTACCCAGTTGTGGTGGGCCGTGGGATGGAGCTGTGGCTCATCCGAGCGACATGGGG
Source organism: Caiman crocodilus (assembly GCA_030014935.1). Taxonomy (NCBI): domain Eukaryota; kingdom Metazoa; phylum Chordata; order Crocodylia; family Alligatoridae; genus Caiman; species Caiman crocodilus. The sequence goes on along the minus strand of JAGPOW010000229.1, from coordinate 11,667,579 downwards.
AGGGGGAGTGTCTCCCACTGCTGCGTGCACCCCGGGAGGTCATAGTGTGGCATGTGCCCGTGGATCTGTATGAGGTGGGGCTGGACAGGCTGCAGCTGTGGGCTGGGGTTAGGGGCTGCACTGGGCTGGGCTGCACTACACTCAGGTCGGGTAGCAGCGGTGCTGGAAGGCAGGCTATGGGAGGAGCTGTAGCCACCCCAAATTTTGCCAGAGCTCCCCCATGGCTCCCCTCTCAGCACCGCTCACACCTGCTCCAAGTGAAGTGCAGTCTAGGCCCCTCCATGCACAGGGAAGAGCACAGAATAGCCCCTGGCCCCAGCCTACAGCTGCAGCCTGCCCTGCCCTGCCCCACGCAGATCGTTGGGCGTATGGCCCACCCATGCCCTCCTGGGATGCATGCAGCAGTGGGAGCCACTCCACCTCCTTGCACCCTCTGGATGAGCTACGGCTCCATCTTGCGCTCTGCCCTGCCCTGTTTGGGCAGCACCTGCCCCAGTCCCACTCCCTCCCTCACTATGGTGGGGAACTGATCTGCCCCCCCCATGCCCCTTCCCTCCCTCCTCCGCTTCTATCACAACAGACTTACCAGATGAATGTAGCTGTATTGGAAATCAGATTGATATTGGCTGATATACCTCCTTAAAAATCAGCTAATAGTATTGGCCTCCCAAATCTCTATCAGTGCACCCCTAGTTTTTAGCTAGATTATGAAGGGAGAAGGAATGGAAAGATTCTTACCACTTTTTTCTAAATACCTAAAGCAATGTTTTTGACAAGTTTTGCAGTATTTGAATTTCATTTATCCTTTTATAAAAAAATACATCCTTAATTCTTAGTTACAATCTCATGCACACTTAGGTGTTCCCTCAGTGTCTTTCAAGTCCTTGAGCACTTCATACTGTTTGAAATAATGAACTTTACCTTTTCCTAATGCGCTTATGCTCTGTCACTTAAACACTTAAAACTGGAAAGCATTTGTAAAACAGTTGGCAACATTACCATTTGCAATCAATAGGGAGGCTGAGTTCAGGGGGCAGTTAATGTTAGGTGAGTCAAGAGGGATCTGGAGGTTGCTTCTACTTCAAGAAGCAGCCACTGCTATGTTTTCAGGGTTTCTTGCCTATGGTCAGGCTGAACATTAGAATAAGAACAGCCATTTTAAAATTTCAGTTTCAGCTAGAAACAAAAATTGTTGAGATGCATGAAAATTAAGATGTAATTGTTAAAGCCTTGTACCATGGTACATTTAGGTGGCTTCTAGAGCATTTAGCCCCTAGACTGGCTGCACATTAACAAATTTAAGTTGCTTAAAGCACTTGTTATTTAGTTTAGTTACACTAATTCAGGGCAGGATTATCTCTAATTCGCCTAATTTTGCTCCTCTTCCATTAAGATGTGGCTGCTCCCTACAACCATTTCATCCAAGTTGAAGTCCTCCAGCATCCCAAGATGCTGTGGCCCTTCCTGAGTCAGGGTGAGTTGGGATGCTGAGGTGAAGTGTGGCCAAACATTGCATCTTGCCCCCGAGCACATTAGGCATAGAAACACTGCAGCCCCAGAGCACCCAGCAGTTACAGTGCCTCTTCTGCCATCTGCACTGGTTCACTGTTTCCATTGGTGGCAGTGTGGGGCTGGCAAGCTCTGGAGAAAAAAAGGATCAGGCCCCTTGAAGCTCAAGCACGGAGCTGGTCGGGCAGAGGCAGGAGGTACTGTGGCCAGCAGGTACTCTGGGGCTGTGATGCTTGTTCTGTCCAGTGGGAGCAGCAATCTGGTTCTACTCCTAGTATATTTATTGGCATTGCAGCCAATGCCAATAAATATAACAGTCTAAAAAAGAAACTCACAAAATATGAAAACATTGTGGCTGATGGCACTGACTTTGTATGCACTAAGAAACATTTTACATAGGCTCCTAGTTCTGCCTTTGTTTACCAAGCGTCTATTGATGTTATAGATTTGCAGGTGTGAATTCTCCACTAAACTGAACAACACTAAGATGATTAATGTTTGCTTGGCTTGAAGCATAAGGTATAACAAGGTCTTTAGTTATTTCCAAGATAGGAAAATGTTCAGATTCGGTTCAGTTTGATATATGGGTCACTATTTTTCTTCAGTGTTTCATGTTCATTGCCAGCAGTGTGCAATCATTTTGATTCACTGTATTAATGCACCCATTGAGTGAGGCAATCTTGTATATTTAAAGAATTGATGATATGAAAATATCTGGCTTTTCTGTTTCAAGAACTGGAAATATATTATGCCAATATGAGTTTAGCAGAATAATCAAGACTGTGTAAAAACTATGATCCATGAAGCTGAAGTGTTTGAAATCACTGAAGACATGACTCATTTCAGGTAAAATGAAATTGCAGAGGTGGTGCTTTGTGACTTGTGCAGCGGATGTTGAGGTGCTTTGTGTTGATTTCATTAATACAAATGCTATCATTGTGATTCACGGAAGCTTGCTATTGTGTAAGCTTATTTCACAGCTTTTCTAAAACTGAATAATAATCTTAGAAGTACTAGTCCTGAGGCTAACAGCAAGACCACACTGCTTTTTGTGCAGCATCATTCAAAATTTGTCAGTAAAGGTTACATTATGGTATTTGAGGATATACTGAGGGCATTTAACTCCACAAGGAGTCCATAGCAGAATAAGTAAAGGTGTTGGAATCTCCAAAAAGATATTTGATTATGTACCTGGGTAAATGTATGCAAAATATCTGTCATATTGAACTTAAACTGCAGTGATGGCTCCACCATTCCTACACCCTAGAACTTCATCATAGAAAGTAGGTGTTGCAGACCAGAATTCAATGCTGCTGGAAGCTGAATTAGTTTCTGAAGATTTTTCAGAGGAAGATTCTGCAGTTTCTGGGAGATCATATCCAGTGACTACTCCTAGGTCTAGAGCAGGGGTGGGAAATTACTTTGGGCGGAGGGCAACTTACTGAGTTTTGGCAAGTCATTGAGGGCCGCACAACAGGCAGCCAAGGGCAGATAAATATTCATTTTCTAAATTTTGTAGAAGCTCCGTGGGCTGGATAGAATGGCCTGGTGGGCTGCATTTTGCCCACCCCTGGTCTAGAGACATGGATAAAAAGTTTCCATGAAAAGGTTTAGATTACTGGTTCTCAACCCTTTTTGACTCAAGGCACCCCTTGGAAAAGTTTTTAGCTTGAACTCATTTTTTGACTACAGAAAAATAATACAATTCATCTGCTGCGAAGAACTCTGAAAGACTACAAGTCAGAATGTTGTTGACACTATAGATTTCTATTTGAAATCTTTGAGTTTATTTTGTGAATTGTGTGTAGGTTTTTGCACACCTAAAAGTGCTAATATTGCGTGACACCCATAAGTACCCAGGGTGCCATGGTACCCTGATTGAATTATTGATTAATACAGACAACGGCATCTCATCACAATTAAAAGTTTTATGCCTCTTTGTTTGTGGAGGCGTGGTTTTGTTTTTTGGGTTTTTTTGATCACCAATGCTAGGAAATATAAGACTGGTTCTTAACCCAAATGAGGTTATTTGCCAAAAATGAACCCAAGAGCAGAGCACAGTCAGAACCAGCATCTCTCTCCATCAGAACCCCTGCCCCCCCACAAATCATATTGAAAATGTGTTGTGTATAAAGCAGACATCATTAAAAGGGACTAGATAAGCTCTAGATACATTTGCAGCTACTCTGGTTTTCTTTTCTCGAATTTCATGAATCCATACAGTAGACCTTTGAACATGGGGGAAAAGACAAAGATAGAACTAACTGTACCTTAAATCAAGTATTTAAACATCTAATGCTCAATTTTTCAGTTTCATTTGGAAACACACACACACACACACACACTCACATACACACATACAATCTGTACCTCTACATGCAGTGATTGCAAATATATGGTTTCTATAAATGTGGGTCTTAACTAGATCAAGTCACATTTTTTAATTTTGAATTAAAAAACAATAGTTTTAATAAAAAAACCCAAATTTTATTGAAATGAAATAAAAAAATTAAAATTTAATTTAATTTAATTTTCATTAAAAAATAATGAAAAAATGCTCATAGGAAAGTAGGGCTGGAAGGGACCTCACGAGATCTATATAGCCCCTGCTCAAGGCAGGATCATCACTGACTAAACTATCCAGGTCAAGTGTCTGTCTAAGATGTTCTTGAAAGTTTCCAGGGATAGATTCCATAGCTTTTCTAGGTAGCCTGTACTAATGCTTGACCACCCTGATAGCCAGCCACAAGTCAGCTCTAGCTTTAACATTTATAAACATACAAGTTTACAAAAAAATCATATCTCTGTATTGTCTTTTTTAATATCTGGATCAGAAGGATTCTCAAGGACTGTTTCAGTCCACTATGTGGTAGGACATGAGGACAAATCTGTTGATGCAATGAATTTGATGGAGTGATTATAATTTACATTAACTGAGGTTCTGCCTCAGAATCTCATCACAAAGTGAAATCAGGAAAAAGAATAGTATTACCAGAGAGTGTTTTAAACTTTCTCTGAAGCATTCTTTACAGGTTGCTACTGTAGGCTAGTTAACAAATAGGTTCTTTGTTCTGATGCGGGCATGGACAGATCCAAGATTTACTAAAGGAGGGTGCATCACACCACCCCTTAGGCTCTGATGGGATAGAGGCCAGGGAGGGCTGGAGCCCACAGATCATCAGGGGACACTAGGGAACTGGGTAGTGATCAGGCGCACCAAGGGGGAATGGATATGACTCATGCCCTGCTGCTGTGACTCCACTGCCCCTCTCCCTGGCTCACCTTCATTCCCTTTCTCCCATCTTCACAACATGGGCTTTCTCGAGGTCACTGTATGTCCCCGTTCTATTTCTGTAATGGTATACAGAAGTTGTATGAATTGGGCCCTTAAGATTTGTTCAATTATTTGAACATACAAAACACTATCTGGTTGTGGAATTACTGCCTGTTGAGAGTTTTTGAAAAGCATTTCAGAAATAAGTTATTCAGTACTTCTCAGCCACCTGTGCTAGATGCTCAGCACAGTTCTCAAAGATGTGGGAAACAGTCATTAAAACTAGGCATCTTGTGATAAGCAACAGCTGGCTGTTAGGACTGCCCCAAGAGAACAGATGTTGCTTGGAAGCAGCACACTTGTACTTCTCTGTTGTTGACAGTACCTAAGATTAATTAAGACTCCTGTATATTATTTTACCTGAATATGCCTAGGGACCAGAATCCAGCTTGAAGACAACTAATGTGCTGTTCCAAATTAAATAGTTTAGGGTTCTGTCTGCTGGATATTATTTTCATAACTTTTTTTATTAACTCTTTCCATGACTAATGTGAGAAACCAATAGCATCGCCTGATTTAAGAGTCTGAAAACACTAAATGGAGGGTTTGTAGAATGATTACACATACATAGTATATTATTGCTGCAAAATGAGTCCTTTAATTCTGCCTGCTATTGAAAGTATGGGAAACCTACGGGATGAATGGGATTTTGAGAGATAATTGAAATCAATGACTAACAAACAAAAATGATGTCTACAGCGCTGCATGTGGCAAAAGAGATTTCATTATATGTGACTAGCCTGTTTTTTATCTTTCTTTTTCCTCGTATAACAATAGGAGAATCATTGTTCAGGATATTTCTTGAGGATTAATGACCCATTACAATAAATGGCCTATTATCTCCCTCAGCTAGTCATTCATCTTTAGAAAATACCCTAAGCCTATATCATTGGTGCTGAAAATTAAAATGTAATTATTTAAAGTTAGCAGCTTGCTGATTGTACCCCCTAGCCAAACTTGTTCTGACTTGAAATGGCTCCATTTTCATTCTGACTTAAACAAATTTTGTAGGAGATAAAGAAAGTACAAAGATGTCCTGCAGCCTGTTATTACAGACGATCAACTTGATCAGATCATGCAAGCTCTAATAAAAGAACATCTTAGAAAACTGAAAAATGTATAGTAAACATTATTTGGTTTAAGGTCCTACGTAATTATGACAGTATGATTCCTAATCCTTTTTTGTACATAATCAATGGACTATATTGTAGCAAGTACATCTCCTACCTGTAGAATATGACACATTTTGTTATTTAATCTTAAATTTATAGACTGCCTCTGTTACTTTGGGTTGCTAAATGTTGAGGTACTAAACATACTTCAAGAGATTTGCTTTGGCACTTCTGGCAAACTGGATTCTACTTTTTCTCTCTAAAAATGCAGGTTATTTGTGAAATCAGTACCAGATTTCCACATACCCTCTCTTGCATTCTTATCCTTACCACTAACTTACTGGACATTTTCTTGGTCTAACTGATCCTCTTAACCTAGGCTTAGCCATACCCTGCAGTCCAGCTATTTCATTTAAACATCATTTAAACATCACTTCAGAAACACAGTAGTATTCATTAACCTTAACAACAGTCATCTCAGCCTGTTTTCTTGTAATTTAACCTGGTTGTTGCATGTTCAGAGTCCTGTTCATTTACTGGATTATATTTTAACTAGACTCTCTCAGTCTAGATAGATAGATAGATAGATATAGACAGAGTCAGTTTTCTTTCATTCTTACCTCTGTATTCATAACCTCAAGCTGCAGAGATGTCTTGCGCATGCTCCTTATCCTGAAAACTTGGGTTTGCTAGTTGTTTGTTTTGTTAATTTCCATGACTTGCAAGGAATCCAGCTTCAGTAAAGTCAGCATTCAGTGGGCTGGTATATGCCTCTGCACTGCGAGGGCTTTTCTTTAATCAATATATGGGCTATAATACAGTGTTTGTTTTGAATCTGATGTCATGGGAAAAAAAGTGTTGCTTGACTCTGTGGAAACTTGCCCAGATACTTTCAAGTTGTTTCTTCTTTGAGTGTAGTATCATCTGTTTGAGACTTTTCATTTGTTTTCTATTGGTTATTTCTGCTCATCCACAACCACTTTCCAGTCCAAATATAGTGCTACTGGATTTAACAAACCCAAGAAGCGGTTCTGTATATGGTTTATGTTTAACAATCCAAATTCTTTCTGCAATGTCCTGGTCAAATTTGTCACAGAATAAGAATAAGACATAAAAGGACTATTCATGCAGACATTAAAAGTACAAGATCCATTTGAAAATCAAGTTAGAACAACTATACATGCTTTTTCTTCAAACTTCTATTGACCAAAGATAATTTGGCATATGCAAGAATTTTAAGGCAGAGACAGTTATCACTTAGTTTACACTGCAGGAACTTCCCAGAAGATACCCAGTACTAGGGCTGTGTGAAGCTTCAGTCGTTGATTTGATTCAGAGGAGATTTGGCCGAATCTCTGAATCCAAATTGAATCAGGAGACCCATTAATTTCTCCAAATCATCTTGGAAGCCTCTGATTCGATTTGAAAAGATTCAACAGTTTGGCCATAGGCACAGCTTTATATGTTTTTTTCAATGTATCTCAAGGTATCAGGCATGGCTTGTAAATGCTGAGACGGTAGGGCAGATGGAGCATCCCATGGGAGCGCAGGGGGGTCCCCTTTGCAATTGGTAGCAGACCTAAAAGTGCTTCTGGTCCACTTCCAGGTCCCCACAGATTGTGTGGAGGCCTCCCGCCTGCCCTCCGGCTCAGCAACTCATGCCTCCTAGGTCAAGGGGGTACCCAGGGTCCCCCCATGGCCGATTGCTGAGCCGGGGAGGTGCAGGGGGGTCCTCCATCAACCATACAGGGGGACCGACCCCTATGCTGCTGTGGGATGCTCCATCTGCCCCACCATCTCAGTGTTCATGAGCTGTGCCTGGTACCTTGAGGTATATAGAAAAAACATATAAAGCTGTGTCTATGGCCGAATCACTGATTCTCTGAATCAGAATTGAATCTTTAGATCTGGATTCAGCCAAATGGAATTGGGACAGTGATTTGAATCAGCTAATCGAATTGCTGTCCCCTGAATCAGGCCGAATCTGAATCCAAATCGAATACTGCCCACATAACACACCTCTACCCAGTATCTGCTTTAAAAGTGCAGCTGAAACAAATGTAGCTGCATCAGCATTTAACACAAAGAAAATTAGCTGACATAAACTGATGTAGCTCATTTGACTTTAGTAGAGCTACATCAGTTTATTTATACTAGCCATTGAGTGTCCCTTAAATTGTAGAGAAGTTAATATGTGGGATTAGTATAGCAGTGCTACCTGGCATTAATATCATAGTAGTTTCATAGTACCTAGGGTCAGAAGGGGCCTAGAGCAGGCCATCTAGTCTGACCCCCGCCAATGGCAGGAACAAGTGCTGGGGTCACAGAACCCCAGCCAAGTACCTATCCAATCTACTCTTGAAGATGCTCAAGGTAGGAGCAAGAACCACTTCCCTAGGAAGCCGGTTCCACATCCTAGCCACCCTA
>JAGPOW010000229.1:11603370-11659097 GCA_030014935.1 Caiman crocodilus | reverse complement strand
CTGGCAGTAGCACTGCGTGTACTCACCATGTTCCCAGAAAAAGTGGAAAAAGTGGTCTTCCCGCTGTCTTGCTCTTCCCTTCCTCCTGCTCTCCGCCTGTGCGAACGCTGGCGCAAACGCCGACGTGCCCTTACAGAGTGCGCTTGTTTGCGCGCGGCTCGGGAGCGCAGCTCCCTGCCGGGTCAGCTATAAGCAGTTCAGGAGGCTCCCTTCCGGACCAACTCCAGCTGTCGGCACAACCTCACTCACCACTTCGCCGCTGCCACTGTCGCTGCTCCTCTGTTGCTGCTCCTTTGCTCAGCAAGGGCTCACGTGTGGCCAAGACCACGCATGAACCCTATCAGGAGTCTTTTAGTATCCTATTTAATATCCTATTGAGATGTAAAAGGAATCAGAACTTATGGTAAAGGTGATATTTTTTATTAGGCCAACTAGATTTTTGCAAAAAAATTCTTTATTTGCAACCTTTCAGGCAAAGGTTGTAAGGTTCTCCTAGGTAGAAATGAAAGTTCATATTTCATAGGAAAGTTGAAGGTATGGTAAAATCTGTTTGGAACTGTTCATTTGATGCAGATTAGGCTCAGAGAAAAGTTGGAATAATCTGTTTACCTTGAAGTTGTCTGGTGGTAAGCAGGATGTAGAGTCATATTTCCTTCTGATTATGAGGTACTGAGATACAACTTTGTATATTGAGATGTATCTGTATATTGAGATGGATCTGTGTATATTAAAATACAATATGTATTTTAATACATACATCTGTTGAAATGTATACATACATATTAAGTTTTGGTATGAAACCCCTCTGACATTGGTTGTCTGCTTTTTCTATCTGTTGTAAAACAGCTTGTTCTTATTCTTTTCGTTAGTGCCATGATTGCCATAAGAAAATAACAAGGTTCTATGATGCTGTTGGGAACAATGTATGTTGTACGTACTATGTATCAAGTTCCATTGCCAGAGAGCATCCAAAGCATATTGAAAATGTTCAGGAAATTAAGAGTTTACTTATACCAAGTTAGTTCTGTTATGCCTATGCAAATTGGAATTGTTCTGTAGTTTAAAAATTCACTTGAGTAAAGTCTGTGGACACAATATAAGGCATCTTTCTGACACTGTCACATTCCTAATGTCCTGCTCTAAGGCTCATTAAGAATCATTAAGGCATTTTACCTCTTAACAAAACCAATGAGACAAAATTAATGTTGCAGTAATTATCTTTAACTAGGCTCATTCCTCAAAGCAGTTGAACTATTTTTTCTTGAATTTACTGCTTGTCTCTGACCCTGGGTAACCCACCAGGGTATGGGGGCTGGCATTTTAAGACACCCCTACCCACCTTTCACCAGGGAGGTAACTGGCCTGGCATTTCTGGGGGGCTGTCCTGCCATGGCCAGCCCCACCAGGCCACTCTTCCCTGGCAGGGTGCAGTTTTCAGTCATATCCAGGACCAGGAGCCTCCTACCATCCCCAATAGTTCCTGCCCTTACCTCCAGGGCGTTCTGAACACTAGCTCAGCTGGGTGTTGCACTTTAGCTGCCTGCAGCAAACTGCTAAAGCAGCTCTGAGGGCCTGGATTTTAAAATGCAGGCTGATCAGCCCCCTCCTCCAATTGCAGGACCCTCCAGCAGTCAGGTGCTCCCTGCTGACTGCTTTATAATCCTTAGAGTGGCAGGCACTTCGGGTGCTTTTCCAGAGGGCCAAAATAGGCAGGTCTATCTCAGGCAAACCTCACCTTGATTTCAGTGAGGGTTGAGGAGTTCATAATTTAACCAAGATGAGAATCAAAACATGACTAAATAACAAACAACACTGAATTTCAACCTAATCTAAAATGCTTTGGATTGATTGAAACTCTGCAGGAAAATAAACAAAAATCAGTGGGCTTTAGAAATAACAAATTGGAGAAATGTAGGCTGGACAAAACTACTTTAAGATGGAAAGATAACTGGCTTGATACCTAGGGGTCTTCCAAACTCAAGTAGGAGGCCAGCCAATTTCATAGGCAGATGGAGGGGCCAACCACCATATTCATGAGCTGAACATGGTGGGGCCCTCCCATGCCTCTGATTGGCTGAGGGGCCCCTGCAGTCCTACCTTCCCTGCAGATTGCCACATGGCCCAAAACCATAGCTTACTTACCCTGATTGAGCCTGGGGAAGCCATTAATCCATGCATTATTAATAATAAATAATAACACATGGAGTAATGGCTTTCCCAGGTTTAATCAAAGTAAGCAAGCCAGTTTCAGGCCATCCAAAGTGGTGAACTACATGTTTTTGGCGGGCTTACTGCAGATAAATAAATAAATAAATAAGCTTACTGCCAAGGATAAAAGTATGCAGGAAGATTTGCAGTATTGGAGCATGGGGGAGGGAGGAGGAGTGTGGATGGTAAGGGTATGGAGAAGGGCAGAGGGTGGAGGCAGTACCGCCCTGCCTCTGTTCCACTCCCTGTTATTTTGCATAATTCCATCTCCCTTCCATAGTCCTGATCCTTCACTTGCATAATCCACCTCCAGTCCTACATTCCCACTCCTTTCCCTGCCTCTCATTCTATCATTTGCATAACCCCACCCATGTTCCACCCCCCACTCTGTTTTGGGGAATCACTTTGCCTCCCTTTCTCCTCATTCCATTATTTGCATAACCCTCCTCTGTAGAAACAGCCCCACCCTGCCCCTTCCCCTCCCACCTGCTCCTTCCCTGGCTCCCACACTCACCCCTCCACTTTTCCTCCCATGCTAGAAGACTGCAGGGCTTCCTCCATGTTTTTCTCCTTGCCAGTAAATGTATTTATTTATTCTTTTTGCAATAAGCCCACCAAAAGTGTGGTGCCCATGGTTTTTCCCAGAGCTCACCTGAAATTGCAGTTTTCATGAAAATCATGCAATCACAACTTTGGTATGTTCCTATGGAGAGCCACAAGCAAAAGGTAATTATTAATGGATCCATATCTGAAGAGCAAGAGGTTTCAAGTGAAGTCACTAAGCAGTCTGTCCTTGGCCTGGTACTGTTCAACATGGTTATTAACGATTTGGCTGCTGGCATAGAAGATTTCTTGAGCAAATTTGTGGACAACACAAAACTAGGAAATACTGTGAACATGTCCTTCCCCCTGCTGTGGCGGTGCCCCTCAGGCCTACCCAAGTGGACTGCTAGGGGGCTGAGTGCTGCCCCAGCCCAAAGGCAGCACCCAGCCTGATCCAGCTGTTCCCTGAACCCTCCCTCTGGAAGCCTGCCAGGTGCTGCTCCCTGGGTAGGATCCAAGAACAGTTGAATGGGGCCGGATGCTGCCTCTGAGATAGCAGGCTTGGTGCTGCCCTAACAGCCTACCTGGGCAGCCCCTGGGGGTGCCACTGCCACCATGGAGGGAAGGACTGGGGTCCCCCTCAGCTCAGGGGTTACTTGGCCCACTGGCAGCTTGCCCCCTGGTTGCAGAAGAGGTGGGCAGGGTCCACTGAAAAAAAAAAAAGATCAGGTCTCTCACCACTTCTGCCTTTAACAGGTGCATGCTGAAAACAGAAGCAGCAAGGGGCCCAATCCCCCTTTTTTCTGTGAAGCCTACCCACCTCTCCGGCAGCCAGGGAGTGAGCTGATAGCTGCAATGCATTTTTGCAAACTAAACTATATCCAGATGTAGTTTAGTTTGCAATGATGCAAACTCATCTAAAACCCCTTGAACTGGCACATGTGTAATTTGTGATGCCATTATGCCACACCAAGTGACATTTTCGTCACGCGCACCTCGTGACAACTGTCATGTGTACAAGTGCTCTTAACGCTCAGATCTCTTGGAGGTTCTGGACATTTCAAATCAGTAGGTGTAATTTGCAGGTAGCAACAGGGGCTTTCTCTGGTGTTTCTTAAGCAGAGCCAGAGATAATTTGCTAAATCAAGTGGCATCACCAAGATTTGAAAGACTGTAAAGTTCAGTAGGCTTCCAGTGCAGGAAACTGTGAGAGTAGGAAGCAGCTAGCTGGCAGTGATTGGCAGTGCTGCCTTTCTCTTCTTCTGTACAGCTCCTGCTGCAGGGGATTAGTGGTTTTAAAAATTAAGAATCAAGCTAAGTTTGTTGTCATTTCATCTGTATTGTATCAACACAATATTCATTTTAAAAAGCAAACTTTCCCTCAATATGTTGTGATATTGAGAAAGCAAAAGTTAATGAACTTTTCCCCACTCCTTGAAATGTAGTGGCTTGACCTTTAATAATTGTGAGATTCATGAATGGCATGTGCCCCCGGTGGCTGGTGGGGCATGGCTGCACTGTCAGCATCAGGAGCTCAGTGGTGGTAAGTTGGGAGCACCCGCAGATGCCACTGGTACTGTCAGTGGCAGGGAGGGGGCTGGTGAGTGCCAACCAGGACTCAGCAACCACCCATAGGCACCACCAGTAGCAGCGGTGACGGCCAGGGGTGATCATAGACTGCCTGCAGGCACTGCCGATAGTGTCAATGGTGTCTTTTTGCACGGGGTGCACCACCACGCTCAGGGGGTGCACATACACCCACATGCACCCTCTATGCATTGCTCTGATGAGATTTTTTTCCTTCAGATTTCACAGAGAAACATGCATGAACTATCAAGAAAAATCTTACCAAGGTTTCAAAAAAAGAGATCTGAAGTTACACTACTTTTGCTCTGTTAACCTACTTTCAAGTGACCATTTCCAACTATAGGCACTGCTGCTACCTGCCTGACTCCATTTTGTAGATTATTTCTGGAAGCAGCTGAACAATCCTTTGCAGGACTTTGGATGATTTAGAATTAGCTAAAGCCCCTTAGATAAAATTGTTTTAATCCTCAGCAATCAGTCCCAACCAGATGCAAAACATAATGAAAATATAATTTTCTTTGAAAGTAAAAGATGGAAACATCTACAGTAGAGATGTTTATTTTTTTGCTTGATACCTTTATAGCATCGACCTAAAATTTTCTTTCCCCAAACCAGTGGCATCAAACCTATGTGGTAGCCTCAGGACTTGTGTTCATATCTTTTTCATTATGTGCAATGTAAAGTTCAGAAGAAAGCACTCGTTTCCCACTTTGATTAATGTTTTCTTTATAATTAAGAAAAAACAAAGCTGCAGACATGAAATGTGTTCAGGGACAACTGAAAAATACTACTTGAAAAGATGTTGGAATTGCAAATGGGCATTGTTAGCTAATCTATACAGGAAGCTGCCAAGACTGAAATGCAGATGGTCAGTCTATATTTGAAAGCCTATCAAGTTTCCACCTCAATCTGCTAACAGATGGCAAAGTAAAACAGAAGACACAAAAAGTCTCAGTTTTCAAGGTCCTGGCCTTTTCAGTGCTTTGGGCACACATTTGATGGGGAAGGTCATTCTACAACTGAGTGCCAAAAACCTGTAAGTTTTTTGTGACAGTATGCACTGATGTGCCAAAGGTGGCTTTTGGAGACAGTTCCCAGAAGCTCCATGTTAAAACTCTGCCATAACGTTGATAAGATGTTTGGGATGTTTGCCCATTTCTGCCAGAGGGTGTCACCACAACTTCCCAGAGACTCATGCTCAGAACAATACATCTGAAGGACAACCTTTTTATTTTGCCTATGGAACAGACTCTATTTTACTAAACTAAATGCCTCTTTAAAACCATATATCCCAAAGAAGGATGCTTTTCTTTTTCTTCAAACTCTTGCATGGAGAAGATGTGAAGTTGTGGCCCTGGATGTGCGTGACCTGCTATGTACTACATGTGGGAATAAGGATATGTATTTCCAGCAAGATGCACTTAGCATCTTGAGCAGTGGTGTTGCCTCCCTCTGTGATTAAAGCTATGAGAGAACATTTTTTTATTAAATGGGAGAAGGAGTAATTTCTAAATAGGCCACCCCTCCTCTCTCTGAGAATGCGCTATGGCTTGATACACAGGCTCCAGAGAAATGGTCTTTTGTGGAAGACCTTGTTAAATTATTAGCAGCAAATCATTTCTGGAGTTAAGAAGAAAAAATTATTTGGCGCTTAAAATTGTATTAGCTTTCAACAGATCTTACATAATGAAACTGACTTCCCTGTATCGACATAAGCACAAGCTGTAGTTTATTTTACCTAAAATGCAAATGTATGGTCAGCACCTGAAAGCAAGTAAACATGCAGTTTAGTGTTCTTAGGATTCGCTGTTGCTGCTATGGCAGAACATTGCACTGGAAGCCACCTAGAATTATGCACCTTCAGATGGAGCCCAGGAAGAAGCTGGGCATCTCAAAGTCTCTATTGAGAGTATGCAGGCTGCACCATCACAACAGGGAGAATGGTAGACCTACAGATCTAGCTGTAGCCAGATGTATTACTAAGCTCAGACCAATGTGGAGAGATCGTGCAGTAGTGGTCCTCTCTGCTTCCTATTGATCAACATACATTTTTGCACGCATTTGCAAGAGTGCATCTTTGCAAGTCCTTGAGTTCACTTCAAGCAATTGTCCTTGGTCCTTGCACATTTAGGCAAAGGTAAGGGACACTCTGTATGTTTTATATCAAAGTCATTTTAGAATGTATTACAGCTTCTTTACAAGTAAGGTAACAGAAGGCAGCAATCTGCTCAGCTACACAGATATGACATTGTAAGCCAGGGGTCGGCAACCTTTTAACAGCAGCAGGCAACATTAACACAACTTTATCCAAAGTGAGCTGCTGCTACTTCCTCCACTGTCAAATGCAGCTGATTTCTACTTCCCTTCCTTCCTGCCCCGTATTGCTGAATTGCTGCTGATGTCCTGGTGTTGCAGGATAGATCATATTGCTTCCTGGGCCAGATTTGGTCCATAGATTGTAGGTTGCTGACCTCTGCCATATGCTGTTTTCCCACTTCCTCCACCCCCCACCACGATACAATCCCTGAGCATTAGAAAAAAAATATTATGTAGAAAAATGCTGCAAGAATGTTTGTGTGTGTGTGTGTGTGTGTGTGTGTGTGTGTGTGTGTGAGAGAGAGAGAGAGAGAGAGAGAGAGAGAGAGAGAGCGCGTAAGAAGTGTAGTAGGACAGCTGTGACATATGAGGCAATGCTGGCTACTGTTGGGCTGATTGCAAAGGCACAGTCAATCAGTGGCTGTTTCTTCACCCCCCCCTTAGTTATGCTACTGATATGTGTGTAGTGTATTTGCATAAGAATGAACTTGAATCTAAGATGAACTAAAACAGATTTTAAATCTATTCCCATTGTCTTGCAGTTGTTATTATGTTGCTGATGGAGTGGTGGTGGCTAACAGTTATTAATTAACTGCTGCCCCAGTCCTTGTCACTTGAACAGCATATTCAAAGTGTCCAGCTTGAAAAACTGCATAGCAATGTAGCCTAGAAGTCACCTTAGGTTATGTGATCTCATGCAGGCATTGGACTAAATGACCTCTAGAGGTTCCTTCTAGTCCTACAATTCTATGATTATATGACCCATCTCAAGTGTTAACACTGAGAGGAAAGGTTAACAAGGCTTCTCCTTCAATTGCCCACTGACAAAAACCTAAGGCCTTTGCTGTCTGACAGAAAAAAGATTAGTTAAAAAATATTCTTGAATGGTATTTACTTGAATACAAGGTATCCCTGAATATAAAATGACCCCCCAGTAATTACGTTCTATATATGGAAAATGTGTAAATTTGTTATAAATGTCTAGGCATAGGATCTAATTATTGGAGGTCTGCGTTGAACATGTCTCCCTCCCACTGTTACAGTAGGGAAAATAAATTAGAGGGGGTCAGGTGGCCCCTTTCCCCCCTGCACCCAACTCAACTTCTTCCCCCTGCAACCCCTACCCCCTCCTTTCTGTCAGACTATCCCTGAGTACATGGAAATGAAGGACAACTTAGAAAACACTGATTTTGAAATAAATATGATTATAGTAATTTGCAAATAAATAATTTACTATAGGTAACCATAGTCTCATGGTGCACCTCGTGGCACCGCTCCTTGTGTGTAAAGGCTGCTGGAGAAAACCCTGCTGTGGGATAATAATCAGCACAGCTGTGGGTTGCTGAGGCAACTAATAGGGGTCAGCTGACCTAAGGGGCGGGGCTTGGCCCTATAAAGCCCAGAACCAGAGCCAGGCTGGGAGCTCTCTGCCAGCAGCTGGAGGGGCAGGAGCTCCCAGAGACAGTAATTGAGAACAGCTCACAAGAGCTCCAGAGGCTGGAGCAATAATGTGCAGTGGTAGCCGGGAGGCTTACTTTGTTATGGCTAGGTGCCTTATGTTTGAGTTACAGCCAGAGGCTTGTCTTATGTTTTGTTAGTATTGTATTAAACCAGTGGTTTGGGTGAGGCTGTAGGGGAAGGAGGAAGCCTCAGCAGGGACCCCAGCAGTGTGGGGATCCCAGCACCCAGGAGGGCGCAGCAATATTGTTATACGGGGTGAGGAGACCCCAGGCCCTAGCAGGGGGCAATATGGGAGAAGCCCTAAGCAGGAGGCAGTATTTTAAGGGGCCCATGAGGGGCAGCATTATTGGGAAGCCCTGAGGAGGCACGGCAAGTCCTAGAGAGGGGAGCACCAATTGAGAAGCCCAGATGAGGGGCAATATTGTTTGAGAAGCCCAGTTGTAGGCTAGTACGGAGGTAGACCTCAGCCAAGGGGTAGGGTGCTGTAGTGGACCCCAAGAAGAGGGTTAGCAGCACAGCGCCCCAGAGAAGGGCAAGAGGCTGCAGTGGTCTCCAAGGAGACAGCACCATGTAACACCTGGCTAAAGGGGGCAGAACTGTGCAGAAAGCCTAAAAGACTGGGGCTGGACCAAAGGTCCCAGAGCGGATGAGGGTCCCAGGGTCGGATGATATTTTAGAGAGGCCTGAGAAGGGGCATGGATATTCCTAGGAAGCTCAGAAGGGGCATCGAGACCCCAAGGGAGAAGTGGTCTCGTTGAGGGCCCCAGGAAGGGGCAGTAGTAATGAGAGGGCCCAGAGAGCAGGTGAGCTTATAGATAAGGCCCAGAGAGCGGGCGACTATATAGCCCTAGAGAGGAAGAGCAAGACTGAGAGCCCTAGAGAGGAAGGGCTAGACTGATGATTGACACACCAACGTCCGGGACAGCAGCGAGGCTTGGGATGTGGTATCGGGTGGTAGGAGCCACGTTTGGCCCTAAGGCCAGGGTGCCTGGAGTGCACCCAGCATATGGGGGGAACATCCTGGTGGGTCCAGGAGATCACAGGGACAAAGGTCCCAGTATGTTGCGCCCAAGGCGGTATAAAGGTAGCCTTCCAATATATACCTCTTTATCATCAAAGTTGTGGCGGGCGAGAATAGAGGGTGCCTTGGGCTGGACTTGGAGTGGATGGAGGACCTTCAGGAGATCACAGCCCTCCTGTAGGACCCTGCTGTGACACAGACTTAATTCATCCAGAATTGATGCATTTACTTGTGATAAAACTTGCAGGTTTTCAAAACAGGTACTCTACCAATATACTTCTAAGCAGCACTTCTCTGAACCTGCTTCTATACAGTACAATTTTTTTAAGATTAAAATTAACATCCCACAGTAAAAACAACAGTTTACATCACTTTCCATAACACATGACCCAAACTAGCATAGACTCTCTTCATTTACAGGCTTTGACATCTACTGTTTCTTCCCTCTATGTGCTTCTTATCCTCTGGCAATATTGCTTCTTGTTTACATACAGCTTCAACATCATTCATCCCTCCCCCTGCACCTCCAATTTATCCATGTTAAACAGTCAACATTACCTTTTATCTAACAACATGTTGACATTTTTATACTAGTCTGTTTGCCAGACATTTAAGGATAATGAAGAAATAGGAATAATTAGAAATGAGACAGGCGTGGCTCAAGTGTGGAAGTGAAGAAGTAGAAATGTATTCAGCATAGTGGCTCACCATGACTTGAAAAAGGATCAGTATGGGGAGGGGGGAAATTGAGCACACTGGGCATCACAATGTATCTTATTTAGATAGGCTACAGTAATTTATACTTGTGTTAGGGTCCCTTTAGTATATTTGCCTAATATGCACAGTGTGTTTTAGAATCATCCTAAGTGTTGGCTGCATTTAATCAACTTCATAGTTGGTTTTCATTAGTGAGCACTAGCTGCTTTTGGCAGCAGGTTAATGACAGACAATGTATTTAATGAGGTTTTGCTTTATGTAAGTATAAGAATGATTGGGTGGGGGGAGAACACTGTTTTGTATTCAAGTAAATATGTTAACATCTAATGACTGGTACATAGGACTCTGAATCTGAGTTCAAGAGAAACTTTGAATCCACTTTCCATATTCAAGCTTAAGTGTAGGTGGGTCTTTAGCATTTTAAAGTCCTTGAAGTGAAAAAGCTACTGCACTAGTTGTGATGGGAAATAATTCAGGAAAATTTAAAGAATTTTAACAAAGGTCAAAGTAAGATAAATTTTGGCAGAAGAGAGGGTAAGAGGCAGATGTATGGAGCCATTATTTCAGCACTGCTTACTTAAACATACTCATGTATGTAAAATGCACATAGTTTTGTATTAATGTGTGCATGAAGCAACAATGATCAATTTTGTCTGTGCATATTTCTGATTATCTACCTTATAGAAGAAGGAATAATTGATAGAAAAAAGCAAGGATTGATGTCAGATTTCCTGTTTTCTAACACAATTGGAGGTAAATTGATTGGTAGCAGAATAGGAGAAATGGGGCAAGAGTAATTTTAAGTATGAGGAGAATTTTACTCTGACTGGATTTGTATAGAGTAGCTAAATTCTGACAAGACAAATGTGTAATGTGGGAATAGAAAGACCAGAAAACGGGTTGAGAAAAATGGAAGCGTGATGTCACAGGGAATGGAAGAGCAAACCATGGGAGATATTAATAAAATGTCCAAAAAGATGACAATAAATGGATCTACTGAGATAATAAATGGACTTTTTGAGGCTCTCCATAGTGGTAACAAAATAAGAGGATATAGATTCCCTTGAACATTAAAAATAAGCAGTTTCATCACACTTAGAGAAACTATAAGGTATCACTCATCCATTTAAGTAAATTATGAGGTAAAATTCTTGAAGTTATAATAAATCTTAGGTTGTTGGGGAATGTAACAGGGGGCTTCCTCGGGGCAAGTCCACCAATGGCCCAACCACCCGCCTCCTCTCCTGCCATGCCTTGATGATACATGATTATGTTGTTAATTAGGTGGGAGTCTGCCCGTTTCTTGCCTCAATGCCGTGGGCAAGAAAGTGCCCCACTATCTGCAGCTCTATTCCTCCCCTACAGTGCAGCCCAAGCCTCACAGATGGCATTCACAGTTCTTATAGCAGCACCGGCCCCATACTGGGCCCCAGAATCCTGGGCTGCCTAGTTCCCTGAACTCTTTTCCCTCTCAGGCTCGGTCCTCACTGGGACCTTTGGCCACACAGGCCCTGGCCTCACCTCCAAAGCCAGTTGGAAACCCTAGGCCCTCGGGTCTGGCCATTCCTCATGGTGGGCCCCTGGCCCTTTTGGTTATTCTGGTCCTGGTTGCATTGACAGTCAAAGGTATTCTAGGTTAGGCTTCTGAGTCTATAGCCCATTCTCTGACCTGTGTCTTCCTTCTTGGCCTTCTATGGGGTAACGCACCTGGTTGTGGGAGCTGGGGTTATTAAGGTGCCCTGACCCACCTTTCATCGGGGTGGTAACTGGCCTGGTATTTCCTAGAGCCCCACCAGGCCACCCACTTCTGACAGGGTGCAGTTTTAGGTCATGCCCAGGACCAGGAGCCTCCAAACCATCCCCTTAAGCTCCTGCCCTTACCTCTAGGATGTTGCATGCATTCTTGCAGCCAGGTGATGTTTCTGTCTGGCCTGCCAGCAGCAAAGTGCCCTGTTTATATAGGCAGACAGATTTAAAATGGCCACTGCAATCAAGCACCTTCTGGCTGCTTGGTTCAGCCCTCAAGGTGGCAGGCACCAACAATGCCATGCCACAGAGAGGTTATAGTATTGTTGTAGTGACATAGTGCTATTTTTTTATTTGCCATAATAGGGATACATTGTACTATAATCTTAAAAAACAATCCCCCAAAGTTTTGAGAACCACTGCTTTAACACAAACACATTCACTTATACTGAACAAATGTATTTACTAGACATTTCTGTTATGTCATTCCAGTTTAATATGAAAAATGGTTGTCTTCATTATAATAAAGCCTCATGTAACCAGGCTGATTAAACAAAGTAAAGCCTACTTTGGTACTTATTGGGCATGTGTACATGGGATGCTATGTTGCCATAGTTGCATGCTATAGTGATGTAGTGTCCGTGGGCGTCTACATGCAACCAGCAGCTACTTTGCTGTTGCTATGCACTCTTCCAGTACAGTGTGCTGCTATGGTGAAGTGACTGCTAAAAATAACTGCACCACACATGGTGCAATACAGGCTGTTACCGTGCCATGATTTAGTACTTTCACAAGAAGGTACTAAATCATGGTGCAGTAACAACATTGTCATACCAATATGCATAGACACACCCATTGTTTCAGTCAGTCTAATTTCAGACTAAAAAGATTCTATGCATTGTTTTAAATTGAGAGCACTGGAACCTTAACAAACCAAAAATTAAAACTTAAACTGCAAAATATTGGGAAGATTTTATATATTCCAAAATTTTCCTCCTACACTAGTAAAGATTTCCTGCTTAGAATAGTACTTCACATAAGATTTTAATACCAAAATTCTATCTTTTCTGATTTTACTAATGAAGTCAGCTCTTTCATAAGTGAACTCTGTAATTCTACCTTTTGGGTAAGATTAATTATTGTGGTAAAGTAATACCATTTTTTTTCTAAACTACATTGTAAATCTCAACAAGTAAAATGAAGGAATGATTTAAAAATATTTAACAAATCATTCATCTGATGGATTTCATTATATTTTTGAGTGAAGTGGGCTGCACTTTCTCTATGCTGTGTTTTCTCCCATCATAAAAATGTAGGTTGGCAAGAGTCTTCCAGGACCATAGACTATCTCTCATAGATGTTTGTCTAATTTGTTCTTAATGAAAGAGATTCCAAAATCTCTCTAAGTAGTTTGTTTGAGTATTTAGCTATGCTTCTGGTATATTTAGTATGCTTCTGGTTAAAAAGTTTCTCCTAAATCTAGCCTTTTTTTTTTTTTTTTTAATACAGGCTAAGCCATTTTTTTTCTTCTAATTACCATGAACACAGCAAACAATTGATCACCATTATCTTTTTTTCATATTTGAAAGTTATCATCATGTGCCCTTTTCCAAACTAACCACATCTAACTTCTTCAAAACCCCTCTAATAGATCATGTTTTCTAAACCTTGTAGCATCTTCGTTGGTTGACTTTGGATTCTCTTCAATTTGTCTATATATTTCTTGAAGTGTGGTGCCTAACACTAGACATGAAACTTCTGAGGCTTCACCAATGTTGAGTACAGCAGGAAAAAAAAAAAACTTCCTGTGGACTGTACACAATATTTTTGTTACTATATACAGATCTTACCATTAGAACAACATGTTATTTAATATTCATGCTGTTAGTGGTATATTATAAGCCCCAGCTTCGCTCCTAAGGTGTTGTTACACAGGCAGGTTACAAAGCTAAGCAAATGATTTGTGGATATGTATTTTGTGATTTTTTTTTTTCTTAAATAAAATATTTTTTGACATTTTCTTCCCCATTAGTCATTGAGATGCATCAAAGGAGGCACCAGCAATCTGCAATGTAGATATGCCAGTGGTGCCCAGCCTATCTGGACCATGGGCTGGATGAGTGGCGTAGGGTTGGTCTGCAAGCTGGATCACATTTGTAGGCTGGCTTGGCATGCTGGATTATACCCACAGACCAGCCAAATCTGATGCAGAGGGCTATATCTTTTGATCCATGCAGCTTCCCAAAGGCAGAGCAGAGCAGCCATGATGCATAAAGCAGCACCACTTCAGGCTGTGTTGAAGGTAGCAGCATAGTTAGCTACCACTGTGGTGATAGCTACTTTTGTATCCTCCTAGACAAAGGTGGTGGCTGGGGCTGCTGCCTTCATAGCTACCTCCCTGCTCAGCTAGCCTACTGTGGCTTTCCATGGGTCTGGAAATCTGACTTTGGGGGTGTGGTGACCGCATTAATTGTCCCAGCTCTGGGAGCTGACAGAGAGCCGTGGCAATTAACACTGCCACTGCTCCCAATTCCACCAAACTTCGAAAGCCATGGGGAGCCTCATGAGTTGGATAAGATGGCTCTGCAGGCTAGATCTGTCTTGTAAGCAATAGGCTCAATACCAGTGGTTTAGTATCTCTATGCTTCTTGGAACTAATTTGGACTTAATTTTGTGATTCAAATAGAAAATGATGGTTTGAGTTTTATCAGTGGGCTGAGCCTTGGGTATAAATGGAACTGGCATAAATGCACTGAAAACAACTTGGTATATGAAGCAGTATGTGTCCATTATAATTTAGCAGGTTTAAGCTACTGTGTGACGTGTGTGAATTATAACTCAGCTCCAGTTCCTGCAGAGGGAATTAGGGATAAATTAGATAGTTATAATTGATCTGTACTTAGTACTGAAGGTTAAAAAGTTAGCAACGCATGGTAATTGACTTATGTTATAGTTCTTCCTATCCCTGCTGTCAGAGTAAAAAGGGAAGAAAACTCTTTGCATGATAAAATGTGGGACACTTTATCTTAAACTTCATTCAATGTTTCAAGGTTTAGATAAAGTGCCCCAGTGGCCATTTTTAAACCTGCAGGGGTTTCTACTTCTGCTGGAAGCACTCTAATTAGAACATGGAGGAGACTTGATTAATTGAGTCTACTCTGACATGTTCTAATTGGAACATGAACCAGGACATGTATAGGCAGCCTTAGGGTTCAGTAAATTGAGGCACTGGGCATGAGTCTGGAGGAAATGTTTGTATCTGTCCAAGCCTTTGCCAGTCTGGTCCGTTGCTAACACAAATAAGTGCAGCCTAAAGCATGAGGCTTTAATCATATTCTCTCTATATAATTTAACATCTTTTAAAAAAGCAATCCATAGTAGCATCCAGAATCTCTGATCTGACAAAGGTGTTCTCAGTGCAAGCCTGGAGAGAGATGAAGGGTAAAATCCAATCAATTTAATTCATTTCAGTCATTTAAGGCTAGTTCTGTGCTGGCTGAACTAGAATAGACTAGGTAGAATAGGGGAGAGAACCTTACATGGCCAGGTAAACCCAGAATAGAGTGGTTTATAGGCCTGTGTTGAAGCGACTAGTATTCACTTTGGATTTGGCTGATTTGGGGGACAGTGATTCGATTTGGTGATTCAAATCACTATCCCATATTGATTTGGTCAAATCTGATTCGGAGATTTAGCTGCTGAGAATCTCCTAATAACACAGGCTCATACCCTGCTCGCTCTCCCAGCCCTGGCAATGGCTGCCCCTCCCACCCCAGCTCCTGGCACTTTGAAAAAAAAAAAAAAGCCCCAACTTACCGGGTGCTGCTGGGTGTGTTGAGAGGTGAGATCTCTGCTGCCCTGCAATGCCCCACACTGTGTGGGGGGCTCTGCCACAAGTCCCCTTGACCCCCTTGGTCTTTCAGTCCCCCCATGGCTGCCCTGCCTTCCCCAGCTCTGGCCCCTTAAGAAAAAAAGAAAAACAAGCCTCAAGGCTTTTATTGGTCCCCTGATTCGATCAAGATTTGGAGATTTGGCCACCGAATTGGGCTGAATCTCCTCCAGATTCAATCATCACCCAAAGCTTCGCACAGCCCTAGGGGTTTATGCTGCTGTTGTGCACAAAGCGAGGTTAACACATTGGTGATGTATGTGTTTCTATTTCATTTCCACTGCAACCCAGCAGCTAGCCCATCTTTAAGGCAACTTGGTCATTAATCTCTTCTTACTTTGCCCTGCATAAAGGAACAGCTGCGTACAATGTCTCTTTCATGGTTTCCTTCGTTGTTTGCATAGCACAGCCTTCCCTTCGTGGACGGACATGGCTTGTAATCGAATCTTTCACATAAATAAAGTAAGTTCCTCTCTCTGAGGTGGTGGGGGTTCTCAAACAAAAAACAAAAAAAAAATCCAACCTAATATTGACAGTTCACAAAATATTTTGAAAGGCTGAAGAAACTAACAGAACCTCAAACTGCACAGCATTCATCTATCTGTTGTAGTAAAGTCTGTGCTATCCTTATTACAGATGAAATAGGAATGAGTGACATCTTATGCTTCTATAAGTAAGAAATAAATTAAAGGGCAGCCTATCTAAACTGTATGGATTGCACCATATATTATATTCCCAGTTACAACATAAATAAACGTTTGATAGTTTTGATTGGTGAAACGCATTGTGTGTGTTAAGGTATATTATTTATACCATATCCATGCCACAAGGTTTTTTCTTTTTCTTTCATTCATTCGTCCCTTTATTTCCTCCTTTGGTTTGTAATATTTAAACATGTCCTTGGAAATATTTGTAAATTCATGAATCAACCAGGTTTTTAAAATAAAATTTCAGAGGAAGGTTCACCAAGTGAATAATACAAAAACATTAGTTAACTAAAAAGACTGTATTCATGGACTCAAATAACCCAGGAGAATTTTCCCAGGTTTGCTCTCCAGGTAGAGAAACTTAGCCAGAGCCATGTGTACAGACATTCAACTGCAGAGGCCCTAAAGAGTGAAGAGTTTACAGTGCTGACACTGTGCAACCCAAGGGGAGGAGGTAGAGGAAGGGGGGTTATCTGTGCACACATCTCAGCATGTTTTGTAGACTTCCTTAGTCTGCCTGGCAATAGATCACAGCAGTGCATAGGGCAGCCCTGATTGGCTGACCAGGACTGTGCAAGGTCAGTGGGGATTTCACTACAGCAGAATATTGGGATTGCAAAAGGGGAGTGTATTGGAGCAGCAGACTCCAGCAAGTGACGCACTGTCTCTGTGTTGTCAAGGGGGAGAAGATGGAAGCTTATTCTCTTCTGAGAGAACCCATGACATGTACAGATATTTGCTGTCCCAGGTGAAACTCTTGGGAGTGATCTAACCCCGGTTGTTCCTAGGAGTTCCTGGTTGTTCTTCTGGAGTGGCCATTTTTACCCTGGGAGAAAAATCCTGAACATCTATACACTTGTAGTTTCTTCTGGGAAAGCAGCAAGGCTTTTACAAATCCTTTAACAGACAAGAGAGGGAAAAATCCTTTGGGTTATAATAAAATAGACAATTTTACATACAGTTTAGAAAAAGCCTAGTGGAGCTGAAATTAAATGAGGTGTTAATAATTGTGAAATACCTTTTGCTAGCCCAAGTATAGAAAGGATTTCACTGCATAATACTGCCCCAGTTCTCATGGCAGTGCCCTTCAGGAATTCTCCTGAGTATACACTAGTGGAAAAATCCTAGTCCATTTCAATACAATAGAAAAACTCATCATGATTTTGGTAGAATTGTGATTTGGTTCATATAGTCAGATTTGTTAAGGCCTATGAGAAATTGAGGATGTAGAGGTCTTTGAAACCTTCCAGTATACTAAAATAGTAATTCTCAACCAGGATACCATGTTACTAAGACTTTTTTTTTTTAAAGGTGCTACACAGTATTGGCACTGTTAGGTGTACATAAAATAAACACAGAGATTGAAAATAGGAATTCATAGTGTCAATAACATTCTTTCTAAGCTCTTTGCAGCAGAAGGATTATTCCATTATTTTTCTGTAGTAAAAAAACAACAAAGGCTAAGAATTGGCATTTTCCAAGGGGTGCCGTGAATCGAACGTCTGTCTTGAATGTAAAAGAACCACCACAGTAAAGGAACTTGCTTGAAACATACATCCAGCAGGCTTACAGGCTTCTCCCACAGAAACAGCAACAACAATAGGCTGGTATAATTTCCATGAAAAGATATGGGAGATCCCTAGATCTTTTTATAAAGACCCCTTGGTAACTAGACTGCTTTACAGGGCAATTACTTTCAAATTCATTTTTGAAAATAGCTTGTTGTAAAGAATATCTGAGATATTGCTATAATGTTTTTACAAACTCCAGTTTTAGACTCCAGTAATGAACAGCATTTTTTCTTTTATACAGCATGAGAGAAATCCTAGCAAAACTCTCATTGACTTCAATAGGATCCAAATTCTAACCAATAAATAGGCTTTTTTTTTTTTTGTTGTCATTCCAAAACCTTTATTGAAGAGAAACACATTCTAACAATGAAACCAGTAGTGCTGTATGGGAAAATTGTTTTTTCTGAAGATTTCTCCTGTTATAGAGCATTATTAATTATCATTCTTTTTCAATGGCACCTTAAACTCCAATTGAAATCAAGACCCCATTGTTTTGTGCACCGTACTAGCATAAAATAAGAGCATTTTTGATTCTAAGAATTAGTAATCCAAACAGAATCAAGTTGGCGTTGAACAGTGGGGTTGGAGAAAAACAAGACGGTATGTGTTAGCTGAGGGCAAGATTTTCAAAAAGTTCATTGTAAAAAGGGAACTTGATTTTCAAATGTACTCAGACCCCAGCTGTTCCCATTTTTCTTAATGGGAGTTGGTAAGCACTGAGCATTTGTGAAAATTGAGATGCTTTATTTAGGAGCTTTAATGGAAGCTGTGGGCTGCTTTTTCAACTCATGGCTGAGTATATCATTCAAAGGTTCCATGTAGTCCTAAAATAAAGTAGGTGAACAGAGATGCTATTCGTTTTGGCAATAAACTAACACATATCTTTGTAGAGCTCGAAGAACAGAAGTAATTTCATAATCATGAGTTCTGAGATAAATACAACAAAGAGACCATAGACTTCCCACAAGTTTTGAGACACGAGCGGAACTCTTGTAACTGCAATACCGTCTGGAAAACAGAAAGCAGGAAGAAAGTGGTTCCTGAAAATGCTATACCTTATTTTGTTATGTCTAGCATAACGCTGGCAGACACTTGCTTTATTTTAATGACCAAAATAAGTAGATATGACAGAAAATAACACTGCTCCAGATTTGTTAATTTACTATTATAAATTTGATCACATTCAGAGGTATCACCTTCACATAATGTCATCTGTAGCTGGCACAGCTGAGATACTGCATGATGTTTAGCCATTTTCATAGCTGCCAAATGGTCATAAATTTGCTGACTGCCAAATTAAAAAGGAAAAAGCAAGCACAGTAAGACTATCTTAAATGACCCTTTTCCCTAGTTCATATTATAATTGTTTGCAAAATTGTAATTCTATCAGACCTAATTCTAACATACATTTTAATATGAACTCTCTTTTGAATTGTTGTGAAAATATTAGCAACATAAGAGCTGCTTGAACATTCAGCCTGATCCAAAGTCAGCTAAAGTCGGTGGGACTGTTGACTTTAACTGGCTTTGGATTGGGCTCAGTTAGCATAATAAGGAGCCAAAAAGTTATTCTGCAAAGACCAAAGAAACTACATACGGAATTGCTTTTACATAAAAGGGAGAATGAGTCTGTTTGTCTCTCTGTAGGAATGGTGGCAGGAGAACAGAGAGAAGTTATACAATTATTGTTTGATCAGCATGACATGAGCATTATCATAAACTCAACAATTTTATTTTTGTGCTTATAGGACAAACATCCTTTTGAATCTTATTCACTATGGCCAAAGACTCCTAAATTAAAGCAGAAACTGAAAAGATATAGGATAAAGTCAGCCCACAAATAAACACATTTCAGATGTAAGTAACTGCAGTATTACTTAGAAAATGGCGTAACGATACTGTTCATTTTAAGGCACCTGCATAACAAGTTTAACATAGCAGTAATCCAATATTTACAAGAAAGTATTATCCACTGAAGTGCCCACATAAATGAGATTTTGGTTCTCGGAGTCAGGCTGCTTTGAAAAAAAAATCCATCTTCAATTCTAAGGACATTTCAGTAATATTTGGCACTATTGTTTCAACACAATTCAACAGCTCCTCATTTAATCTTAGCTTTCAAAAATAGAGTAAAAATGATGAAATTATGGCACTGTTATTCTTTTAACAGATGGTTTGTACCTTTTAACCAGGAAGGGGCTTTATGGGATTTATATTGGCTTGATTCACAGAAACAGTATTAATTTAACAGTTCATCTCAAAGAACTTTTCTTTCATATGGTAGCATTTGGGAGAACAGGAACTTTATTAGTAACAAGTTTATTCCTTTATTTTGTTATCCCTTTTGTCTTTTAAAAGTTTCCACTGTAATTCTGGCTTGATGTAAGAAAAGTTTTCAGTTTCAAAAGGTCTATTACTGAAGGCAAACATCCACTCCATCGGATAACCTTCATATTAATGCAAAGGACATTACATGTACAATGGGTAAAAATAATGGCTATATATATAACATCCAAAGTTTTCCATCAGAAACAGAACAAACTGTTTAAACGGTTTGGAGCATGTATCTGTCCAAACTGTCAGTTTGAGGTGTATTTTAAAAGGGTTGATCTTTTCTTCTGACACTATTGATCTCAAGTGTATCAAGGAGATAGTCAATGGTGTCTTATATACAGTAGGACACCTGAAAAAAGAATTACACTATATTCCCTTTTATCAAGCTTTATTAAATACAAAGCCAAATTTTCAAGTGTGCACCTCAGTGTGTATTGAGGTTGCTAATATTCAATCACATTAAGCAGGCAGTGCTTTCACAGGCAGTGGCAGCTGGCAAGTCTTCACATCCTCTGGAAATAAGGTTTATTTTTATAATTTAAGGCATATAAGTTTGGAAAGTTTGACCTAAGCTTTTGTAATGTCAGCAAATCTCACAACATATAAATATAGAACTTAACTTCTTGGAAATAGTCTTTCCTAAGAATGCAGGTGGAGCTAGAACCATAACTGTAAAGATGGTATTTATTTTCCTTCAATGATATCCATAATTTTTAACATTCAGCCTTAATAAATTCAGTAGGATCTGAAAATCAAGATATATTCTTCCTTTTCCTAACACTCCCACTGATAGTGTATACTTTGCAATCTAAGTTGCATAACTGATATATATACATTTTCATAGTTGTGCTGGTTCTTCAGTGACAACAATATTGGTCTTGCAGTAATAGACACGAGAAGGAAATGTTGAATGTTGCATAGGAAAGTGCCATTGCTAGACACTCTTCATACTAAATTTTCTGACTCTGTACATTCAAATAAAATATGCTTTTTTTTTCTCCATGGGCTCATGGCCTCAGTGTGACCCCAGTAAAAAAAAAAATATTCTTCTTAGATGAATATACAGTTGTGCATTTTTCAAGCACCAATATGCTTGAACATAGGAATGCTCTGGTGTTTTAATAATCCAGAGCACATTTTAAGGGTCTTATCCTGCTCATAATTGGTAAGTTTTCCATTTGTAAATATAGAATTTCTCACATGGAAAGGAAACACTAGGAAGTATTGTGTTTTTAAGTTTCTTTAGTGCAAGATGTGTTTTGTCCTTTCTAGGACATTCATTTCAATTTTTGTTCCCATTATCTTTGTTTCTTATCTGGAAAAAAGAAATTTCCACATTTCTGCAAAGCACCAACAACTTCTCTGTAGACCTCAGTGGGCAGACCACTGTTTAAGAACCATGGCTTTAATCTAATGGAGTTTAGAGCTACTGTTGGATTTTTAAAAAAGTTTTCTAATAGAGATTTCTATCCTCTGTGTAGATCCAGTTTCAACTATGTCAGCTGGACCCAGCAGATAATTTATTTTTTAGGCCAAACTTCTGTAACAAATTGTGCACCAAGAAGTTGCCATGACAGTTCAAACTAAATAATAAATTTTTAGAAAAGGGTTTTTAAAAATGCTTTTCTCAGAAAGCAAGTGAATATTATTTCTTATGCTAGAGCATGGTGACAGATTGCAGAAGCTGTTGGTGTTTTTGCCAACATTATGTCCTCTACCTTTTGATGAAAGTCTAAAGTCAAAATATTCATAATGTATTTAGTTTCAGAATACCAACCAGGTTTGACAGGCTTTCAGAGAAGTTAAGTTGGGAAAAATGACTATGGAAACAAACATATAAAATATCAACAGAAGTAGAAAAAAGTTTAGAATTCAATGTGCTGTTTTTTTTCACTCCATCATAGCATTGTACTCATTTGCAGTAACTCTCTCCTTAAATACCACAAAAATAACATTTCCATAATTTAATAGTCTGTTGTATAATAATATTATAAAAAAAAAAATTCCAAGTAATTGATCTACTATGGTTTGCTCTTCAGAATGATGTCCTTGGAATGTATCATTTCAGTGTCAGCAAAAATGATGAAGCTCATATCTAGGATTTTCAAAGGTTATGTTTAGGTATTGTGTCCTATATTAATTACTCAAAAAGGTTTGTTGGCAAACTAAGTAGATTGTATGGAAAAAAAAACACATAAATTTCATACTAAAGAGAGAGAACGGTATTTGTCCCCCCACCCTTCCTTTTTCCAAGGAAGGAATGGAGGGGCACTACCAGCTACCTGTTGATTAGCTCTAAAAAGCCCTAAGCGCACACTGTCCTGTTTGCCTTCGTCCTCTCTCCCACAGCACAGACTGTAGTCAGCATGTGGTATATTAGCTAATGCTGAGAGGTGTCTGTATAAGGCAGAGGGGAGCAGGGAATCCCTGCTTGAGCGGGGAGTAGTGAGGGGGAGGGAGGGGAGCAGAAGGAAGCCAGGCAGACCCCGCTGTATCTGCAGTCTCTGAAGCTAAAGGTTTCTGATCACTCAACCAGTTTATGTGTAATGTCTGTCCCTAGCTCCAAAGTGCAAAACTAGACCATTTTCTGTGATTATTTTGTGAAGTCTACTGTTTCAGCTGATTATCCTTTGTTTATTTGTTACTTCTTAGGTAAAAATGCTAGCCTATGCCATCTATTTCCTCCTTAACTGAAAAATTCACATACCCACTTGGAGGTTGGGAACACTGAGAAGTTCTGGCTTTTTTCTCTCTGCCCTTGATCTGGAGAGGGAAACAGGACTGGGTTGTGTGTCAAATCTTAAATACAAGACACTTATTTATAAGTAGAGTCATAGTTATTTAGCGTCTTGTAACTAGGGTTAATTAGTATGGAGAAGGGGGACAGATTTTTTTTTTAAGTCTTCAAATATCTAAAGGGAGGTTATAGAGGATGGAGGTAGACTTTTTTTTCAGTGGCCGTAAGGGATGGAACTAGGAGCAATGGACACAAGCTGCAGCAAGGGAAATTTAGGTTGGATATTTGGAAGAACTATTTGACTATAAAGGTGGTCAAGCCAGCAAAGTCTACCTCAAGAAATTGTGGACTCTTCATCCCTGGAAATTTTCAAAAGCAGGTTGCACAGACACTTATTTGGGCTGGCTTAGTCAGAGCTGACCCTGCCTTGAGCAGGGGGCTAGACTAGATTACCTTGTAAGGTCTGTTCTAGACCTGCTTTTCTATGAACCTATAAATGTGGCCTTGGCAAGTATGTGCTCTGCTAGTGCATATAAATGGCCCAGATACCAGTGCTACTGGGCTCCTAGACCTGACCCAGTGGTTAGCTCGGCTCAGAAAGAAGTGGCCAAGAAAGCCATATGTTATCTACTTTCTCCAATTTTACCATTAGGTTTTCTTCTTTTTCTCCAACCTGCCCACTTTTCTCCACCCACTTTTCTCCGTATCTTCCATTTTCCTCATTAACCACTTTTTCTTTCATTCACTCTATACCCACTTTCTTCTTTTCCATGCCATTAGTGCTTTTTTCCCTACTTTGTCCTTTTCATATTCCCTCTTTACCCTCATTTTTCTTTCTCTTTTTTTTTTTTTTACATTCCTTCTTATAAGGACTATTCCCAATTACAACAAGAAAATGAATACTGTAAAAGGCCTTTTGTATTTCCCAATCTCTTCCCTTACTCATTCTGAGCTGGGAGCATAATATTCCTGCTGAGCTACCGGATGAACCTCACATAGTGCTACAAAGCTGGTTACTTTCCATGCATATGCTCAAGGGATGCACTCCCACAGCATGGGCTCTTTGTTGCCTGACTGCTTCCTATGTGGCTGGTCTTGTTTGCCTTTCCAACACGGGGGAGATCATTTATAATTCAAGTAATTAGCAAAATATCATCATTAAAGCTGGAGACAGTCAATCTAGGTATTGTCAGTGACACTTATGAAAAATGGCACGAACTTTGTCTGACTAGATTATTACTTTCAAAATATACACAATATTGGTGTACTAGCATGACAATTAATCCAATTTATGACAGTAACCTAATCATTACAATCATTGCTCAGAATGGGCTGTTTTGAACTTAGCATCATTTACATGATACCCCACTTTCCACTTTAAATCTATGTGGGGAGCCAACTGCCATACATTTCCTTCCGGTCATATGGCCTCAGTCTCTGTTGCTGCCTTTTATGCAACATACTGAGAAAAAATACTTTTTTTCATACAGTGACTCCTGGCCTGTTTGTATCTCTTCATTTAGCAGATGCTCATGCTTTTTATTTTAAGCTCCAAGGCTCATTATTTGACATTTATTTGCAAAGAACAGCATATGCCATCTATTAGCCCACATATCTTAAAATGTACTTGAATCTCTCAGAATCTGACTCTAATGTGCTGTCTTTTTTTATGAGGTTCTCCCTCCTAAGCATCAACTGAGGTTCTGGAATTACCGCTTTCAGTAATACCAACAAGCCAAAAAACAAAGTTGATGTGAATGCAATACAGATGTTTCCTTTTCTAAAAAGTAATTTATTTACTTATACATTTTATAGGGTACACAGCAAACAAGAACAAGTCAATCCAAAATCAAATTCTTTGCTTATGTAGATTGCTAATTTGAGAGAGGACACAATTACAGAATGAGGCCCTAATTCTAGTTTTACATATAAGGAAATCTATTTTTTATAAAAGAAAGCAAAACTATTAAATCTTTTTTGAGAAGAGTGGCTTTTATTAGTAATGGAAATGAAGGCATTGAAATTAAGGAAAAGCATTGTCCCATGCAACACCTTTAGTAAATATCTTACATTATGGATTTTATTACTGTAATCCCCATCCTTTTTGCTGTGCTTGCAAACCAAGACATCAGTTCTTTGTGCATCCTACAAGCATTATTTCAGCTCTCTTGGCTTCTGGCACTGCCACAGGGACCTACACTTCAAAGCAAAAGAGAAGGAAGGCAGGATCTGTCTGACCATGAATGAAAAACATATTGGATGTAATCATGGGGGAAAAAATTAATAATTTTGCAACCCTAATTCAAACTTAAAGTTCATCAACTCCTGTAAAAAAGCTGAATGCAATCTGACTTAATATTTCTAAATTTTTGAAGCAAGATATTCACTAGTGATTTCAGTTGTCCACCTTGTTTACCATATGATTTTAAATGTTCCAAATGCTTCGGTTCCCAACTTAAGATCTCTTAGCTAGATTTACAATATGTGAGTATACAGCAGTCTCTTAATGGGCATGTCTACACATGCATTTATGCCTGTTTACTTTTACTGTGCAGAAAGTTTTTGCACAGTAAGTGGGAAGAGTTTGGCAACTACACATGCAGGCATTAAAACACATTGATGCCGTGTGTGGACTGACTTGGAACTAAAGCTAGTCCCAAGTCAGTCCACACACACAATAACTAATTGGGCATGATACAGATATCAAATTTACACTCAAGTTGGTGTAAGTCATCGCATTTACTGTGCAGTACAGGCATGCATGTGTAGATGCACGCCCATACCACACAGTAATTTCAGTTGCTATACAGTAGATGTGCACGTGTAGACTTGTCCACATGTCAGCCAGGTGTGACCGCTCACATAAGTTCCTAGCCAGGATACAGGATTTCCACCTAACCCAAGAGGTGCATAGTCCCACCAAGGGAAATGCCTTGCTGGACTTCGTCCTTGCCACAGGCGATGCCCTGGTGAGGGGTCTGCAGGTACTCAACCACCTGGGCGACAGGGATCATCGCCTGCTGGAATTTACTGTCCAGCACAGGGTGTTGAAAGCAAGTAGCAAGGCAGGGAGTCCAAGACAGTGGTTGTTTCTCAAGGAGACGATCCTTTGAGCTCAAAGGGAGTCAGTCCCAATGTGCACCCAAGGGAGCAGGAGTGCTAAGAAGC
The DNA here is from genome assembly GCA_030014935.1 of Caiman crocodilus. Taxonomy (NCBI): domain Eukaryota; kingdom Metazoa; phylum Chordata; order Crocodylia; family Alligatoridae; genus Caiman; species Caiman crocodilus. The sequence goes on along the minus strand of JAGPOW010000229.1, from coordinate 11,633,092 downwards.
CCCCATGGCTTGGTAAAGGCATCCAGGGATGCCTGAGGGCAAAAAAGATGTACAAAAAGTGGAAGCAAGGGGCTATCACCAAGGGGGATTACACTGCCATTGCTTGGGACTGCAGGGAGGCTGGTAGGAAGGCCAAGGCAAAGATGGAGGTAGGGCTAGCAACCAGAATTAAAAGTAAAAAAAAAAAAAAAAAAAAGTCCTTTTTCAAATACATAGGAAGTAAGAAGGCGGCACTGGGTAATGTGGGGCCCCTACAGGATAGGCTTGGCAATCTGGTGATTGTGGCAAATGAAAAAGCTGACCTCTTTAACAAATTCTTTGCCTCCATATTCCTGAACAGCGACTGGAACATCTCCTGCACTAAAATTATGGACAGACCCAGGGGAGGCACCACCATGCCTAAGTTCAGGGATGACCTAGTTAGGGAACTTTTGGAGGGGCTGGACATGTTTAAATCAGTAGGTCCAGATGCTCCTCACCCGAGGGTGCTGAGGGAATTGGCAGGGGTCATAAAGGGCCCCAGGCATGGTTCTGAGCACTTGTGGGGCACTGGCCAGGTACCAGAGGATTGGAAAAAGGGCCAATGTGGTCTCCATTTACAAGAAGGGGAGAAACAAGGACCCTAGCAATTATAGGTCTGTTAGTCTTACCTCAGTCCTTGGGAAGACCTTTGAGAAAATTATCAAGGAGCACATCTGCAAGGGCCCAGCAGGGAAGGTAATGCTCAGAGGCAACCAACATGGGTTCATTTAGGGCAGGTCCTGCCTGACTAACCTGGTTTCCTTTTATGATCAAGTCACAAAGTCGCTGGATGAGGGTGTTGGGGTAGATGTCATTTTCCTGGACTTTAAAAAGGCCTTTGACACTGTTTCCCCACCACATTCTTTTGACTGAGCCATTGATGCCGACACAGTCAGATGGGTGGCAAATTGGCTAGATGGTCGCACCCAGACAGTGGTGGTGGATGGGTCATTTTTATGACCTGGAGGGATGTGGGCAGTGGAGTTCCCCAGGGCTCGGTCCCGAGGCCTGTACTGTTCAAATCTTTATCAGCGATGTGGGTGTGGAATGCACGCTGTCCAAATTCGCTGATGACACCAAGTTGTGGGGTGATGTGGGCATGCTGGAAGGGAGGGACAGAATCCAGCTAGATCTAGACAGGTTACAGAGGTGGGCAGATGAAAATAGGATGGAATTCAGTGCAGACAAGTGCAAGGTGCTACGTCTAGGAAGAAGGAACCAGCAACACACCTATACACTGGGAAACACCTTCTTGTCAACACAGTGGCAGAAAGAGATCTTGGAGTCATTGTTGACTCCAGGATGAACATAAGCCACCAATGTGAGGAAAGGGTCAGTAAGGTTAATTGCACCTTGTCGTGCATCTACAGCTGCATCACAACCAGGTCCAGGGAGGTGATCCTTCCCCTCTATGTGGCATTAGTCAAGCCACAGTTGGAGTACTGTGTCCAGTTCTGGGCGCCACACTTCAAGAGGGATGTGGTTAGCATTGAGAGGGTCCAAAGGAGGGCTACTCGCATGGTCAAGAGGCAGCAGGGCAGGAGGTAGGACCTGATGATATGTTTAGGTCCCTTCTGACCCTAAGTACTATGATACCTTTACTATCAGGCAAAGGAGAAGAAAAAAAAGGTGTTTAAAATAGACTAAAAGCTTTTAATTAAAATTTCTTCAACAAGAGCTACTCTAATGTCCTTGATGTTCAGTAATATCTGTTCATAACAGATGTTTTGGTTTGGAAATTAACCAAATAGCAAACTGAGTCAAAGTTTCCATGACAATTGATTCCATGTCTCCACTCTTATTGGATATATTTGTTTATACATGTCAACATATATGGTTATGTATAAAGAATAGACAACATAAGAGAAAAGTCTCAGGCCACCAGGATAGGCATGGCTCCTTGCAGGCAGTGGTAAGGAGGATACTTTCTCTCTTCAGAAAACCTTTATACACACAAAAGGCCTATCCACATTAGACTTGGACCTGCATATCACAGCAAATGTTTGTCACACAAGAATCTTGTTGAAAATCAAGCACAAAACCCAGATTGCCAGAGCACAAGGTCAGCATCTTAACCACAGGACAATTTTTCCTCCATCTGCCTGGGTCACCCAAAGCCTACATCCCATACAGTGTAAAGTTACTAGGCCCAAATGTGAAGGATAATCTGCCGCTATCCTTCACATTTGGATGATTATTTCCTTATCTCCTCTAGATGAGGAGAGCACCATCCTCTTTATATCTCTTGCTGTTTGGGGGGTATATCAAAATACTGAACATATGGTGTCCCCCATTAATCTTTTCAATTATCTTTAATCAGCTTCTGGAAGTTTTGCTTGAACCTGCTTTCTTGTAGCTAAGGCACCAAAAACAATAGTTTCTAAAAAGAACACTAGCTTCATAGGACTAAGTGTCAGGGCTTAGCAAAACTACTGGCCTCTTCTCTTTCCTGCAGTTCAAAATGGAGGCTTCAAATACATAAGATATCAGGAAACAATCTGAACAATCCCAGGAAGGTTGGACTAATGGACAGATCTAGCCTTCTTACATTTATCACATCCATGATTAATTTGCTATTAAAACAGAAGTAGTCTGTTTGCTTCTTGTGTGCTCAGACTGGGAATGGCTCTGCCCATTGGGCAGAGATGCAAGAATGGGAACAGGGACAGTCGCACCTTTTGTATCCTTCCAGTGTACAACCCTTTCAGATTCTTTTGCAGAACTGGTCACCATCTTGTATGCCAGCAGGGAAAATGAAAACTAGGAGTCACAAAAAGCTCTGGTACTAGAGAGCCAAACAGAAAAGAAGAGAAGTGGCAACATATGACAACTAGAAGGATGGTCCCCAGAATTCAAGAGGAACAAACTGAAGTCAGTAACTGCTTGCAAGCATTCTGCAGTGGAACAGTTGGGGAAATCACAGAAATGAAGGCCAGACAAGACCCAGAGTAACCAGTAGCATAGGGAGCAGAAATTGCAGGGCCCCAGGGATGAGGACTCCAAGACCACTTCGCCAAAAGGAGAATGGTGGTGATTTGTGACTCCCTTCTGCAGGGGACAGAAACACAAATTTGTTATCCAGATATGGGAGTTATCCAGAGTCCTGGGAGGTGTCCTGTCTGCCTGTGACCTTTATTCAGGATATCACAGAAAGACTGTCAGAGGAGACTGAGGCTCTTGGCAGGAGGATTAAGGATGTTCTGAGGAGGAAGACTATTATTAAGAGACAGGATTCATCTGACCAGCAACAAGAGGAGGCTACGGGGAAGTGTGGGTCCTTTACTAAATGGGGAAGGCAACTCTAATGACAGAGGATGAAGAAAAGGCTGAAGTGCTCAATGCCTTTTTCACCTCACTCTTCACAGGCAAGGTCACCTCCCAGACTACTGGACCTGGCAGCACAGTTTGGGGAGGTGAGCAGTGAACCCTGGCAAAAAATGGGTTGGACTATTTTGAAAAGTTGGATGTATACACGCTTATGGGAACAGGGGATGCAGCTGAGGGTGCTGAGGGAGTTGGCTAATGTCATTGCAGAGCCACTGGCTATCATCTTTGAAAACTCATGGCAATCAGGAGAGGTCCTGGATGATTGGAAAAAGGCAAGTATAGTTATCTTTTAAGAAAGAGAAGGAGGATCTGGGGAACTGCGGACCAGTAAGCTTAACCTCAGTCCCTGGAAAAATCATGGAGCAGGTCCTCAAAGAATCCATTTCTAAGCAGTTGGAGGAGAAGATGATTAGGAACAGTCCGCATGGATTCACCAAGGGCAAGTCATGACTGACCAACCTGATTGCTTTCTATGATGAAATGACTGGCTCCGTGGATGTGGGGAGGCCAGTGATATACCTTGACCTTAGCAAGGCTTTTGATATGGTCTTCCACAATGTTCTCACAAACAAGCTAAGGAAGTACAGGCTAAGAAGAAAGGCATGATTTTCAGACAAAGGGCCAATAGAGATGGAGATGCACTTCAACCCAGATGGAAGGGACCTTTCCAGGTACTTCTGACCACTAATTCTGCTGTTCGTTGCCAAGGTCACCAAACATGGACTCATGCCTCACACTGCAAGAAGGTATCACCTCCATTGGATCCTGAAGCAGCTGAATTCCAACCAAGGTTGGGATCTTTCCCCGAGGCCAAGGACAAAGACCCTCAGGACCTCACTTAGACAAGTGAAGAGCATCAGGGTGCAAGTGCTAGTAACCTCTCCCTTGAACCCAACACCTCCCAGCTGGATTCATCAGTTGAAGAATGAAGATATCATCTCCGGCCTTGAAGAAAATGAATGCTCCCATTCGGAAGATCACCACCTTGATCAAGACCAAGAGCCGATGTTATCAGTCCTTTAGGTAACCTGAGCCCAGAGGATGAAGAAAGACTTTGGCTGCCATTGTGGGTTTAGCTAGTAGTGTTCTTTTTCTTACTGGTGCTGGTTATGTTTGCTGCTGAAATTCTTTGTCCCTCCTGTCTCTAAAAATGGCACTGATATGCTTATACCCAAGTGTGATGTATCTTAGCATCAACCAAGGGGGGTGGGAGAAAAATTTGTACTTGCAGATCTCTGTTAGAGTGGCTCAAGCTGGAAATAAAAGTGACTGCTGGATATGCTCTCACAGCCCAGCACACTTACACCAAGGAATCCTAATGATCGGAGTAACAATATTCCTCTAGCAATAGGGAAAAATAAACAGCAGCTTTGTTAGACACTACTCGTTAGCTGCCCACCAGGCTGCTCCTAAGGAATGGAGGGCTGCCCCTGCTAACTGGATAATCTCTCCAAGAATAGAAGTGCTTTTCTGTTACAGATCCAACAACACTGGAGCTACCCTCATTGCCTAACTACTCTGGAATATAGCCCTAGTAGCACCAGTGGAATCCTGTTGGGTAAAGTACCCTCTCTCAATTGTACAGGATTCATGGTCTACAACTTTTCTAAGGAACCTCATATTGCTCTAATTACAAACAGATCAGAATTTTACATTCATTCCAATTTTACTTCTTGTAAAATATCTCAGTCCAGCAGGATAGAAGCCGACTGTGGTCCGTCCTAGATGATGCATATCAATTGAAAGTGCAGGATATGGCACATACCTGTCCAGATTTGAGTACCCTTTCTGCCCCCGGCCTTTACTGGCTCTGTGGAAACAGGGCTCATAAAGTCTTGTCCTGGAATTAGGTGGGAGCATGAACTCTTGGACATGTTATCCCTGGTTTCAAAATGCATAGTGCAATATATCTGGAACAAGTAAAAAATTTCAACCATCACATGAAAAGAGCGGTTAACCCCTTAGCTACCAGAAACACAGGGTTCCATCAATTTGTGAGAACCTTCATACTGTGGCTTGGAATAGAGAGAGAATTGGAACTGGGCATAATTAACATTTCAGCCACAATGGAAGCTATGGGAAATGCCACTGCAGATGCAATTCAGGCTCTGCAAGAAGAGAACTCCCAGATCTCACAAGTAACTATACAACACCGCATAGCCCTAGATTACCTATTAGTATCCCAGGGAGGAGTATGTGCTTTAGTAAACTCCATCTGTTGTGTCTATATTGATCAGGACATGCGAATAGAAACTGACATTTGTAAAATTTGAAATCAGTTAAGGGTCCTACATCAAGTGGCCTCAGAAAATACTGACTGGGGTCTAGAAGAAATGTAGTCTTCACTAACCTTCTGGCTCCCAGATTTCGGGGCCCTTGGCAAAAAATCCTGTATGAAATATTGCTTGTCTTGATAGTTCTGACAATGTTTTATGTCTTAGTGCAACTGATCCTCTGCTGTGTGAAAGCCAGAAGGAGAAGCATTAGCAAGGCATGAAAACCCATGGCAGAATCTAGAATAATGGTGTTACAAAAGTGTGAGCAGATTGAAAGAAAACATGAAAGGCTGCATGATGAAATAGAGGGGCTCATGATAATGGAAGTTTAAGGCTAAAGTGAGACTAAATAGTCTTAAAGGGGGGACTGTGGAATCAGAAAAAAAAATAAATGCCTTAAACTTTGATCATTTGAGTTTTAAGATGACATAACCCCTTTATGGAGAATTGCTGGCTCTGTACAGTAGAACAGATTTTGTAGAATAGTAGAACAGTAGAAAGTGTTTGTTCTTTGCAACTCCTCTGCAACTGCTTCACTCACTTTTTGCTATCTTCAAGGCCACGGTATGTACAGCTCTGATTTCCAGGTGCAAGAAGTAGGTTTGTGAACTAACCTCGCCTCCCCCATAAGTTCCCATCCTGATTACAGCCAAGAAGTAATGAAATAATGTTATAGCCACTTTTCATGTTAATTTCACTATATGGTCACGTGAGTTGTAAGCGACTGTTAAAAAGTATATAAGCATCCTGATTTTGCTCTTGTGGGGGGAACCCCTTCCAAGTGCTTGGGAAATCCATGTCACTTTGGAATCCCCCGCTACAGCTGTAGTTTCTTTTGAATAAAAGCTTCTGCTGACCTGATCCAAAAGTATGCTGCGTGTGTTTCCATGACGCTATGATTCTATGACCAGAACAGGAAAGAACATCTTTGGGCATTGTCTGGAGGACTTTAAACTAGATTCCATAAGGGACAATGAACAAAATCCTCCAGCCACAGAGCAATCCTACAATCCTGGAAAAGGACCAGAACAAGAAGCTCAACTATGGGAAAGGGTCAGAGAGCCACAGGCAACAAGTGGTGCAAAAGAGAAACGAGTAGGTCAGAATTCAAAATATGTATGTATACAAATGTGAGATGTACAGGAAACAAACAAGATGACCTGGAAGTCACACCCTGTGAAAGAAACCGTGATCTGATTGGTATCACAGACTTGGTGGGACAGCTCTTATGACTCGCATGTCAACACTGTTTCAGAAGGACAGGGTTAGGAGAAAAGGTGCTGGCATAGCCTTGTACTGTATGTGAAAAATACATACACTTGTTCCCTGGTTCAGGAGGAAGACGGTACCAGATCAGAATGTATCTGGATGAAGATAAAAGTTGAAAGATATAGCATTGGTATAATGGTGGGAATTTATTATAGACTACCAACTCAGGAACAGGAGGTGAATGAGACACTGTTCAAGGAGATGACACAGTTATCCAAAAGTTATAAGATGGTGCTGATTGGACACTTCAATTTTCTGAATATTTGCTGAAAGAATCATACAGTCAAAAAAAAGATGCTGAGGAAATTCCTAACTTGAGAGGAGGAAAACTTTTATTCCAGAAATATGAGAATCCAACCAGGGGATTATCTGTCTTGGATCTTGTACTGACCAGTATGGAAAAAAAAAAAACTGGTGTGGAAGATGTGAAGGCGATAGGAAATTTGGAGAAAAACAATCACAATGTGGTAGAATTCATAATCCTTAGAAGGGGAAAGCATGAGGTCATCATAGTTAAGACACTGGATTTAAAAAATGTGGATTTCAACCTACTTAAGGAGACTGTAGGTGTGGAGCCATGGAAGGCTAGACTGAAGAATAAAGGTACTCAGGAAGCTTGGGTGGGAACATCTAAAGGTCATGGTATTGGAAGGCTAGAAAGAAGGTGTTCTGACATGATGGCAGCACGGGAAGAATGGCAATAGACCAATGTGGCTGTGCAAAGAGGTTTTAGGATGTCTCGTATTCAAAGGGAAAGCTAGGCAGGTAAGCCAGAAAGCATACCAAGAAATAGCAAGACCTTGCATGAACAAAAATCAGGGAGACAAAGGCAAAAAGTGAATTTCAACTGGTTAGGGAAATTATGAAGATAGGAAGGGGTTCCATAAATATATTGGCCAGATAAGAAAGACCAAGGAAACTATGAGTCCATTATTAAATAGCAGGGGAAAATCTCAGCAGAAGATGCAGAGAAAATGGAGCTGCTCATCACCTACTTTGTGTCAGCCCACAGAAAACAAAACAAATATACAAACAAACCCCAACAGGCTGCAACTAGATGGCTGACAAGGATTATTTGGATAAGGAAGGGAACAAATTGAGGGATGAGATAACAAAAGAAACACCGTCAGAGAGCTGTATTGATGCATCTGCATGAATTTAAGTCAGCAGCTTCTGATGAACTTCACACCAGGGTACTAAAGGAACTGGCATAGGAGATTGCTGCCACACACTCTGCAATATTTATGAAGCTGTGGGAGAAGGCTGAGGTACTAGAAGATTGGAAAAGGGCTGATGTAGTTCCCCTTTTTATAAAAGGCAAAAAGGAAGATGCAGGGCCTTTCCTCAATACCTGGGAAGTTACTGGAGTATATCCTAAGGAAGTTCATTTGCAAGCATCTGGAGAAAGAAAAGCTGATCATAAGCAGCCAGCATAGATTAACTATGAATACATTGTGCCAAACAAACCTGATCTCCTTCTTGGACAAGGTAACTGGCTGGGTGAATGAAGGGAATTCTGTGGATGCACTGTATCTGTACTTCAGCATAGCTTCTAATACAGTCCTGCATGACCGTCTCATAAACAAATTGGATAAATGTGGGCTAGACAAAACTACCAGAAGGTGGATAGGCAATTGGCTTGATAGCCACAAGGAAAAGTTAATCATAAATGGATCTATGTCAGAGGGGCAGGAAGTTTTAAATAGAGTCCTACAGGTCTGTTCTGGGCCCAGTGCTGTTCAATATGTTTGTTAATGATTTGGATGCTAGAAGATAGAGCTTCTTGAGAAAATTTGGGGCAAACTTGAGGCTGGATCTCAAGTTGGTCTGGTCACCTGCTTAGGGCAGTCTGCCCTAACTCACCTGCCATGACTTGAAGGTTAACATTATTTATTAAGCAGAAGGCTGCCCTTACACTACCCTGATGTCAAGGAGTGCTATCCATGGCTCTGACCCTATCCTATACCGTGGGCCATGCCTTGCAGATGGCATCCTGAGTTCTTAATGGCTCCAGCCCCACACAGGGCCCATAACACTCTAGTCTGGACCCCAGTTAGTTCCCTCCTGATCAGGCAGCCTACTCTGCCCTCATTCTGGGCTGCCAAACTCCCTGCACTCTTCTCCCTCTCAGCAGTGGCCCCCTCTCTGAGACCTTTGACCATACAAACCCTGGCCTTGCCTCTAGGCCAGTCAGAACCCCAGGCCCCCTGGCTCTGGGTGCCCCTCATGGCGCACTGCCACAAACACAAAACTGGTAAGGACTATGAACACACTGGAGAAGAGAAAACTAATTCAGAAGGATCTTGACAGATTGGAAAGCTGGACAGGAGCTAAGAGGATGAAGTTCAGTGCTGGCAAATTCAAAGTGCTACACTTTGGGAAGAAAAATCAAAAACGCAAATATGAAATGGGCAATAGTTGGTTAGATGGCAGCATATGGGAAATGATCACAGACTTAGTGTGAGTGATGAAGCTGCACAGAAGGCAAGTGTGGTTTTTGCCTCCATCAATAGGAACATTAGGTGCAAGACACAAAAGGGAGTAGTCCCTCTTTACTTGACACTGGTTAGACCTCATCTACAGTATGTTTTGAACTCCATCTTTTAGAAAGACACAGAGAAGTTAGGGTCCAGAGGATGGCAACAAAAATGATAAAGGGTTTGAAAGAGAAGCCATACAGGGAGAAGTTGATGGAAAATAGGTGTGTTCAGCTTACAGAAAAGGCATTACAGAGGAGACATAATAGCATTCTTCAAACATCTGAAAGACTGTGTAATGGGGCTTCTAACCCATTACTGAGAAGGGGGCACAAACTCTGGGGTCTGCTGGTCAGACAAGCCCCAAATGCAGACAAAAGGTGGAAAAGACACAAGCAAACACTTACCGCAGAACAAGTAGTGACAGCAATATAGGAGTCAGGGGGCTTACACGGAGATACCACAGTTCCCAGCAGCAATGGACCTCCCTGAGGCTGTTTCACCAAACCAAATCAGAAACCACCTGCAGAAGCTCTGGGATGGGACTAAGGAGTCATATAAACACAGACCCTGAGCCAGAGCAGGGCAGTTTTGTCTTGCAAGCTGCAGGGGAAGGAGATCCTGCCTGGGGAAGCTGCAACCAAGTGCCTGGTGGACCACGGAGCTGCCTAGGAACTACCAGCAAGACTCTGAGACCTATAGAAGGATATAACCTAGAGTTGGGTATTATGTTGGTATGCAGGGAGAGTTGCCCTAGGTGTTTGCTTACCTACCCTGATGGGGTGGAAGGTTTTCTTGTTTTAAAAGCAGTAGCATACTGTTTCCATAGGATCATAGAAAATTAGGGTTGGAAGGGACCTTAGGAGGTCATCTAGTCCTACCCCCTGCTCAAGGTAGGACCATCCTCAACTACATCATCCCAGCCAAAGCTTTCTCTAGCTGGGTCTTAAAAACATCCAAGGATGAAGAATCCACCACCTCTCTGGTTAACCTCTTCCAGTTTTTTACTACTCTCCTAGTAAGAAAATTTTTCCTAATACTAACAACTTCCCTTACTGCAACTTGAGACAGTTGCTCCTTTTTCTGTCATCTGCCACCACTGAGAAAGGTCCGGCTCCATCCTCTTTCTAACCCCTCTTCAGGTAGTAGAAGGCTGCTATTAAATCCCTCTCAGTCTCCTCTTCTCTAGACTAAATAAGCCCAATTCCCTGTCTTTCCTCACAAGTCATGTCCCTCAGCCCCCTCACCATTTTTGTAGCCCTCCATTGGACGCTCTCCATTTTATCCACATCCTTTCTGTAGTGAGGGTGGGGGGCAAAATTGAACACAGTATACTCCAGATGTGGCTTCCCCAGTGCTGAATAAAGGGGAATAATCACTTCCCTTGATCTGATGGCAATATTCCTATGATGCAGTCCAGTATGACATTAGCCTTCTTGGCAACAAGGATGCACTATTGCATATCCTGTGCATTGGGCTCATATTTAGCTTATTGTTCACTATAATCCCCTACCCTCCAGTGTATCTACTATTTCCCCTAGTTTGGTGTCATCTGCAAACTTGCTGAGGGTGTACTCTATGCCATTTTCCAGGTCACTGATGAAGACATTATACAAAACCAGGCCCAGGACCAACCCCTGGGGCACTCCACTTGATATCAGCTGCCAGCTAGACATTGAGCCATTGACAACTACCCTCTAAGCTTATAGACCATTCATCCAGCCCATACTTCCTTAGCCTGCGAGAATGCTGTGGGAAACCATATCAAAAGCCTTGCTGAAATCAAGGTATATCATATTCACTTGTCTTCCCACATCCACAGAGCCAGTCACTTCATCACAGAAGGCATTCAGGTTGGTCAGGCATGACTTGCCCTTGGTGAATCCATGTTGACTGTTCCTAATCACCACCTTCTCTTCCAAGTGCTTACAAGTGGATTCCTTGAGCATCTGCTCCATACTTCTTTCAGGGACTGGAGTGAGGCTGACTAGTTTGCGGTTCCCTGGATTCTCCTTCTTCTCTTTCTTAAACTACATTTGTCTTTTTTAATATTTCTTAAATATGGGCACTATGTTTGCCATTTTCTAGTCTTTCAGGACCTCTTCTTACTGCCATGAGTTTTCAAATATGATAGCCAACGGCTCTGCAATCTCATCAGCCAACTTCCTCAGCATGTCCAGCCCCATGGACTTGTTGTATATATATCCAGCTTTTCTAAGTAATCCCTAATCTGTTCTTTCACCATTGTTGGCTGCTCACCTCCTCCCCAAACTGTGCTGCCTGGTACAGTACTCTGGGAGCTGACCTTGCCTGTGAAGACTGAGGTGAAGAAGGCATTGCGCACTTCAGCCTTTTTTGCATCCTCTGTCACAAGGTTGCCTCCCCCAATCAGTAAGGGACCCACATTTTCTCTGATCCTCTTCTTGTTACTGACATACTTGTAGAAACCCTTTTTGTTAACCTTTACATCCCTTGCTAGCTACAACTCCAATTGCACTTCGGCCCTTCTGACTTCATTCCTGCACGCCCGAGCAATACTCTTATACTTCTCCCTATTTATTTGTCCAAGTTTCCACTTCTTATAAGCTTCCTTTTTGTGACTTAGTTTACTGAAGAGTTCCCTGATATGCCAAGCTGGTCTTCTGCCATACTTGCTAGTCTTCCTGTGCATTGGGATCATTTGTTCCTGCACAGTCAGTAAGGCTTCTTTAAAGTCCAGGGGTCCTGGATTCTTCTCTGCTTCAGACTGGCTTCCCAGGGATCCTGCCTGTGAGTTCCCTGGGCTAGTTGAAGTCTGCTATTCTGAAGTCCAGAGTCCTTACTCTGCTTCTTTCCATCCTTCCTTTCCCCAGGATCCTAAACTCAATCATTTTTTGGTCACTGCTGCCCAAGTTGCCATCCACTACTATACTCCTTACCAATTCTTCCTTGTTTGTGAGCAGTAGGTCGAGAAGGGCACAGCCCCTAGTCAGCTGCTCCAGCAGTTTCATTAGGAAGTTGTCCCCAACACTCACCAAAAACTTCCTGGATTGCCTGCGCACTGCTGTATTGCCCTCCTGGGAGATTTCAGGGTGATTGAAGTCCTCCGTGAGAAACAAGTCCTGTGATTGGGAAACTTCTAATAGCTGTTAGAAAAATGTTAGAGGTCTCCTCCAGCATTGAATCAATAAACTCTGTATGGCAGAGGATGCTTTGGAGCCTCAGGAAGAACCTTCTCCTGTAATTCTCTTGCCTGTTCCCTGAGAAACACCACCAGGAGGCACTGTTCACACCACAGGCACCCCACAACCTGGCTGTCACCTGAAGGAACATGCAAGCCGCAGTCTCCACAATGCCAAACCCAGGCTTAGGTGGAAGCCTTGATGGTAAGCAGTCCTTCTTGGACGGAAACCTGACAGGTGCAATCAGAGGCAGTGGCAGTGGTTCTGGCATTGCGATGTCCTCCAGCCATTTCCCTGGGTCTCTTAATCTGCCTCTTTTCTCTTACTGCCCTTCTCCAAGCACACCTTCCCTAGTGAACTCAGCTGGAAGCTGGCCTGTTTACTGCTCACTGGCTCCAAAGGGTTCCTTTTTTCCTGCTTCCTCACACCAAGATGAGAGGCTTTCCTCTTAAAATTGGGGTAGGGGAGCAAACTGATCTGCAAACTGTCCTGCAAACTTCTGTTTGCAGCCCCTGTTTGTTGGATCCTTGGTTGATGGCTCCCTGGTTGCTCAGGGAGTCTCCTATTTATACCCACTGGGCCTGGATTGGCTGTGTGCCTTCATTAGGGCTTCTGTTTTCCTCTAGTTGATGTTTGTTGGCTCAGATGGGAAGGTTTGTGTTAAGCAGTTACTCACTGCAGCTTAAGTTGTACCTGTGACTTAAGGTTGGGACTGTAAGGGGAGGTTTTTGGAGGACCCGTTAGTGCCCCAGGGGCATGTGATTGCCTTGAAACTTACCGGAGGCAGGGTCAAGGCAAAGTGAGCAAGCAGAGACCAGAGCAGGCCAGTGTTTGGAGCCAGAGAGCCCAGAGCACAGAATGGAACAGCAGTTGGGACCAGAGAACCTGGAGCAGGGCAGTGTTTAGGGGCTAGAGAGCTCAGCGGTCAGGTAGAGACAAGGCCCAAGGAAGGCCAGGACAAGTCTGGGACTCAGAGGCCAGGTCCAGCACAGTGGGACTAGGCCACAGGAACCAGCCAATAAAAAGAGGAAGCTGAGGCAGGGAATGTGAAGCCCTGACTAGCATATATGGGTATCCTGAGACACATAATTCCTCTGTCAGCTGGTATGCAAGACCAGGCTTGGAGAGCCCTTGGGCAGCCCCCCTTCCTTTAAAGGACTAGACCATCAAGCCTTGGTGGGTGAGCAAAGGGGAGGGTTCCCCAGAAGGGTGGACCAGGCTAGGGCTGAACAACCACCAGGGGGTGTTGTGGTCACCCCCTAGGAAACACCTTGTTATAGGCTGCCATAAAGATGTGGGAGAATGTCTTTTCTCTCTAACTGCAGAGATCAGGATGAAGATCAATGGTGTGAAGCTGTAGTAAAGTAGGTTTAGACTGGATATCAGGAAGATCTTTTTCACTGTTAGAACAGTGAGCCACTAGAATAGACTGATCAGGGAAGCTGCTGAAAAGCCATCAAAGGAGATGTTCAAAAGAGGTTAGATAAGCATTGGTTGGTCAGGTATTTCCCTCTAGGTTTTGCTGGTTGCTATATGGAATTGAGAAGGAATTTTTGTCCCCTCCTGTTGCTATATATTGGGGAGGGCAAGGTGTTTGCCTTCCTCAGAAGCATTGGATATTGACCACAGCCAAAGGTCAGGATGATGACTGGGGTGTGCCAATGCTCCTGCTGGGACTCTAGTCTAGAGACACCTGGTTAGGTATACATTCAGGGTCAAACCTATCACTACATTTGGGATCAGGAAAGAATTTTACCCCCCATGCTCAGATTGGCATGGAGAGTGGGTGATTTTGTCTTCCTCTGTAGTGGGGAGGCATGCTAAAAAAGCGTGCACATTTGCTACTATGAATTAGGGCAACTTAATGTGCATTTATTTAGTACCTCACATTGGAGGTACTCAATTTAATGTGCATTAGGAAAAGTGTATTAATACATGTGTAGGCATGCCCACTAAAATATACTTAGTTCCAGATTGTGCTTTGCCTGGCAAAGGACTTTTCCAGCTCAGGAAGTACAGTCTTTTTTCACACACAGAATACCCTCATATATAATACACCCCTTGTTTTGGAAAAGCACCATGAAGGAAAAAAAAGCCTTCCTTATAATAGAGTAGCAGCAACTGGGGAGCCAAGCCTGGTACCAGCCCTGTGTGTTGGATGGGACCTGAAGGTTGGCCTGGTATGCTGAGTCTAGGGTTATGTACCAGGATGAGAGCTGCATGCTGAGTCTAACCAGGTGTGTCAGGTCTGGGGGCCATGTTCTGGGTTTGACCCAGTGCTCCATGTCTGAGGTTGGATGCTGGGACCAGGACCAAGTGCCAGGTCTGATTGTTCAGGGCCACACACCAGGACTGGGGCTTCACACCAGGTCCAGCTACAGACTGGCCCTGTATGCTGGCACATGGCTCTGGAAACCAAGCCCCTAATCTTATATTCACATATGAAGCAGAGAGGAGCAGGTGGCCACTGCTACTCTGACTCTAGCCCTGAGCCCAGGTTGAGGCCAGAGTCAGACCCACAGCAACCTCCTGCTACTCATTCTGCTTCCCTCTGCAGCTTCTTCCCCACTTCTCTCACCCTTACTGTCAGGCATAGCTCGGATCTTGCTTGGGCTGGGGTCTCTCCCAGGCATGGAGCAGAGGTAAAATCCTTCTCCTGCCCAGCCAGTCAGCTGCATAGATACTGCTGCTCGGTCAAGTAAGAACTGAGCTTCCACGTACTGTCCTTCAGGCTCCCAGACGGAGCAGCCTGAGCAGCATTGATAGTAATGGAGCAGGCAGGAGCGGAAGCGATGACAATGGGGGAGTGGAGCGAGGGAGGGACAGAGGCTGTAGGAAGTGCAGGTGGCATGGAAGGCAGGGAAGCTGCAAAGGAAAGAAGTTGCAAGGCAGAGGGCAAGCCCTCCTCTCCCCCATTTTGAGTCATTGCTTCCTCTGCTGTACCAATGAGGGGTGGAAGCATCATTCAAGACAACCCTCCAATACTTAGATTTTGTACTTGGAAGATTATAACAAACGCATACATTTTCCATATATATATTTTCCATATTTTCTAATTATCAGGGGGGGTTGCCTTATATTCAAGTAAATATGATAATACTGCCACCGTTTCCTTAGTGGAGGGACCTGGACCTGCCACGATCTGTATTTCTTGCATATAATGCTCACCCCAATTTTCACCAGGTGCTTCGTGGGGAAAAGCAGTGGTTATATGTGAGAAAATTTGGTGTACGAACTGTCCTACAATGTTGTTTACAGTGACCCCTCCAAAAAGACCAGGGAGAGACAATGTGAAGCCTAAATCTTCATCTACCAACCCTGTAGCTCAGCTGAAACAGTTCCATGAAGAACAGATCTCACATTACACCCTTTTAGATTGTGCAGTCCAGCAAGGGGATTACCAAGGACATTTTGTTTGCTTCAGACACAATACTTCCAGAAGCTCCACCAAGGCACCCCACAATCTTGTCCCAAGGACTGTGACTTTAAACTATATTTTAGTTTTTGAATCTCTGATTAGAAAACAAAACAAAACAAAAACAAATTTAAGTCTGAATAACTCGAAAGGAATTTCCCTTTTGTTCCTTGATCCCCTTGGGTGAAGGGGCCTGGAGAATCCAAATGATTATTGTTTATTATTATTCTTGGTAAGTGCTCTGAGCAGAGTCTTTTTAATCAGGAAGTTCTTTCACGACAATCTTCTGAACAAGTCTAATTGAATTAAATTGTTTCTCAAAAAAAATCTCTGAAATATCTTTGGTCATGTCTAATGTCTTAATATATTTGCTGTGTTTATCATGCTTTATTTTAAATTCTGAATTATCGGAACTTTCTATAGTTAGTGATAATTGATAAAATTCTCAGAACCAGTCAGCATAGAAGGGTTTGTTTTTTTCTCTTTGTCAATTCACACAAAATAGTCAAGACTTTTTCTGGCCAAACAATTCTTTGCCAGCAATTCTATTGTTGTATTGATTGTCCACTTGATACAGTGAAGTTTGGAGAGAAAATATGTCTTTTGATTTGAAGTAATCTATTATTGCGATCTTTATCACATTCTAAATTTTCAGTTGATAGGTTTTAGATTCTTCTAACTTTCTGAGCAACATCCTTAGTTATTCTACAGCAGTAACATGATCTGTAGGTATCAAATATCCATGTGAGAGGTATGAAATAGATCAAATATTTGGGCTAGCTTGTAACTATTTCCAAAAACATGTTGAGTTGTATCTGCTGAGCATTTGGCTGTGCTACCTTTGATAATAGGTGAAAGCAGGACATATGTATCTTTCTAGTCCAACATGAAGGGACTCTTTCAAATAGGAAGAAAAGAATCGTCATTCTCTGTTGGTGTTAGGGCTCTTGTCCTTTAGGACTGAAATCAAAGCTAGGTGTTTCACCTACATAAATGAGAAATTTTTCAAAATAATCATCCATATAATTCCTGTGCTTGTTTACTATGAACACAAAATAGATTAAAGAAAACTCAGATCAAGCTGTTATCTAATTTTAACATGATTGTGAAAAAACACAGCCAAGATAAATATTTGCTGCTTTATGCCTCACCATTGTATGTTTTGTGTATGCAGAAGCTGGTTCTTAATGATGTTGGGATTCCAGTGGCTATCATTTAGGGAATGAGAGGAGCAGTTTGCAAAATAATGACTGTGTAACTGTCATAGAAAGAAACTTCTGTCAAAGTTTAATTCTTGCAGGTGAGTGAAAGTGCAATTACTGAAACCAGGGGGGCAGGAAAGTTACCTTCATAGAAACATGTAAAAATGGAAAGGAAAATCCAGTTCCCTATTGAAATCAATGCAATGAAGTTAGGATTTCACCTATAATTGCTGACAATAACTTTGTAACTATGAGTAAGATTCTGTGCTGCCTCTCTAAGAGTAACATCACTGAACTTGCATTTCAGGGAGAAAAGGGATTATGGTAGATGAAATCATTTTGTTACCTACTTGATCCTGGGCTCATCTAAAGGCCACTGAAGCACTATCCTACATTTATTTGGCCAAACTGATTTCTCACACTTTATGTGGGCTCAGACTGCAACCCACAAGCTGATCATATGGCTCACAGGCCAGATCCAGCCAGCAAGTTATATGTTTGATACCCCTTCACTAGAGGAGTGAGCACATATCAGAAGTAATTGCTTGGATGTATCCTTTACTTGATGCACACAGTTTCAGTGGCATGGCTACAAAAAGGAAAGTGCCCTATAATTTAGAATAAGAAGACACTGCATCACATTTCCAGGTGTCTCCTTGATGATAAGGGGCCTCGGCTTTTTCATTAGAAGCCAGTTCTTGCAAGGAACTGTGTATGTTAATAGGAGCCTAGCAGCACCTCACTGGCCTGGGTCCTACATGAGTTTCCATTAACTTCTGCCTCATGTTCACCACAACTTTTGATAAGTATTGATGGGGAAAGAGTTGATAGACCTTCCGTAGCTGATAGAGCTTCAACTTAGTTGAGGCCATGTGGTGCCCTCAATATTATACTGAAATACTTTGCAACAACAGGCATTATTCTTTAACCCAGCACTGTCTTTCATCCAGTTTTTGAATACATTGCTAGAAGCACAAATACAGTATTTTGAGATGAAAAAAGGAAGATAGTGTCGTACCTGTCTATTGTCTAGAAGGCTTATAAACCTGAAATTGTTTCTTTTATTCATATTTCCTATCTCAAGTGTCTGCAAATTGCCTTCTTTTTTAGCTCAGTTTTCTTGTACTTTTTGTCTTATTTTTGCCTCAACACTAGTTTATTCACTAACAATTTTCCTTTTGGAGAAAGCTTACTGTCAATTGCAAAGATCTTAGGAATATTTTAATTCCTTCCACATAACTGACATCTCCTTAAGTAAGGTGAAAATGTCTGCAGTATTTAACAGGCTGTTAGGAAGCTATGTGGGTTCTACCTCTGCATTTCTTACAGAATGGGGACAAATTTTTGTTTAATTTCAGTCACTGCCTCACTTTTTGTCATTACTTTAATAGTATCATCACAGATATGTCTTTGACCAGGTGTGCTTACCTTCCACCCTGTGAGCCAAGTGTGGCCATGGAGCCCTGGATTCTGGCCTGCCGGGCTCCCAACAGATCAAAAAATTTGGTGGTAGGGGAGCAGCAGCTGTACTGCCACTGCTTCTTGTTGCCAAAATCCCAAACTCTGTGGGGAAGGTCAGAGCTGGGCTATAACCTTCCCCCAGCATGGCCAGATTGGGGATGGGCCATACCCACTTCCCTCTGCATGGCCTGGTTGAGGCCAGAGAGTGCTCTCTTCTTCCTGCAGGATCAAGCCATGCCCCCTATCTCTGAGCAGCTGGTATGGGGACTATCCCACACCCTCCTCTGCTCCCACCCACCCCCGTCCCACAGGAGAGGGGGTGTGCCCCTTTTCCTCTGCCCAGCCAGGTCTAGGCCTGGCCATGCTCCCTTCCTTTTGTGGGGCTGGACCACTCCTGCTCCCCCTCCCCTGTGTCCCTGGTTCAGGTCCAGGACAATCCCCCTCCCACTTGTAGGGCTGGGTGGGGGCCAGGCCAAATCCCTTTCCTCTGCATGGCTGGATTAGGATTGGGTTGTCCCCCTCCCCACTCTGTGTAGCCACATGGGGCTCCACTGTAGGTGCTGGATTGGGTCCACCCACTGGATTCAGCTCACAGAGGGATCAGGCACTGCCCATCTAGCCTGCTGGCCAAAAAGGTTGAGCACCACTGTCCTAGACACAAAAACAATTATAGTGAAACATGAACTATCTTATAGCCCATAAAATAGGACCTCTAGCAGAGATGAAGCAAAATACTTTGCATGTTTGGTGCTACGTGAGGGCAATTCTTAAAGCAAGATGCATTCTAATCAACAAGGCATTTTCTTCAGATTTTATTCTTTAAATCTTTCTTAACAAAGTACAAGAGAAGATACTGAGTACATATTCGGATTTTCACACTTTGCACTAGGCAACCATACTACAGTCATTCCTGGCATACCCACCAGCACTAAGACATAATTAAACGCAAACTTAATCACTTTTAAAACACCTACTACTTCTAGCATACGGTGATCACTGATCAACTCCAATTTTAAAAAAGAAGGCTGGATTTCTCAAAAGATAAAATGTATTAAAGCAAAGGAAAATGGCACAAATGTATGAATTTGACACCATCTTGATAGTAACACTTTAAAAATCAATTCGCCTTACAAAAAAGGGAACACTAATAGCTTACAACAATATCTTATTCAGAGTTTCAATTTAAAGCTACATTTGGATCTAATCCTTTTTCTTTTGCTGTTTCCCAACTAAAAATAATAAGAATTAAATCTAGTTTAACCTAAATATTTAGTTTTACAAAATATACACTGTATTTCCATTAATCTATCATTTTGCCAAATTGGTAATCTAACTTTGTCTAAAAGTATTACCACCTGGTAAATGCACTGTTGTAAAGGACCCAAATATTGAGTAAAATATAGCTGCAGTAAATTCAGCTAAAATTAAGCATTGGCTCAAAGAGAAAATTCCTGTTTTATCTGTTTATCAAACTTTGTATTAAATTACTGTTCTGTAAACTTAGAATTAATACAAATGTATTTCTTATGCAACCCTGTCCCACCCTTTCTTCAGTCTGTATGATAAAAACACAATACTTGTTAAAGGCAGGAAATAAGAAAACACTCATGCAGTAGGAAGACAAAGCCAATGGAGCTCTTTGGAAGACTAGTGAGGTCTGGGAAACTAGTAGATACAATGGCCCCCTTGGGATGATGAGAAGGTTCTGTACATATGTGGGGAAATTGCATAAACATGGTGTCAGGGACTCTGATGAAGCAGGCCTGACTGGGCCAAGCATGAAAGTTAACACGCCTGATCTCTGGATCTGACCCTGTTTTCTGCAAGCAGATTGGCTGCTGAAAGCATGCCTCAGCCCTTTTAAACACACCTGCAGCCTCAGGCTGCAAGCATGCCATGATGCAGCCTCAGTCTGTTCCAACAAGCTTTGCATTCACAGCCCTCCTTAATTCTCCTGACTTTTGACCTGGCTTTGGCTTTTCCTGACCCTGATCTTGGATCTCCTCTGAAACGCGGTGCTGGCTCTGCTCTCTCTGGATTTCCTGGCATCCTGACTAAGCTTGGCTTCCTTGACCCTGAGACTCAGCACCAGTTCTCTGACCCCTGGCTCCTGACCTTGGCTTATATCTTGAACTATATCTCTTGGATCTTCCCTCTCAGCTCCAGTAACATGATTCCCTGCCCTGCTAACCCCTTAGTTGTCCCCCAGGGCCTATCTGCAGGCTCAGCTGCCTACCTCCTGGCTGTTCTCTCATATATGGGAAGAAAAAGAAAGGGAGGCCAGGCAGGAAGGGCAAGAGGCAAGAGAGCCGGAGGTAGAGGTTTGCCTCCTCACCTTCTGCTGCTGCTTTTTCTGACACAGATTGGGGTGCAGGAGGGCAAGGGGGATATATTTAAGGTGACCTTCCACTAATTAGATTCTATACATGGAAGATTATATGACATTTATTTTCCATAGATAAATATAATAATTGGCAGTCATCTTAAATTCAAAGTTGTCTTGGGTTTGGGTAAATATGGTACATTATTGGATAAAGACAGAAAGACAGTAAATATACTTCTGGGATCACATCCCTACCGTGTTCCGTGTACCAGTTAAGAATATAATAGCTGAGGACAGATTCTCTTTTTCAATGCACATCTGATATTCCCATTTTTTCCAAAAGGAATGGTATATGGTAGTTTTATTTTCACTAGGGATCCATATGTTGGGGAAAATGGACCTCAGCTCTGACCCTTCCATGCATATATGCAGTATGATTAGAGGCCAAGAGGGTTCTGGACCAAGCAGGGTGTGGGGCCTGGGGTAAATCAATCTATGTGGGGCCCTGCCCTGAGATCTGAAGAAGCTGGTGGTGAATTTGGCGGTTGTGGGATGGGAGGTGTTGCTGAGCAACTACATGTGACGCTGGCAGCAGCGCAGAGTCACTATGCCACACTGAGCTGCTTTGCCTAGCTCCGTGGGCCCCCCCAAAGCATGGGGCCCAGGGCAGTTGCCCCGATTCGGCTCCCCTAGAGACAACCCTGTCTGGAACCTCACTTCTGTGATGACACCTGACTCACTTATGCCAGTGAGGCCTGTGCAGAGATAACCACGGATCACTAGAGTGCCATGTGCAAAACCTAGGTGTCAGGTGAAACACCTGGAGTGGCGTGTGCCTACTGAAGTGATTGGCTGAGAAAAGTGACGAACAGATAGAGTGACTGAAGGCATAAGGAAATCCTGTCCAAGTGGGGGTGCACACTTGTATGTGTGTATGTTTGTGTGTGTGTATTTTACTTAAGGTGTGTGGTGGCTCAAGTGTAAAGGTGTGTGTAGAGCAGGGATCTGGGTTTTCTGTTTCTCACAGAAAAATGGATAAAACCACAGATTTCCCCCCTTTATAAGAGAAAACGCAGATTTCTCCTTTTATCAGAGAAACCCAGGGATTCCCCACTTTTGCAAAGAGCTCTGCATGGTTGAGCTCCAGCCTGCAAGAGCTGTTTGCAAACAGGGCCAGAAACCCCGCCAGGAGGGGGAGGGGGAGGAGGAGGAGGAGAGGCGGCCTGAGGCTCTCAGTCTGCCATGGCTCAGCTCAGTCTCACTCTTCCCTCTTGGAACCTATGAAGTAAGTTGGGCTTGCAGAGGTGTGGGAGCCCCTCTGTCAAGAACTTCGGGTGACATTGAGAGAGAGTGGTTTGGACCTCCCGGTTAGGTATCGTGTATGGTGAACAATACTTACCTGGAGAACAATGACATTGTAGAGGACCATTATTTGGTGGGTAAAGTATCACCTTCTCCCTCATCTCCAATCCAAGTACCTGTAAGGGAATGGATTTGGAGCCTCTGAAAGTTTGTGTCATCACTGTGACAGGGTTTACAATGCAAACCTGGTGCTGCACAATATTGTCCCCTGGCAGAGTTGTTATAAGCATTTCTATTTCTGTGAATGTTGATGCCAGTGTTCTCTGTTGATGTGTTGTATATATAGACCTGTTTAATAACTGTCGTCTTTGATATCTTTCAATACAAGTTTATGGTTAGCTTTAATCAGTCTCTGTTTGATTTGTAGAGGTTGGCCATGAGCAGGCAGTAGCTCTATGTCAGTCTGTACCCATAAATCCACCAACCACAGATTCACAGATGAAAGGAACCCAGGCTTTGTCAGAGGCCTAATAACTCTCCACCCCTTTTGTCATTATATAAAGTCTTGGTATTGAGGCCTGCGCCTTTCACAGTGCACATCTGATATTCCCATTTTTTCCAAAAGGAATGGTACATGGTAGTTTTAATTTTCACTAGGGATCCATAGGAACTCTGCATTCAGAAAATAAGACTAGCCACTGATTCAGCTCATGCCTCCACTGCCCTACCAACACCTCATTTCCACACGTATTGTCCAAATAACCCTCTATGCTGTATATTTGAATCTGCATTGTGTTGCAGCAACCTAATCCCCTCAAACAGTTTCTACATTTACAAACTTCCACCACTTTTGCACTGGTTCCTGCCAGCATACATCCTTCAACAAGTATTTATGCCAGCATATATAATGAGCAGATGTCATTTGATTGTAGAGACCTTCTGGAAGGCATGCCAAAAACAAGAGAGCAGATTACAGGTGATTTACAGATAAATTATAGGAACTACTAAAACAAACAAACAAATACCTAGAGTTATAAAGAAGATTAAACCCATGGGAAGGATGGTTTACACACTAGAATTTTTTAATAAATTAGCAGTGGTAATCAGGAAAGTTCTCAAGGAGATATTTCACACCTCATTCGAAACAAATGTAGAACTATGAAGTGCAAGTATGATTCTTTGTTCAAGAAGAGGCTGTGGAAAGAACTGGAAAAATATAGCTTGCTTTTTTAAGTGAAAGAAGGTCCTATGAACTAGTTAAGGACCAAGGTGAAGAAGGATACATTGGCATGTAGCACATTTCCCCAATAGGTAGGTCGGTTTGACAAACCTGATTAATGTCACCAAAAATCTAAGAGTAAGATGTAATCTGCCTAAAATTCAAAAAGGTTAAAATATAAACCCCTTTGAAGGCATGACTGATAGATATCCCAGGTCAGCAAGACTCGATTAAAGAAGTGTGCTCTAAAACCTGTAATACTTAAAGGTGGCTGAAAACAAAAGATTAATGGATCAAGCACACAGAAAAGAACTAATAAGAATGCTCTGCAGGAAGGTACGCTGCATTCAACTTTGTGTAATCCATATGTCAACCTTGCAAGAGTGCCTGGGTGTCTAATTCTCAGCACTGAATAAAAATGGATAAGAAACATCAAATCTACCTGGAACAGATTGGGTCTGTAGGCACAGAACTGGGTTCCCTTGTTGCAGCTTCCTGCCCCAAGACCCTGTCCCTTCTCCCCAAGGGCTCAACCCACACCCTTTTAAGACAAAAACAAAACAGCTACTTACAGGGTAAAAGTGCATAGACATAGATATATACATATATTCACATACACATAAATACTTTCTCAAAACTCTAATGTAACATATACACGCGCTATATTTGTGGCAGGGCACTTTTGGGTACTTGCTACTTTCAGACTGGGAGCAGACAGCCTGCAAGTGCAGCTTAGCCCTGATGAGGTAACTATTTTATGTCCAAGACCACAGGGTTGATGCAGCACTCTGCTGCAAGCACCCAGAGAGACACCATTGGCTGAGTTGCTGCTTGGAACACCTTGGAGATAAGGGCAGGAGCTATGGGGATGGCAGGAGGTTCATGGTCCTGGGCATGGCTGAAAACTGCACCCTGCTGGGGAAGGGTGGTCTAGTAGGCCTGTCCATCATGGTACAGTCCCCCAGAAATGCCAGGCCAGTTACCTTCTCAGTCAAAGGTGGGCAGGGGCACCTTAAACCCCAGCCCCCATATCCTGGTGGGTTACCCAGGCAGGGCCAGGCACAGGAGCCAGGCATGTCTTTGGGCACCTGAATCCCACAGGGGTGTAAGTTGGGGGCAGTAGTGCATGTTGGGCCCACACAGAGTAAGGGGCATTATCATCACTTGAAGGACTGTGCAGAAACATAGTGTAGAATAGGACTGAAGGCAGGTCTGAAGGGCTGTACCAGGGAATGCATTGAGCAGGGTTGAAGGACGGCCAGAAGGGCAGCACACAAGCCTAACCCCATGAATATATGAATGCAGAAAGCTGCCCAGTGAGGGACTAGGGGAAGAGTCAGCACAGTGTTTGGCACAAGGACAATGCCACATAGAGTAGAGGAGCACAAGCGAACCGAAGGGCTGCGTGTGCAGTGCCAGAATGTGAGCAGGCAAGCCTGATGGCCTATGAGGGGTCACTCAAGGGAGCAGGGAAGATTGGGTGTGGCCCAGAAAGGGGCAGCGTGGAAGAGGCTCAATGAGAGGGAAGAGTGGAAGAGGCCCCAGTATGAATGTGGCCCAAAAAGGGGCAGTATGGGAGAGGCCCAACAGTGGACCAAGTATGGCCTGGCCTCAAGTCAGAGCTGTAATAATAAACTGGATGCCATCTGCAAAGCATGGGACATGGTAAGGGAAGATCGGAACTGTGTTTAGTGCCCTGTGGGATCAGGGCATTAGAATGGGCAGCTTCCCGCATTTTACACCAGCTTAAGAAACAAGAAGTTGTGGCAGGAAAGACTGGGTGGATTGCCCTGCACAGACAGGTGGGCAGGCTGATATTGAGACCCAGCCCCTAGCTGGCCCCCTGTCCCAATATTTATAGCCCATAATCTAATACATATATCTTATACACAGCATTCCCTCTAAGTTGCATGGCATGTGCAACCACACAAGTACGTTTATGCCGTGTTGCTAGGTGCACCTGCATAGCTGCACACACCACACAGCTTAGAGGGAATGCTACTTATACATAAGATCTATCTATATATATTGTATTAGAGATTTTGAGAAGAATAGTGCAGAACAGTCACTTCACACGCTGATTTATTCCATTTATTTCCATTTCTATTTAGCTTGGGTCTCTGATCTCTCCCAAACCTGGGAATCTGAGAGTGCATTTCTGTTTACTTTCCTCTATTCCAATGAGATCAGCATTGCATTTGGAAGCTTGTCCAAGTTTATCGCAGTGATGCAGTTGGTCCAATAAAAGATAACACTCACAAAAACCCATGGCTCTCCTAACTTCTCTTAAAGGACCTGCTACCCCTACTGGACTCTGTTTAGCAGTTCCTTTTTGTAACTCTTTAACATCAAGGTTACATTCTACTTAATAGAACAAAATTTGGAAAAAGAATATCTCTTTATAATAAGTCTATAGAATTTAGGATGTTTGGAAAGATAAAGGAAAACAAAATGCAGGATAACTCTCTTTAGGAAATGTTTCATTATACTAGATGCAAAATGGCATGGCTGGAATATTACTGGAAGTGACTTTCTGGCTGTAGGGAGAGGTAATATAAAATATAAAGGAACTTAATTGTAAAGTACGTTAATCTGGTAAAGCAGAGTTAATATTAAGACACAAATTAATTACAAAAGAAATTAAGACTACTGTATCACTTGTCTCCTTTTTTATAGTTATAACACATATGGCCCTTTATCAGGAACAGGGAGTGATCACACATACCATATGTGCAGCAGTATCTAAGCATAGTGCAGCTGGACATTTTAACTACATATTTCCTTGCTTTTAGTGGTGTTTGTCTCAGCCAAACTGATATTAATTTTAATTAGAACTGGATAAGCTTGCAAAAAATATTCACATTTGTTCCAATGAAAACCACAAATCCACTTTGGCAGCATTTGGGGATCCTTATATTCCCTTTCAACAAACATTCTTTCCAACGAATTCTTGCTTGTAGAAAGAGAACGTGATGCAAATATCAGTGCCTATATGCTTTTGAGGAATATTAATATCCCAAGAGTTTATGTGGTCATATTTTGCAGCTTTGGTAGTCACCAGACAAAGAGTAGAAGCAATACTAGATCTAGTTAGGGGACCAGTCACACAATACAAATTCTGAAAAGCAAACACTTAAAGTGATAATGGTGTTGAATAGCTCAGGGGTTACCATTTGGGTAAACCATTTATCAAGTGATTTTTGAATAAAAGCAGCAATGAGCCCAGATGTTTGTTTGCAAATAATAGACAAACAAGAAAATGAGGATAAATGTGACTATTGTTTTCTGCATTTAGAAACAGGTATAAATGAAGATGAAACGTCCCAGCCAAATATCAACGTATATGTTGTAAAGCTTGTATTCTGATTAAAAGAAGCCTTTCTTTTAATCATAAGGTTTCAAGGATTCATAAGGTTTGAAGCCAAAAAAGACAGTTAAATCATCTAGTCATAGTTCCTGTGTCATAGGCCATTAACTTTAATGCAGTTATCCCTGGATTAAGCCCAATAACTTGCATTAGACTGAAGCATATCTTGAAAGATATCCTGTCTGAAGACAACAAGACATGGAAAATCCACCATTTTCTTTGTTTATATATCTTTCCTGTTCTCTGTTAGCTTGGTTTCTTTGGAAGTATTTCCAAAGAGTAGCTTCAAAAAGAAGGAAGGGAATGAATATAAACAATAATATTTTTCAGATTCCTCTGCCCTGCTAAGGTGATGTTGTTCCCATATTACTATCATATACTACTTTGGTCACAACTTATTTTGGTCCATTTTCCTTGGCAACATTGAATTTTGTAGCAATAAAGTTCCCATGCTTAGAATAATACTAATGGAGCTACCTGAGTATCTCTAATACAATCCCATTTATTTGTCAGTACAAACAATGTAGTCTTGTTCCCCTCATATTTTCTTTGCTCACAGGTCCATGCATTCTCCATTAATGTTTCCTCCTCTATATTTTTCTCAGAGACAAACCCTTCTGCTTTTTGAGATTATGCCTTGCTTTCTGTTCCTTTTCTGAGTATTTCCATAGTGGTGCTTCTCCAAGAGCTCTCTCTTTCACCCTTTCCTCCATACAGTGCCCTTAAAAAAAATAGCCAAACTTCCTACCTGCATACTTCAGGTCCTTTCAAATAACTTGTTTGGGGTTATGGAATATACCTATGTTTTGTAGTTAGGGCTTCTTGCATAAAAGAACATTTTTGCTTCTGGCAGCTACCTTAAATGAAAGCAGCAACTATATCCACTAGCATCAATGTCATTTTGCTCTCTTTGTAGAAGTACTGTATTTTCTACAATATATGGTTTATTTTGATGCATTTGAATCTAAATACAGTGGTTTTTGTAGCAGCATACTACAATTTAGAAGAAAAAATATCAGTGGCAGCCACAGTAGGAAAGGTTTATGACACCAATATAGGTGAATGCTTTGTTTCATCAAAAAAACAGAGCTAGGTATACTACTGAGTCATGAAATGTTAGAATACTAAGATTGTTAGGGGTGTGGGAGGATTACAGTATCTTCACAGCTAGCAATAATGATGGAGCATAAAGTTGGTTCAGTCTACAATTACAAAAGTTTTAAGAATTCTAGACTGTTTTGATAAATCTTCTTTGATAAATCTTCTTTGCCAATTATCCCAGGCTTTTCATCTATCTGTAGAACTTAAATAATTGGTACATTGCCTAATGTAACAATAATTTGAAATATTTAATTGACAAATTAAAAGTATATCTATCTATCTATCTATCTATCTATCTATCTATCTATCTATCTACTTCAGGATATACGTATATTCCCTGAAGTCACTACAGGATGTCAGGTCCAAAGAAAAAAAAAGTAACGATTTTAAAGATAAAAATACCATATTTTCTTGCATGCAACACAACGCAGAATATACACACTTACCCAAATCCAAGATGACCTTGAATTTAAGGTGACCCCCCCAATACTTATGTTCTATACAAGGAAAATCTATGATTTTGTTATAATTTTCCATGTATAGAATCTAATTATTGGTGAGTTGTCTTAAATTCATCCTCCTCGTTGCTGCAGTAGGGAAAGCAGTGGCTTGGAGCCAGTGATGTGGGGATAGGTAGTGGGAGGCAACAGGGGGGCAGGCAGTGGGTCAGCAATGGCTGATAGTCAGTAGAGGCCAGGAGTGGAGGCAGTAGGGGGCAGGTAGTAGGGGAGGCAGTGGTGGGGCAGGCAATGGGTCTTTACTGCTTCTTGCCCCCCGCCACACCTTGCCCCCTGCCTCCTGTCCACCACCACAACTTTCCCTTCCATGCTTGTTCCTCCTAAGCCTTGGGCCCCTTTTCCCCCATATCTATCTTCTCCACAAGCTGTGCTCTTCCCCACCATCACCAGTAACAGTATGGCAGCTCTGGGCCCAGGGCCTGACCTAGCTGCCACCACTACTGCTATGAGGACATGTTCATAGATTCATAGATGTTAGGGTCAGAAGGGACCTCAATAGATCATCGAGTCCGACGCCCTGCATAGGCAGGAAAGAGTGCTGGGTCTAGATGACCCCCGCTAGATGCTTATCTAACCTCCTCTTGAAGACCCCCAGGATAGGGGAGAGCACCACCTCCCTTGGGAGTCCGTTCCAGACCTTGGCCACTCTAACTGTGAATAAGTTCTTCCTAATGTCCAGTCTAAATCTGCTCTCTGCTAGCTTGTGGCCATTATTTCTTGTAACCCCTGGGGGCGCCTTGGTGAACAAAACCTCACCATTTCCCTTCTGTGTCCCCACGATGAACTTATAGGCAGCCACAAGGTCACCTCTCAACTTTCTCTTGCGGAGGCTGAAAAGATCCAGGTTCTCTAGTCTCTCCTCATAGGGCTTGGTCTGCAAGCCCTTAACCATACGAGTGGCTCTTCTCTGGACTCTCTCCAGGTTATCTGCATCCCTCTTGAAGTGCGGCGCCCAAAACTGCATGCAGTACTCCAACTGTGGTCTGACCAGTGCCTGATAGAGGGGAAGTATCACCTCCTTGGATCTATTCATCATGCATCTGCTGATGCACAATAAAGTGCCGTTGGCTTTTCTGATGGCTTCGTCACACTGCCGACACATGTTCATCTTGGAGTCCACTAGGACTCCAAGATCCCTTTCCACTTCTGTGCCATCCAGCAGGTCATTCCTTAGGCTCTAGGTGTGCTGGACATTTTTCCTCCCTAGGTGCAGCAATTTGCATTTCTCCTTGTTGAACTGCATTCTGTTGTTTTCTGCCCACTTGTCCAACCTGTCCAGGTCT
>JAGPOW010000229.1:11590068-11603270 GCA_030014935.1 Caiman crocodilus | reverse complement strand
GACATTTTTCCTCCCTAGGTGCAGCAATTTGCATTTCTCCTTGTTGAACTGCATTCTGTTGTTTTCTGCCCACTTGTCCAACCTGTCCAGGTCTGCTTGCAGCTGTTCCCTGCCCTCCAGCATGTCTACTTCTCCCCATATCTTTGTGTCATCTGCAAACTTGGGCAGAGTACGCTTCACTCCCTCGTCCAAGTTGCTGATGAAGACATTGAAGAGTATCGGTCCAAGGACCGAGCCCTGCAGGACCCCACTACCCACACTCTTCCAGGTTGAAACCGACCCATCCACCATGACTCTCTGGGTGTGACCTTCTAGCCAATTCGTCACCCACCAGACTATGTAGTCATCTAAGTCACAGCCTCTTAACTTGTTCACCAGTTAGGGGTGGGATACCATATTGAAGGCCTTTCTGAAGCCTAAGTATACAACATCCACCCTCCTCCTGTGTCCAGGTGTTTCATAATCTGGTCGTAAAAGAGACTAGATTAGTCAGGCATGATCTGCCTGCTACGAACCTGTGCTGGTTTCCCCTCAGCATAATTTGTCCTGCTGGGTTCTTGCAAATGTGAGCCTTGATAATTTTTTCAAAGATTTTGCCAAGGATGGAGGTGAGACTGACTGGCCTATAGTTGCCCAGGTCCTCTTTCCTCCCCTTCTTGAAAATGGGGATCACATTGGCCCTTTTCCAGTCCTCCGGGACTTGGCCCGTGTGCCACAAGTGTTCAAATATTCCCACCAGTGGCTCTGCAATGATGTCGGTCAGTGCCTTCAGCACCCTCGGATGGAGCTCATCCGGGCCTGCTGACTTAAAGGCATCCAGTTCTTCCAAGTGACTCTGCACCATCTCAGGGTCTACGCTCGGTAGTCTGGCACCTTGCTGCTGCCTCTCTACAATCCCAGTGAGAGACTTGTCATGCCCCTCGCTTAGGAACACTGAGGCAAAGAACTCGTTGAGGAGTTCAGCCTTGTCCCCCCCGTCCATCACCAATTGCTTCTGCCTATTTAACAGGGGTCCTAGTCCTCTCTGGGCCTTCCTTTTACTCCCTATATATCTAAAAAACAATTTCTTGTTGTCATTTACTTGGGACGCCATTCTCAGCTCCATGGTAGCTTTGGCCCATCTAACTGCCTCCCTACAAGCGTGAGCAGAGGAGGTATATTCATCTTTGGTGATGTCTCCCTGTTTCCACTTTTTATGTGCTCCCCTTTTGGCCCTTAGGCTGCCCTGGATTTCTCTGGTCAACCAAGGAAGCCTCCTGGCCCCTTTCCGTCTTTTTCCTCACATTGGGATCGTCTCGCTTTGTGCCTGAAGGATCATTTCCTTAAGGCACAGACACCCTGCTCGGGCTCCCATCACTTCAAGAGTCCTACTCTGCAGCGCATCCTTGACTAATTGCCTGAGTTAATTGAAATCAGCTTTCCTAAAGTGTAGCACTTTCACCCTTCTAGTTACCTTACCCACTCGATGTTTTATGAAGAATTCTATTATTAGGTGATCACAGTCCCCCAGATGGCTACCGATCTGTAGGTCCCCTACCATGTCATCCCCCGTTGCCAATACCAGATGCAGGATGGCATTCCCCCTAGTGGGACCGTGAACCTTCTGTGTCAGGTGGAGGTCCTATTAGAAACCTGCGTGAACAGTGAGAATTTGCTCTCTGCGTCTTCCAGCAGATGTCTAGGTAGTTTAGGTCCCCCATGACTACCGCCTTCTTAGCTGTTATGGTCTCCAAGAGCTGCCTCAGGAACCCTGAATCTATTTCTTCCCCTTGGTGTGGGGGTCTGTAGCAGACCCCTACCACCAAATCCTTTTCTCCTTGCCCCCCATGTAGCCTAACCTACAATCCTTCTACTGCCTCATGCTTTGATTCTATCTTGATGAGGGTTGATGTATATTGCTTATTGACATAGAGTGCAACCCCTCCCCCTTTTTTCCCCACCCTGTCCTTTCTGTACAATCTATAACCCTCAATATGTACTGCCCAGTCATGGGACAAATCCCACCAGGTTTCCGTTAGCCCTACTAAATCATAAGTGTTTTGTGCAAGCAAGAGCGCTAGTTTATCCTGCTTGTTCTCTATGCTCCTAGCATTAGTATATAGGCACTTGAGCCCTGTGACTGGTGCCTTTGCTGCACCCCCTGCTCCGAATCCCAAGAGGCCCCTTATTTCTTACCTTTTCGTTGGTTATCTATATATGTTGGGACAGAGCAAACGTGTGCTCCACGTCCCAGGCTAGAGCAGGGACAGAGACTGGAGTTGGAACGGGGTAAGCGGTGGGTGGTGGTCTGGGGAAAGAAGCTGTGAAGTAGGGAGATGCAGGGGAAGAGGTGAGGAGGCTTAAGGTTGCAGGGCCAGAGGCAGTAGAGTGGGGAAGGTACCAGCTATAGCTCTGGCTCTGAACCTAGGTCATGGGCCAAAGTCATAGCAGCTGCTTGCCTTCCCCCCCCCAGCTATCTTGTACACAAATCCAAGACAAGGAGGTTTTTACCCCATGTTAAATGGGGTGGGGAAGGGGGATCTCATTTTGGATTCAAGTAAATGTGGTAATATGTGACTTGGTTTTTAAAGGCAGAGTGAAGTAAAACAGATCTTTCCTTGTAGTAAGTAACTGAGTAGCAGCGAATGGGGAGCTGGGCCAGCTCACTGGTCCGCTCCCTGTGGATTGTTGTAGATTTGACTTTTGGTTTCACCCAGTAAGTGGCAGAACCTGCTCTTTCCATGTATTTCACATAGAATGCACATTTCATTTTCAGCAGCTGCTTTTTGTGGGGGGGGAAAGGTGCATGTTGGATAAAACAAAATATTTTCATATTTTTTCATATTCATATATTTTCAAGTATGCCTGTAGCATACTTGCATTAGGAGTATTTTTGGCTGTTCTGAAATTCTTCACTGACAGAAAGTCTTTGTTATTAAAATGGCACACACACATATAAGTATGTATGCATGTAGATGCACACACATGTGTAAGTACACACATATATACACAACTATATACACATATATCAGTATTGTGTGTGTTTTTGTAGCTATCCCTCTCCTCCAGTACACCTATATCACCTGTCCTAGGGCCATGGGGAAAAGTATGAAACTCAAGATTCATGGACTGTCATCTTGACAACATAGTAAGCTGTACCCTACTTTCTCTCCCATCCCCTCTCTTTATTCTCTTCTTATATCATATCTTTTGACAAAAACACCTGAGCCCAGATGAGACTCTTAGATATGACCACGTTAAAAATAAAATTAATAGTGTGATAAAAGGTCAGATAAAAAGCAGTAGCATAGCTGCTTCATGATGGTTGTCCAACTCCACAAGGTTTAGGCCACTAATCTATTAATACAGCTCACCCCCCACTTTATGCCCTTCCTCATTGAGCCTTCCCAGTCCTTCACATACTGGTTCCATGGCAGTCCACCAGCTGGGATTCTTTGCTTCCCATTTGTGACATGGGTAAGTCAAGAACTGAGCGGACCATTGCTCCTTCTCTCATTAGTTTAAGATTGAGCCTTAGCCTTTGGTTGCTGGCTCCTTTTAACTTTCTGATACTGTTATTGGTTCATAGGCAGGGACTGACTGGTCACTTGCAACATGTTTGTCCAGCGCTTTTGAAGAAAATATTTGGGAAGTGCAACATGGAGATTCAAACTTCTTATCCTGAAAAGCTGGGCAGACAGTACAGATGAACAAGAAAAGAAGATGAAGGACAAATCAAGTGAGTTCAAAGTGAGTAGAACTTTAGACAACTGGACTACAGCTGTTTGTATTAGATAGATAGATAGATAGATAGATAGATAGATAGATAGATGTAAGTATAATTTGTGAAGTGTGCAGCATCCTCTTCAAGTACTGGGAAATAATATTAAAGGTAAATGCAACCAATGAAGTAGGTTTTTGTTTGGACATGATGAAGATTTCAGAGTTAAGGCAGCAGAGAAGCCAAATTTATCATGAAGAAGAACCAGGATTTGTGGCTGGAAAACATGACTCCATGCTGTCTGGTCCAGCATGTTAATAGAGACAGTGGGTTACCAGTGCTGAAACCACACACTTCAGTAGCAGATATCAGGTCTAACATCTGCTTTACATTAAATGAGGAGCATTTTCTTTCCCACTGCAAATGCAGGCAGTGCTGTAAAAATGCGCATAGAACCTCACTGCCACAGAAGTAGAAGAAGCAATATGGAGACGAAACAGCCCAATGCTCTGACAGGCACAGAGGGACCAAGTGGCAATTCTAGAAGAATCCCAATCCCAATGAATTTACAGCTGTTCTGGGATGCTGTAAACAAGACAGATGCTTTCATATATGAACAAATTTTCAGTAGGCTTTAGGAAATCCTTTAGAAAAGTCTGCTGTTGCATAGAAAACTTGAATTTATTCATGGGATTTGAAAGAAAATCATAAAACAGAAAAAAGTCAGGTGGAGGTAACACCTAAAAGGATAGCTGGCACCTTTTATAGACCATTGTTTCTGGTTCTACAGAGTCATCTGTCTGCTGGGGGCAATATTATGCTAACATAGCTATATTGCTTCTGATTCCAAAATCAGCACATGCAAAACTTGCAAGAATGATTACTGGTACTCATGGTAGTGCTGTGTGGTGGGTAAATATGCCCAAGGATTCATTGTGAAGCTAGCTTTCTCAGGACAAGGGTCGCTGCTGGTACAGACTAAAATCAACCAGTTTGTTGAGATAGGGCCACTATGGAGTAGCCTAGAAATTGGGAGTCCTGGTCTATGAACTCGTAGGAACTTAGAAAAATGGGAACTGTAAGTGTTATCATAATCTTTTTGGATATTAGTGGTTCCATTATCCAATGTGAAGATGCCCCCTACAGTTTGTCTGAGTTTTTCAGGACATTGGAATACACTCATCTGATGAAAGAGCCAACATTTGATACGGGATGTTAAGGTTTGGATCAGGTAGGAAAAAATGAGTACCAAGCAGTGGGAATGAGGGGTGTCCGTTGTAGCTGGGGACCAATGAAGCTCCTTGGAAATTCCCCCCTTGGAAACTCTGGGTGCATCCAGACGACTGTGCACATGCATTTCCCTGGGGACAAATAGTGGCAGCACATAGTTATGCCACTGCTACTTGTCCCGAGGTAACACCTGTGCATGCACACTCCCATGCAGAGAAGTTGCTCCAGGGTGTGGTAGGGGAAGCTGGCCCCAGCAGCCTCACCTGGAGTCCTGGGGTCTCCCAGGGCTCCAGTGGTGGCAATCTGGGTGCATGGAGCTTGGATGGCGTACCCTGCCACCCTGTGTGCTGCCCTGCTTTTTTTTGCAATAGATTTTTTTGACACTGGGCTCTCCCAGTGTCACCCCCCTGCCCCCCTCCAACTGTGCTGGAAATTAGTTCTGTGGCAAATGCATGCATATGCAGCACATGTGGTTTGTGGCACTGTAGATGGGTCTTCAACACCACAAACTGTATGTGCTTGCTCATCTGGACCCACCCCTTCTGTCTCCCTTGCAAATGAGGAGGGTGAAAAGATTCAGAAGTGAGCAGAGAGGAGCATCAGGAGAAAATTTACCTTAGGTTATAAGTGATATGGTGTGAGATCTGAATCCTCCACTTGACATACTTACATGGACATGTGAGAGTTGGAGGAGATCTGGTACGATGCCATTTATGATAAATAGCATGATAGCCTGGCAATTAAATTCATCCCTATGTCTGTCTTCATTTGTTTGAACATCATGATTAAATGTACCTGCGTCATGAAGTCTGTCCAAATAGGGCAGTTTTCATAAATACCTTTAGATAAGATAAAACCTTTAAACCCAAACTTTCCAAGCATAAATCAACAGGCAAAAAGTGCTAGCAACCTATCTCTGTATATCCTTTTGTTATGCATTGTTATAGCACTTAGCATCACAGCTTTATTTAGTATTTAGGACTACAGCCTGTCTATCACCTGTTCAATTGCAATTTTACATAAATTAATGGCAAACTATTTTTCTTTTCTTGAATTTTAATTGTTCTGACCATTATTTCTTTTAAGAACTAAGACTTTTTTAAAAGACAGTACAGAGGGGGATTTATTGATTTAAGCTGAGTGCGGAACAAGAATCTTTTGTGTTTCCTACATGAAACAAAGAAGGAAATGGACTACTGTACAAAGTCCAAGCTGCTTAAATCCAATTACAGATATTTGGAACAGAAAATAAATCAGGGATTACAACAAATTAATTTCCTATTAAATTTCCTGTACTGTAATAGATAAACTAACCAGTCTCCTTAATTATTTTGAAATGAAACATTCATAACAACAAGCTATACATTTTTGTTCCAACTCTTTTACTGCGCCCCAGCCTATAATATTTTTAAGAATAGTTCGTGCTGGGGTCTATTTCTTAACATCCTTCCGTTATACAAATGGTGTAATTAGTTACATTATATCTTGTAGGTTCAATTAAAAAGAGTATCTGGTGGGAGGCAGGATTTCCAATAATTAAGTGTGGAAAAGAAAGCTATCCACTGTCTTTCATCTCACACTTACTTCAATAGCTTTTTTCTTCATAAATAAAAATGCATCTTTTCATCTCTGTGGAGGTAGGAAAGATCCTAAAGACCTGTGGAGTCCATGTATAAATTTGTCTATTATATCCTCTCTCATTTTGTAAAGATACAGTTAAATATGCATTACAGGCTATGCTCAATTGTAATTAGACAAGACATGAAAGGAAATGACTTTATTATTATAATTGAGAAATATATATATATATATATATACTTTATTATTAATTACTTTATTATTATAATTTGAGAAATATATATATATATTCTATTTCAGAACCATTCTTTAAGTCTTTGCAAGTGCTTTTGAGGGGAAATTATCTTAATTTATAATTCATTCCTTATAGGCATCTCATTGTTAGAAGATTTTCAATAGATGCCACCACTGATTTATCTGTAAATGTCAGGATTTTGTTAATAGATATAAACCTTGCAGTTCAGTGTCCATAATTTAAAAACACTTTAAAAAGTCTAGATCTAATTTCCATGAACGCTAATTATGAATTGCAGTAAGTCAATTTATAGAAGACAAAACTAAGAAATGGCATTGTTACAGTTTTTCTCTAATTCAATAGTCACAAATCTTGCTATAAAATCAAGTTCTTCAGGGTACTAACTAGCATTTTACCTTATCAATAAACAACTACCCACCCCCCAAAAATGTGTTGGTTTCTTTTTTTTCTTTTTCTTTCATTTGACCAGCTCTCGCTACAGTTTTGAAACTTCATGGAAAAATACTTTTGGAATAAAACATGTATGGCTCTCACTAGTCTGGAGGGGGAACATCAGTATTTGTTTGACAGTATTAGATAACAAGGTATATTGTGTTAACATAGCAAACATAAACATAGGTTGGAGAACAGGGCATACTAAAGGCAAAATTTCCATTGAACACAACGGACATTAGAATATAACTCTGAACTTAGCATGGAGAAATACACAAATGGGATTTACATATTAAGGTTCCCTCTGAAGTGTTAATCTGTGAACCAGATGATTCAAAAGGAATCTCGGCATTGGCGCCATTGAGTTCAAAAGCAGTGATGGAAGTTAAGTGCTATTTATCCCCAACTCATTGTCATCTGTTGCCTCTCTCTCTCTCTCTCTCTCTCCCTCTCTCTCTCTCTCTGTGTGCGTGTGTGTGTGTGTGTGTGGATTGGAGCCCTGCCTTGGGGGTTTCCAATCCACCTGCCCTCTCTCCAGCTCAAGCTGGGCAAACCCCAGCCTGCGGCTTCCTTCCCTCCCCTCTCCCATCCTGCAGACAGCACGGGAGCTAGGACCAAGGGGCAGGGCTAGAGAAGAGAGGCTGCGGATAGGCAGCTCCTCCTGGATCAACTCTAAAGTGAAGGTTGATCCTACAGCCTAGCTCCAGCAAACATCTGGTGGGTGGGTGGGAGGAAAGGGGAGGGGGAAGTTGCTTTAATTCGTAGTGTTTTCTGTGACGTGCATAGGCTACTGGTAGGGAGGGTTATGGGGGGCATGTGCCCCCTGACAGGGCTGTCCTCACTGCTGCCGCCAGCTTCTGCAGGTGCTAGCCAGCCCCATCCCCACTGCCAGCTTCTGCAGGTGCCAGCCCCATTCTCACCAGCTTCTATGGGTGCTCACCAACCCTGTCCCCACTGTTGGCTTTTGCAGGTGCTCGCCAGCCTCATCCCTACTGCCACTGGCGGCTTCTGTGGGTTCCTTCCCAACTCAGGAGGCACCAGCTGCCCCTGATGAAGTGCCATGCGTTAAAGGAGGGAGCTGGATGTCTGTCAGCACCCATAGATTCACTGGTCCAGACAGGGGAAAGGAAGCAAGCAGGAGCATAGTTTGTTCCTGCCCTGTCTGCATATAACAATTAGAACATAACAGCCCTGCCTTTTTGAAATGGCTTCAAATGTCTGTGTGTCCATATCATGAATGAGGAGTTCAAGCACTAAAATATTGGGCTTTGGTGGTACTTAGATGCCGAAGTTCTTCTAAGTATTTAATCCAGGGATCAGCAACTCTTGGCACCCATGCCACAGCATGGTACGAGGCCGTTTTCCTCAGCATTCCACAGCTGACCCGGACTCTGGGCAGATTCTGCCAGCAGCTGCGGTAGCTGTGCACATAACTCTGGGCACATGTCTGGGAAGAGGCCTGGGGCAGTGCAACCCTAGCTCCTCCCCCACCACCTGCTCTTAGGCACATGTGCAACTGCTGCCACCATGGAGCCAGTGCCAGGGCTGCAGAGCCCAGCTCAGCTACTTGCAGTCTTCAAGCTGCCTGCTACAGCTGCCCAGAGTCTGGGCTGACTGTGGAAAGTAGTTAGAAGGCTTCAAACAGCTGCACTGGGCTCTGGAGTCCTAGCACTGGCTCTGTCATGGTGGCAGGTGCACGCACATGGCAGGGAATGACCTGGGGCAGCGCAACCACATCCACTTGGAGGCAATATGTGCAGCCACCACCAGCAATTAGGATTGGGCCCCTCGCAGCTCCTCCATCTCTGGCACACCAAGCTGAGGCATGGGTGGAGGTTGGGATGACTTTAGCAATATGGCCAAAAATGTTGCTTTATATACTTGAATAACTACAAGAGTAAACTTTCTGAGACAAAGCTTGAAAAATGACAGTGCCAAAAGGAAACTTTCAAAAAGAGTTGATGGAAAGAA
This sequence comes from Caiman crocodilus, assembly GCA_030014935.1. Classification (NCBI taxonomy): domain Eukaryota; kingdom Metazoa; phylum Chordata; order Crocodylia; family Alligatoridae; genus Caiman; species Caiman crocodilus. The sequence goes on along the minus strand of JAGPOW010000229.1, from coordinate 11,594,103 downwards.
TAAGGATGAAATCAATGAGGCTACTCAGGGATAAAAGATTCTATTTCTGTTCCGTAAAACAGAAGGGTTCTTTCGGCTATATTTGGAGCCTAGACTGGTGGGGGGCAGGGATTCTTACCTTTCAGTCCTCCAGGCCCCTGCTAGCCTAAACATGTGACTGCTCCAAACTCAAATTGGTGCTAACACTGATTAACATTTCTGCAGCTCATGGTGTAATGTGTTAGGCTGTTAGGTAGCTGAGTGTAATCCTAGTCCACCTTGGGTATGTCTACACATGCAATTAATGTACCTGAATTTACTGCAAAGTAAATTCAGGAGCATTAAATTGTGCTTGGGTGCACATCTACATGTGTGCCCAGGCTGAGAGCAAATTAAGCCCAACAGGAGCAGCACAGTCTAGGACATAAGCCCTGGGCTGGCACAGGGCATTGGGGGCAGCCCCAGATGGCAGCGGGAACAGGGGGTCAAGCCTGGGCTCCAGGGGGTGGGACAAACTGTCCACATATCGGGGGGCAGTTCTGAGCCATGTAGAGCTCAGAGCTAAGCCAAGCAGCAGTTGTGGCCCCCTGCTGCTTGGGCTGACCAGGAACAATTTGCTCCTAGGTCAGCATCTACATGTGCACTTAGGTGTATTAGTTTAAAGCATCGTTTTCTAGTACCTGTATCTGTCAGTACTAGCAAACAGCTCTTTAAATTAATCTACTGCTCAATAATTGCTGCACACATGTAGATGGTGACATGTTACTGCGCATTAGATTAGTCTAATATGCAGTAAAGCACATGTGTAGCTATGCCTCTGCTCAAGTCCTCAGAAAACCTCTAATACAAATGGTGGCATTTTTTGGATGTGTTTGTAAGTGGTTAGGTGCATAGTTTTTGTGTAGTCAGGCGTGGTTTTATAACAGCCTTCAGGCTAAGATGACAGCTTGTTTATAGCTTGTTTACAGCAGCTAGATGCATTAAGAAATTTGCTGGAACTTGAGCAAGGAGACATAGGATCACAATTAGGCACTTATGTCCACTTAAATGTCTATTAGCTGGAATAGAATCTGGCCCTATGTGTTAATTACATGATGTTAAATTACGTGTTAAGACAAATCTATACTTTCTGATTGGATTCCTTGGAATCAACTTGCTTTTCTTCTTTATTTCATTTCTTTGTTATTTAAAAAAAAAGTTTGCAGTTCATCTTAACTTTAGAACTACATGGCTTGTACAAAGTATTTGCTTATGCTGTTTGCCTAGACTTTAGTTAAAAACAAATTTATGGGTTTTTTCCTTGCTCTATTTTTTCCTTCCTAGGAGAGATGTTCAGTTCTACAGATTGTATAAAGATGAGATAGTTCATTAAGACAAAAGCTAAAAAATAAAAAAAGAAAAGAAAAAGAAAACCTTTCCTACAACATCAAAGTAGCCTTTGAACATTTAAATTGCACTTTCTGAAAGACTGGTGATTTCATTATGCAACAGGAAGCTCAACTTATGTTTGAACACTTTGTGTAGAAAAGCTTGAGGTGCATTTGCAACATGAAGAAGATAGATCTAAAGAACAATGTAATAAATTAGTTTGTTAGTGGTTAGTGGTAATTACCTTATTAAGAAATAGAACAATGATAAACAATTGAAAATCCCAGTTTATTATAAAAGATCTTAAAATGATTTCAAATATTTTGTTTCAACACTTTGCTAAATTAAACATGTCAACTTTAAATTTCAAAATGTCATTTCAGTTTTAAAAACTGACCTAAATTAAAAAGAAAGATTAAACAAAACTTGGTTTAGGTTGAATAAATATTTTTTCATTTTGCCAAAAAACCTGAAAAGCTTGGTTCAACTCAATCCAAACCAAAAGTTTCTCAATTAATTCTTCCACCACAAAATCTATGGTTCACCTAGCTGATATCCAGCAGCAGTTTAGCCATTGGGATTGTGGCCTGCTGAGGAGAAATGTACATCTAAGTTGGGCAAAGCAGATAACTATGCTTCCCACTCAGGAGTTTTTCTAAGGATTGCAATGTATTTGGGGTTGTTTCTGACAAAAAAGCCAGAAAGAAAAGGTATTATTAGAATGAGGAATCTTTATTTTAAAAAGTAGAAAAAATATGCTTGTATCTCTTTCTGCAGAAATATTTTTATTAAATGTTAGTCCATCTCCACATGTTGGTTGTTTTCATTAAATAGAAACTTGGACCACCCAGCTTACTCAATTAAAATACTGGTATGTATTTGTGTATAGAGCAGTTTATGGGCTTTTTTCCAAATCATATAAACTTACTTCTTAAAAGATTTGAAAATGGGTATAACTTGAGATCACAAGGCATTTTCCCCACTAAAATGTTCCTAAAATTAGATTAGACCTTTTCAAAACAAATATAATTTAGTTTTTGGCTCATTGAATAGGGCATTAGCTGCAGCCAGATTTCATATTTAGGAGCTTGGTTCACTGGCTAGAAAGAGAGACTCTTAAGCGAAGCCTTGGCTCTTCTACCCTTAAGGACTGCACAAAGTGACAAAAGAGGGGTTTTTTTCTTGAATGTGTATTTTATACCTGAGGAAGACTCAGTTCAGGTCAGGCACATGACAACCTTCAGCTAGTCACACGTGCTTGTTTTGATAAACCTTTTTCTCTATGCTCATGTGCCTAGCCCATTTTTTGTCACTTATCTTCTTCAAAATTTGAGCTTTGATCCTGCAGTTAGTCACATCACTGGACTACTTTTCCCTTGTGAAATTCCATACTATATTAAATGCCCTTACGAATATGTCACGTATAGCTCATTCCCATTTCATTGTCTTCTCAGAGGGAGGAGACAATGAGATCTTGTGTTTTGCTTTGATGTTTGTTTTTTTTAGATATGCATACATCTATACTTTTTTTTAAGTGAAGGAAGCAAAACCAAGGAAGCGTGCCTGGCAAGAAGAATAGATGGTGATGAGGTTTGTGATTGTCGTTCATAACTGTAGGAGTTTGTTTCACCTTCTCAGACCATCTTCTGAGATAGTTCTGTCTCAAGTACAGGTGAATGCTACCCTTCTGGTATACAGCATCCTGCCCGAGGAACAGAATTGTCCAGAATTATCAACCTGTGCAGACGCCAATAAACACACAGGGGGTGGAAGCACAAGAGAAGTTTATTGCTAGCAATAAATGGTGTGAGCGAAATAATTCACGTAACAAGCACACCCAAGTATTACCTCTGGGTATTTTTATACAGAAGTTTGCAAGGTTTCACAAGCGTGCTGTTCAGTGATTGGTTACAAGTGGGTGACACAAGAAGTTCACTACTGAGCGTGTTTCTATACCTGTGTTTAAGCCATGTACCTCATTTACATACATATGTGTTTTATTAGTATACTTTTTCTTCACCTAGGGGTGTGATTTTTAGTATTATAATGAGCCCTTTGACCCAGTTCCCTGTCTTTTCTTATTTTCTTTTAAGCCCCCCCTTACCCAGTACTGATGTCCTCTTCCTATCATCACAGATGGGCATTCCTCATATAGCAGTCTCTTCTCCTTATCGTATTTGGGTAGAGGTTTCTAGGGCACTCCTTATACCTGTAATATCAGGTACTAATTAAATGAGCAGTAGGGTCAGAAACGCCCCATGTGCCACTGGGGCTGTGCAGTACCAGCAGGTGCTGCGTACTAAATGACCACACAGAACCAACTGCACAGTGGGGTGCACACGTAGATACACCCTATATGAATGTAAACAGTTTCAATCAGGATAGGTGACACCAGTGAAAATCATAGTTTACTCTGGTGTATGTCATCACCACTTGCAGTCTATATTGCTGCAGTATAATGGCACCAGTGGGGGGAAACATCCAAACTCAATGTGAGCAGGGTCATAGTATCATAGTATCATAGTACCTAGGGTCAGACGGGGCCTAGAGCAGGCCATCTAGTCTGACCCCCCGCCAATTGGCCGGAAACGAGTGCCAGGGTCACAGGACCTCAGCCAAGTACCTATCTAATCTACTCTTAAAGACACCCAAGGTAGGAGCAAGAACCACTTCCCTAGGAAGCCGGTT
>JAGPOW010000229.1:11562889-11589968 GCA_030014935.1 Caiman crocodilus | reverse complement strand
CTGAGCACAAGAAGAGTACTCCTCTTTGGAGGCTGCTCCCTCCTTCCAAAGATAGTGTGCCTCCCTCTTTGCCCTCAGGGCCCCCCGAATATCCCTATTAAGCCACGGGGGCTTCTGGGCACCTTTGCCCCTCTTGTATTGGGTAGGTATATATGTTCTCTTTTAGTGTATATACACCATTGCCAACTTCGACATAGAAGCATATGTCAGATAAAGCAACAGCTAGCTTTCCGAAAAAATATTTTTTTGTGAATTCCTCTCTTCCTGTGTGACAAAAAGAATTAACACTCTGCAACAATACTAGCAGCCATTTGATTTTGGCTTATCACTTATCAAGGGGAAATTCAAACACTCTTGGAAGACAGTTTGTGCCAATCTTTAAGGGCAATTCACTTGGCTAAAAAGTCCTGAGTGTGAGGGAGACCATGGTTTGATGATAAAAGAATGCTGTAAGCAAGTAGCACTGAGATTGCTAACATTTCGAAAATAAAAATACAGAAAGCCATGTTGCATGGACAAAAGAAGGCACTAATCTGTCCTGTTTTGTTCATCTTCTTTTTTAGCAACATTTTCAAACTAAGTTTATAAACTATTTATTTTTATGTTTACATTGGAACAGTCAATCTTATTGCTACTGACATGGGAGAAAACTGCAAAGTAAGCATTTTCAAAGTTACATGAAAGCATCAAAATAATTTCCTTGGGGTATGTTATGAGACATGCCTGAGGTATATCCTGGAAAAGACTGGAAGCAACCACACAACAAAAATGCGTATTATAAAATCCAACATTTTCTGAGAAAAGCTGGTGTAACTGGGCCCTTTTGACACAGAATAGGTATAACTTATTGGGAGTGGTCAGATGAGTGCAGATGTGTAGTATGTAGCACTGCAGACCCATCTGTGGGGCCACACACCACACATACAGACATTCTCCATACTGCTACTTTGCAGCGCGAGGGTTGGGGGGCGAGGTTGACCCCAGAAGATCCAGAGGTCAAAAATTCCCAAGCCAAAAAAAGCAGGGCAGTTCACATGGAAACAGTGCATGCTGTCCAAAACCAGAGCCTGGCCGACTGGAACAATGCTCCAGCTACTGGCCAGGCTTCCTGATACAGCTGCAGACCCAAGAGGGCCCCAGGATCCCAGGTAAGGCTGCTGGGGCCAGCACAGTTGCTGGCCCCAGGCCTTCCTTACTCCACCTGGGGTAACCTGCCACACACCAGAGCATACCTGGCATGGACATCCCCCAGTGACAAATAGCAGCAGCACAAGGTGTGCTGCTGCTACTTGTTCCCAGGAAAACAACCATCTGGGCTCATCTGGACAGGACCATACAGATGGCATTTTTATGATAAAAAATCTAAATTGTATTTTGGTTTCTTTTAAAATGTGTAAGTCAAGGAATCATTTTACCTACCAGTGACAGACAATTACAATTAAAAAAATACAGTAAATAAGCAGCAGTTATAGGATTTATATATTTAATATAATATCCATGAAAACACTAAGCCATATCAAGAGAAAAGTAGATATGTTTAGATACCTTAGGGTTAGCTATAACGGCTGACTTTTATTTATGTATACCAGAGGAATATCCCTTTTACCCATCAAACAAGATATCTGTAATGTGGTAGCCCTTTTTCATTTATTAATATAGAATTACTATTGATTAGTATTTTAGCAAGCAAAATTAATCTAATGCTGTGATGTGTGACACTTCTTAGCAAGAGCACCTTTTTGGACCATTCATTATGGCTATGGTAATCTTAATATTTATATCACAGTGGAATATGTTGTGTCCTTCTCACTCTGTTAATCTTATATTAAACAAAATAAATTTGTTATTCGGATTTAAATGGAAGTCACTTCCTTCTTAACAGACAATGAGCTATTTCTGTTGTTTATATGAATTCATATCAGTTGCAGAGAGTTTAAGAGTCTGAGAGAGAGAGAAAGGACGCTAAATCATAGTGCAATTGGTGTACAGATCTTCTTTGCTTTCTGTAGTTTACTGACTTTAAAGCTTAATTTAAATTATTTATTCAAGTATCTTAGTATGCAATTCTGAAAGCAGATAGCAGTGCTGTAGAATACTGAATAAGAGATTGGATTTGCTTATCTTTGCTTATTTCTATTTCCAGGCACAACACTTTAACAGGTGTTAGAAACCAGGGGCTGTATTTTCACACTAGAATACTTACTGTCTGGAATCTAAATAAGCTCCTATTTTTTAGAGCTCTTAGCATGTGCCACTCCATTTAGCTTCAACAGGAATTAAGAATTTTCACTAGGTCTGAAAAACAGGTACTATAGGTTTCTACCTATAGCCACCTGGATTATGTGCATCTGACCAATTATAATAACTGCACTTACCCAGAATTCACCCCTTGATTCAGCCTGAAACTTAGTTCTTCCCAACAGCAATCCTGACTTAATATTTGTAGCTGCAAACACTCCTGCAGGTTCACTGGAACAGTCCTTTATCTTAGTGGTATTTTCTTTGCATAAAGATCTGGTTTTGCCACTATTTTATAAACACGTTTAAGTGATCAGAAACTGGTTTCAACCTGCAACAGACCAGATGTGCAGTACGCATAAACCAGTTTGAAAATGGCTGAAACTGGTCTGAGATAAACCTGGTTGAATGTAGTATCAGACTTCACTGATTTGGGTCAAACTGGTTTATGCAATGTCTGTCCCAGACACCTTGCTGGTTTAAGATAAACCAGGCTCTCTCAGCATCCCGACATGCTCTCTGCTCCACAGCAGGGCTGGCCCCTCCCCTCTGCTGCCTGGCTGCAGCTCTGGCAGAGACTACGGGCTGCTATCCCTGACTCCTCCTCACCACTCCCTGCTCAGCTGGAATTCCCCCTTCCCCTCTGGCTTCCAGAGAGGTGTCTGTGTATTAGGTAGCAGACCACATGCTGGTTACCAACCATGCTGAATCAACAGGCAGAATCAACAGGTAGCTGGTAATGTCTGTTGTTTTCTTAATGGGGGATAAACACTGAGTTAGGGGTGATAAACAGTGTTACCAATTCCCTGCTGGGTTGCTCACTGCCAGGGCCTGACTACACCCCTCTCAGCTCAGCACTCCATGGAGGAGAATGGAGGGCTGTTCTAGCGCCCCCCCGGGCTTCTAGCCTGAGCCACTGCAGGCATATACCAGCGTGTCTTGGATGCCTGTGCAGTTACAAACCAGTTCAGCCTAGCCAGATTAGACTAACCTGCAAATTAATTCAGGCTCAAGATTTTTGAATGTCTGTCCCTAGCCTTGAAGACATCCTGCTTTCAATGGTGTTCTAACTTTTCCACAGGTCTAGGAGACAGCAACAACCTGACTTATTCTGTGTTATTCAAATATATTCTTTATCCTTAATTCCAGTTAAAGGGAGGGCACACAAACTCTCCCTTATAGTAACAGATTGCAGTCTGACAGAGGAACCAGTTCAAATGAAAAAGCTAAACAAAATCAGACAAAGACATTTCTCAACTCTCAAAGCTTTCCTATGCAAATTCTCAATATGCCTACAAATGATTTAAACTCCATTCATTCAGTCTCATTTGTCTTTGTAAAATTGTCTCATTACATGTAAGTCCATAACAACTACTAGTTCTGAATATGAAGGTCCTCAACAGGAAAGATCTAGCATTAGAAATAATCATGGTGTTGTTTTCTTTTTACGTATGAGGAATGTTGTGTCAACCCTGACAAGCTTAGGACACACTTCTTTCAGTTTTCTGTCTTCAAAGCAGCTGTGAAGGCCTGAGCTAAGTGTCTGTCTTTGTATCTATGGTACTGTCTGTTTTCAGGTTGCAAGAAAATAACAGTCCCATAAAAATGGCACAAATGTCATTACCAAAAGAGAGAGGAATTCTAATGACTTTCTGCAAATTTAATGCGACTTCTTTTTAAGCAACTTAATCCTATTTAAGTCTGAAATGTTTCTTAATTTTTTTGAATTGTATACACAATAAATATTCACTTAAATTACTCTTATTGCTCATATCATGAGAACAACTTGGACCCCCAGCCATACGGCAGCTCCCCTGGTAAAGTGACCACCTTTTCAAAATGCAAAAATGGGACAGAGCTTCCCTGCTTTGTTCCTCCCTCCTGTGCCAGGTCTTGCCCACTGGGCCCAAGGCCCTGGGAGGAAGGCAGTAGGATAGGAGGCCCCAAGCCCACAGCAGGCAGACCACATCTGTCCCTGTCCCATGCACAAATCTGGGGGGGCACATGGCCCTCTATGCTCCCCTCCCTGGGAGTGTGCACTGCAGTGGAGAGCCAGCCCCTGTGCTGTCCTACAGATGAGCTGCCTGTGGTTCTATCTTGCTCTCTAGCTGGGCCCTGTAACTTTACATTCCTGCCCTGACCCTGGGCCCTATGCACCACCCCAGCTGGGCAGTTCCCATGCACACATGCATGTAACATCCCTTGTGTCCCACTACCCCCACCCACAAGAAGTGAACAGAAAAATCATATTCCTGCACATGATACTGGGACAATAGTTGCTATGGACTGACAGTATTAAGGGGAATCTGGGAGAAATGCTTTCCTAGAGTCATTCTGTCCAGGACCAGGACTTGTTCTTTACATTTTGGGACCATCCTGCCAATTAGATACAGGTAGTCACCCTATCTCCCTGTGCTACATGCTATACAGAACAAAAATGTGGCTTGTGCAGAAAGAGCTTACAATTTAAGGCAACAATTAACAAGTGGATACAGATGGATGCAGGAGTACAAGACAATGAGGCAGGATTGGTCATCATATAGGTACTGAACTTAATGCATCACATGCCTAACTATCGTGGTGTCTGTTGCTGGCATCATGGAAAGTGGGGTTTTGGAGGAGTATAATGAGTTAATTTTGTAGATATTTGTAGGAAGCTCATTTCAAGTGTCAGGGGCAGCATAGGAGAAGGAACAAAGTTCAGGGATTGAAAATGTAATGATGAATACTAGCATTGTGGACTGAGCAAAGACTATAGGAAATTAAAGATGGTAGGGAGGGTGGCACAGGTTGTGAAGGGCCTTGAAACTGCAAGCCACCTATGTGAGAGAAAGGGCAGCTAAGGGCAAACCAGGTCCTAGACCATATTTGTTTACAATCAAAGCTATTATGATATTCGCAGTGGATTTGATGTCTAACTGATTCAGTGATGGGTGTGTTAGAATTTCTTAAATATCTAGGTGTCTGGAATCACTTGACAAAACACAGCATGTTTTTATCAATACTTTTCCTTTTTATTAAGCCCAAACTCTTCTTTTCACATAATGTAAAACTATCACTAATTCAGAGCATTTTTTATCATTTTCCTCCAATTTTTACATGCATGGCAATGAATGCCAATGACCTTTCTACTTCTTGGCACAAATCTTTAGCATCCAGCTGTCTTCCTGATTTCCCACTAGAGAAGAAAACATTAAAATGATTTCATGTTTTAACATCAGATTCCTGTGTCATTTTGTAAATTCTTTCCTGCTTAAATAGTGGAGTTATCAGAGGCAGTGACGGACATTTTTTTTAATAACACTGGCAATACATTTTCTTCTTATCAGTTCCAAAATAGTTTGTAAAGACCTATTGTCTTTTGTCCATCTTTGCTACAGAAATGCATCCCAGTGGGACCAAAATGTGTTTTCTTTTTGGCTTCCTTTTTTAATTTAAAGTTGTTTTCTTTAGCCATATTTATTGCCTGTTTGAAAGATGTCAGATTTATATACCAATATACAGCTTACCTATATCAACATACTACATCAACATATATTCCTATCCTAGCCTGGAAATAGCATTGATATGGGAATGCAAATCGGTCTCCCCAGGCTGCCTCTTTCAATAAGAATACCAATTATTTTGGTGTTGAATTTTGTGATGGGAGATAGCATTCAACCAGCAACTGGGCTGAGCCCACAAAATATCATAGACGTAAGTTTTGGTTAAAATACTAAAAAACAAAAAACAAAATATAATCCTTCTGACATCATTTCTATTTTGGCTTGTGTCCCCACCCAGAAGCCTGAAAAAATAATTTTTACCTGGGTGCTCTAAAGTGAACTGCCCTATCCACAAGCAACACTGAACTATAACGAAGTTTGCTGAAGGGATAAAGGGGTGAATATGTAATGCTAAAGAAAAGGGTATTAAATATTAACTGAAACCTAAAACACTTAATAGTCTCTCTGTTACCGGCAAAACATCCCAGGGGAGCACCCACCAACCCCACCTGCTACAGGAAGTTCATATTTTGCCAGGTCTGCTTGACCAGCATTTATCAACTCATGGATCATGATCCAAAGCTGGGTCACAAGAATATATAAAAGGGTTTAAAAATGGATTCTCCTTTAAAGAAGAAAAATGTGGGAAACTGTAGCTTTTCCCTTGCAGGCTGGCAGAGCTCCAGCCTGCGAAAGGCTACTTAGGGTCCCCCATGCTCCACAGACTGGGGGGCTGGAGCTTGGGGGCAGGAGTGAGGGGCACTGGGTCAGTTCTGGCCATCAATGTTTACAAATGGGTCCTGGAACAAAAATGGTTAAGAGCCACTGTGCTAGACCACCCAACACAATTCCTCTCCTTTAGTTCTAACTCCTCCCTAACACTCTCAGGTTTTGTCTGAAATCATTTCAAAGAACTGTCAGTTGATGGCTTTAGAAAACCTAAAACTGTCTTTGAGGAAAGAATTCCATTCTTCTTATTGCCATTTTGTGTTTCCTCTACAACTAATAAATACTGTATCTGACACTGCTACTCTGATAGGAATCATGTTCTACAACAGCTCACTGGTATTACCCCAATTCCACCCTGCTGTCAGCCAATGGCAGTTGCACTTCAGCCAGAACTGGCAGCAATAGCAAGCAAAATGTCTTGTAGATTGTTCAACAGTCGCCCTACATCAGCAAATGATTAGCCTACCTTTATTCAAATGAGGTCCACATGCAAATTGGTGGTACTTAAAATTCAGCATATAAGCCACTAAACAATCCTCAAATGATTAATGGCTTTTGATCACTATCAAAGTGAGTTGGGATCAAACTGATGAACTAGAAAAGTTCCATGCATCATCTACTTAATTGGGGAAAGATATCCTGAGTGCAGTGGTGGAAAGACTTCTACTGGCCAGTTGTTAATTGACTTTTACTTCCTTTCAATCTCTGCGAATATTAGTTTGGGAATAAAAATCCTAATTTACCCAATGCATTTTTTCTTATTCACTAAGTATCCCATTTACTTTCAAAATGGAGGCCTTGGAAAAAATACAGTAATTCTGATACATTCATGTGAAAGACACAGAAAGCCGTGTTTATGAAAGCAGTGTGGAATGTATAATCTCATGCTTATATAACATTGCAGGGTGAGCAGGTCAACCCGCTTTAACTCTAGTGTGTACTCTGGAAAGGGAAGAAAAGCTCTAATGCAGGAGAGAAATGAATGTGTGACAATTTGGTGTGGGAGGGAGAGGGAAGCAAAAAAAAGATCTGTTGGTGGTGATAGACTAGGGCTATATGCTTGCTGGGATACTGGACCCAACACTTGGAAGTTGCCGAGTTCTTCCCTTCAGATAAGAACAATAAAAATAGGGATCTCAGCACTTCTGGGGAAAAAAAATCTAAGCCATTTGATTAGTTGCCCCAAAGAGAATCCAGTTAAACAAGTTTAAAATGCTGGCCTTAATTTTTAGTATAGTTTCTGTTTAAGAAGGGAATGAAGAAAAACAGACCTATATGGGTCCCCTTACACTCCTCGCCCTTCCGCACCTATTTTGTGGTATTTTCGGCTGGATCCTGACATGCCACAGTGCTTTGCACTCTCTGATATTTGCTGTAAATTGTTTTGTGATATATGTCACAGTACAAAATGTGCACACATAGTCATGTTTCATATAAAATAGTCTCGTGCCTGCACAAACCAACTTGATTCTTCAACGACCAACAAGGGCTTTTCCAAAACGTGCCAACTCCATCACTGAAGATATTTTAAGTTGAAATCATATGCAAAGGTTGAACTAGCATCTGGGGTTTCATGAGGAGAAAAAAAATGGTGAAATACAAGATATAATCATGGTATTTTGCCCTAAGCAACTGAGAATGGTTTGGAATTCCTAGTCTCCATAACAAATGATTCAATCAATTCTTAAGCAGCAAATGGAGTTAGTACCATTTTCAATTAAACTGAGGAGAATAATTGTGCAGGCAATTATGAATTTAAAAGGATTTGAGATAGGTGGAATGTTTAAAACAAAAACAATATCAAAATTAATTAGAATAGCCTGCTGAATAAAATATAAACAATAAGTTACAAAGCTTAACTAGGTGTGCTTTTTCTGCTTCATCAGCACTTCAGCTGAAAGAGGGAAATGCATATAGTTATCCTGTATTATAAAACTGTTTGTCCAAAGGACTGAAGTCTGTGATTGTGCTTATTGATACTGGAGTCCCCTGTATGACCCAAGATCTTTTATACAGCTGTGTATATTTGTATTTCTGCCAGAAAGCCTGTAATTCTATTCTTTGAAGCAAAATCTTGGCCTGGGACTAAAGTGTATTTCATATTCTGATGAATAATGCCTTCCATCAGTGTAACACCTCCTTAATCTTGAATCAGGTTTTCATAATGTGCTGTAAAACTGACGCTATCTCTTGTATAATAGGAATATATTGGTACAACCTTCTGGAACAATTTGAAAATTTCTGTCAACTGGCTATATTGGCTGGAAGTAGACCACAAGACATTTATTTACCTAGCTATCTTTTAAGAGCTTTTTAAAACTGTTTGTTTAAATTTAAAATTTAAACTGTTTGTTTAAATTTGCATAAATGTATTCATTTATTGACAACATCTAAACTCAAATCTAAACTACTCAACTCATAGGTAAAACTCTCATTAAATTCAACAGATTTTCAGCTCAGTTTTTGTTGATGAAAGTGGCTATACATGAGAATTGCTATAGCAAAGTGAAAAATGTACATTATAGCAAGATTGTAGCACGTTACGGTTTAAAACATACTTTTAAAAAAAACGGGCAGTCTCAAAATACACTGAATGGTAAGTCAAATCATCACATGGTCAACTGTCTTGAGAAAGAACTATGACAAAATGCAGAAAAAACCTTGGGACAGATGCCTAGCTGCATTAATCAGCAAATATGCCATTTATATCATGTGAGGATCAATCTCATTCTGTTAAGTAAAGGTTCAGTCCAGAAGGGTGGAGTGTAGAGGAAGCTGAACTCTTTGTTGCCCTCAAAAGGGATCAGATCTTTAATTACTGACATTCTGTATAAACTGCAGACCCCAATACTGGAGCAAATGTATTTCTACATCATTCACACTAAAAAATACACATTTATGAAATAAAAATGTATTTCTAAAGTTTTGAAAGTCAAATATTGTCTAGACAGAATTAGTTTAACACTTTGCCTGTCTTAAAGGAATACATTCTCTCTCAGTACTGAAGTAGGCACCAATCTACTTCATCAGATGCTTTACGGAGCCAGTCCTGAAGCAGACATTGCAAACCAAATTGAGCCCTGGTGTGCATAGTGTGTAAAGTCAATTAAAATTGGGGCTGCTTATTACTGGGTTGATACCGACCCCAACACTGCATCTTATCTTGCTTATAGCTATGAATAAATTGGTAAAGTTTATGGTTAGGACAGCATGATTTCAATTGGTAGAACCGCATCAGAAATGACTTTGGCCTACAAAGCTAAGGGGACAAAGCCTACAAAGTCTGTATCTTCCCAGTATTAGCTAAAAATGGTGTCCTTTCTATGTTTACCACATTTTCTGACTGTAGGTAGCCAATGATTTTCCCCTTATTTTGGCAATGTAACTTCATCATGTTTTTAAAATATCAGTGTCTTCTTGCTATACATTGCATAACTACACAGTATACAAATGGTAAAACTGCATTTTAACATACAGAGACTGTTTATGGCAGAGGAGTAAAATTCATATAGCTGTTTAAGCTTCATCATTTCACTTTGAAAAGGCATAGCCCATGCACTACAGTCTTTAAATCCTAATAAAGCACAACAGACCAAAGCTATTTAGTTTTTGTCACTTTGATTTCAGATGAACAATGTAAAGAACAGAATCTATACTGTTCCTAGGACTATGGAATGGATACAATAAGGAAAGTTACATTATACTTTGGATGGTTGGTTTAATTTGAATGATATAAACATTTAGGGAGTTAAAATAATAAAAGTAAAAACAGCTGCCTTGAAACAGCCCCAGTGTTAAAAACCGGGCCCAAAATTAAAACTAAATGGAAAGGACATTCAGAATAGATATAATTTACTTCTTTTCTTTTAAATGGAAAAATCATTTGAAACAGTGCACAAGAGAAGTCTGGGTAAGCGGAAATATGGACATTTCTCAAGAAGCAATTACTGGAGCTGTGCAGCAAACCTGTTTTCTGTCATTATGAGTATGGCTCCCTCTTAAATCACAGTAGCTATTGCAATGCCAGCAAAACAGATTACAAGAAAGACAATTACACCCAGTTATAATGTTCAGCTGTATCAACCACAACAGTAAGAGTGGGATCACGGTAATTGCCCAGACATCACTTGCCAAAGAGACACGGACTATATGACCTTAATACCATTACTGGTGTTAGTCTTAATTTTTTGTCCCTCCACATTAGACATGATAGAGTGGGAAACGCCTCTGTGAAGCTGGGAGTCAGGCTAATGGTCCTTAATTTAATTATATGAAGGTTCAACTCCCTTTTCACCTGTAAAATCAACATATGAGAAAAAAAAGGAATAGAAGTAATAAATTACAGAACAGAAATGGATAACTATCTGGATAAATCCTGATCTGAAAAAGTAACTCAAACAATCTTGCTTCTGAGCACTAGTCTATGGTCTGAAAACAATGGAAGGCCATTTGTTCATGATTAGTTATTAAAGGCAAAGTGAACAACATGGGGGTGTCTAGCTATGGCATAGTCAACAGAAATCAAGGTAGATTTACATCTTCATCAACTAGCTAACTAACTAAGCTATATATAGAGAGCACAAGCTTTTGTTAACTCAAGTTGACTTCATCAGATGCCATTTGGTGCATGCCACAATGCAGTTAGCATCTAACTGGGGATAAGAGGTGTCACACAGGTTTGAACAGATGAGTCAAGCTGAGTAAGCATAGTGACCTTTTCCTCGCTTCTCCCGGTTGTGGTCATGGGCTGAGGGAGAGACAGGTCAAGGTAGTCAACCAGAACCTGTGGCACTGCTGTCATTGTGAAGGCTTCAGCTTCCACGATCACAGTCCGCTCTTTGGTGAGAGGCAGTGGTCTGTTGGGGAGAGATGGCCTCCACCTCACTCCCCTGGGGAGGAGGCTCTTCTTAGCCAGACTGGCTGACCTGCTCTACCGGGCTTTAAACTAAGCAAGCTTTGTAAATCCAGAAGGCTAAGGCACTTAAGGGAACCCACCCCTACCTTAGCCCCAGAATGATCTGTAGAGAAGGCAGGGGCCCTCAATAGGACACTTGCCTGCCTGTACAACAATTCCAGGAACTTGGGGAATAAATAGGAGGAATTGGTCCTCCTGCTAAACAAGAATGACTATGACATCATAGAGATAGCAGAGAACTGGTGGGACTCCACCTATGACTGGGCCACAGGTATAGATAGCTATACCCTCTACAGGTGAGATTGTGCAGATAAAAGGGGTGGGAGTGAAGCTCTCTATGTCAAGGACAGTTGCACATCCCTGCAAATTGACATTGGTACCCAGGAAGGACAACTGGAGTCTCTCTGGGTTAAAATAAGTGGGGAATGTGGCACAGGGGACATCATGGTAGGAGTCTACTACAGACCTCCTAACCAGAAACATGAGCTGGACCAGGAATTTGCCAGGGAACTGACTGAGTCTGCATGCTCTCAGTGCATGGTTGTCATGGGAGACTTTAACTACCTGAACACCTCATGGGAAGAGTGCTCGGCTAAATCCGATCAGTCACAAAGCTTCCTCATGTGTGTGGATCAGCTCTACCTGACTCAAGAAGTCTATGGGCTGACAACAGCTAAAGCATTGCTGGACCTGGTACTGGCCAAAGGGAATGACCTAGTCAGTAACCAAAGAATCAACGGAAAGCTACATGATAGTGACCACGAGCTGATCACCTTTACAAAGCTGGCAAGTCAGTCAGCAATACAGAAGCCCTTGACTTCAGGAAAGCTGACTTTGACAAGCTCAGTAGGTTCATTGTCGAGGCCCTAAGGGACCACAACTCGACAGGAAGAGGAGTCCAAGAGGAGTGGTTACTCCTCAAGGGACTGATCCTGACAGCACAAGGGATGGCCATTCCATCTCGGAGGAAGGGTAGCAAAAGGGCACAGCAACCCCCTTAGCGCAGCAGGGAACTTGAGAACCTCCTACACCTAAAAAGGCTGGAATTACCACCAAGAAGGAGTATTCAGCACTGGTCCGTACCTGCAGGAAGCAGATCAGGAAAGCCAAGGCTGCAACCAAGCTCAATCTGGCTTCACATATCAAGGAAAACAAAAAGCCCTTTTTCTGATATGTAGGGAGTCAGAAAAAAGCAAGAGTAATATTGAACCCCTGCTGAACTAAATGGGACAGCTGATAACCGACACCCAGGAAAAGGGCAATCTCCTTAATGGGTACTTCGTGTCAGTCTTTCATTAGTCCAATGGGACTGCCCTGCCTAGCAAGATGTGGGATGACCAGGGTGAGGGCGTATTTATACCCAGCATCGGTGTTGATCTAGTAAAGGATCACCTTGAGAGGCTGGACAACATCAAGTCAGCTGGTCCTGACAGATTACACCCTAAAGTGATCAAGGAGCTGGCAGGTGTCATAGCCCAAACATTGGCAAAAATATTTGAAAACTCTTGGCGCTCAGGTGAAGTACCTGACGACTGGAAGAAGGCCAACGTGGTACCCATCTACAAGAAAGGGCAGAAAGTAGATCTTAGGAATTACAGGCCAATCAGCTTGACCTCAATTCCTGATAAGATTCTGGAGAAAATTATCAAGGAAACCCTTCTGGATAAGCTGGTTGAAGGCAACATCCTGAGAGATAGCCAGCGCAGGTTGTCTTGCCTGACCAATCTCATCTCCTTCTATGACCAGGTGACATATCACCAGCACAAAGGAGACGAGATTGACGTCATATATCTGGACTTTAAAAAAGCTTTTGAATTCGTGTCCCACGACTTCCTCATGGAAAAATTGGCCAACTGTGGCCTCGGCTACACCATAGTCTGATGGCTGAGAAATTGGCTCCGAGGTTGGACCCAGAGAGTAGTGGCTGATGATAGTGAATCATTATGGTGCTCTGTGACCAGTGGCATCCCCCAAGGCTCTGTCCTTGGACCGGTTCTCTTTGACATCTGTATCTTTATCAATGATGTGGACATTGGTGTCAGAAGCACACTGGCTAAGTTCACTGATAACACTAAACATTGGGGAATAGTGTCCCCACCTGAGGACAGGCTAGTGATCCAGGCTGACTTGGATAAACATAGTAAGTGGGTGGATACAGATGTGACAGGCTAGCTGCCAGTAACTTAGCCCAGGGGTTTTGAAAGGGCAAAAGATGATTGGAGGACTTTCCTCACCAATCAGGCCCCAGAGATTCACCCTCCGTGTCCCCTGATTGGCACTTGGGTTACTTGGAGGGGGATAAAAGGGTCAGTGCAGCTGACTCAAGAGAGATCAGGGGGACCACAAAGAAGGAGATTCAAAGAGCTGGCAAGAGCTGGGCCAGAGCAGTTGCCCCAGAAGAGCCTGAAGGAGTGGGACCTGCAGGCAGCAGTTGGACCTTCAGCAGTGTGGCGTGCGGCCAGCAGGAGAGGCTCCCCGCTAGGCTCCAGGATCACTTATGAGAGGCTGTGGCCAGCAGGAGAAGCTTGCCTGCTCCATCAAGGCTCTGAGCAGAGACCCGAGAGGTTCCTAGTTCTGCTTCCAGCTCCCCAATAAGAGGCCAGGAAGCCTGATATGAGGCCAGGACTCTGAGAAGGTCAAGACCCCTAACAGCTTACAGGAGTCTCAGCACTGGTGGCTGTGTGGTAGCGTTTCTACCTACCACATGAGAAATCTAAGCTCAAGTTCTAGATGGGGTGACTTGGGGTGAGTGAGTTAATAGGGAGAGAAACTTGTCTTGCAGTGGAAAGGGGCCATTGTGTTTCCACACTTTCTCCCCCTCCAGGTACCCAGGCCCTATATTCCTTGTCATTTGACATTTTGTGCCTTTTATATTTTACCAACCAGTATTGTTTGTTCTGCTGTTTGTGTTTTATATTTTGTTAACCCTGTCTTTTGTCAACTGAATGACTATATCTATGATTGTAAGTGTCTAACCTTTGTTGAATACTGCCCCCTCGAGGCATTGTAGTGTCCCCTATATGCCCTGGTTTATACTGGTTATTTTCCCAGTATTTTTCTCTCATTAAAAGGTATATGGTTAAGTCCCCATTTGTGGTCTGGCTCTGCTCTATAGGGGGAGGAGAGTCTCTACACCTCCCACAGCACCTGTGCACCTGCTTTGATTCCTTCAGTTGGAGAGGGGGTACCTCTTGGAGTACCACCTGGGTTACACAAACCTGATGTCGTTCAATACCAATAAATGTAAGGTACTCCATTTTGGCGAAAAAACCCCCTACAGCATACATATAGGCTCAGCAGTGCTACGCTTGCTAGCACCACTCCTGAAAGAGACTTGGGGGTCATGACAGACCACAAGATGAATATAAGCCACCAATGTGATGTCGCACCTAGTAAAGCAAACAAAACTCTGGCTTGCATCCATAGATGCTTCTCAAGTAAATCTCAGGATGTCATCCTCCTGCTGTACTCAGCCTTGGTGAGGCGGCAGCTGGAGTACTGCATCCAATTCTGGGCTCCACAATTCAAGAAGGAGCCTGAGAGAGTCCAGAGGAGAGCCATGCTCATGATCAGAGGGCAAGAGAACAGGCCTTATCAGGAAAGGCTGAGAGCCATGGGACTCTTCAGCCTGGAAAAGCGCAGGCTCAGGGGGGACCTGGTGGCTGCTTATAAGTACATAAGGGGTGTACATCAGGATCTGAGAGAACGAGAGTCTGTTCACCAGAGCGCCTCAAGAAAAAATAAGGACCAAGAGTCATAAACTCCTCCAAAACCATTTTAGGCTGAACATAAGGAAAAACTTCTTTACTGTCTGAGCCCCCAAAGCTTGGAATAGACTCCCTCCAGAGATGGTGCAGGCACCTACTCTGGATTGATTCAAGAAATGTTTGGATGCTTATTTTGCTGGGATCCTTTGACCCTAGCTGACTTCCTGCCCCTGGGGCAGGGGGCTGGACTTGATGAACTTCCAACCCCAAAGTCCCTTCCAGCCCCAAAGTCTATGAAATCTAAATCAAGCCTCTTCGGATCCACCGATCACCAGTTATAATGTGCTATACAGTCAAAGTACAGATGATTTAAAAATATTTCAAATGATATCATAAAGCACTTACAAATCACCTCATCTCACATGCTGATAGTCCTACAGAAAGTAATAAAGCAAATTAGAGTGGAAGAGGAGGATTCAAAATGATTTACACATCTTAGTGGCATATTACAATGAACTTGGAAAAGTATTTTTTATTAATTTAATTTTCAGACAATATCACTTCTATGGCCTTAGACCCCTCTGTGGACCCCAAACCATTCTTCTATCCCATCGGATTATTTACACTATAGAGAACTGTACTTGTGTCCATGTATGAGGGTTTGAGGCAGTGATTTGGAGGGTCCTTGGGTCAGTGACTGCCTGTAAACACAGGGGACTGAAATCAATGCTCCAGGATGCCCCTTCTGTTCCTATGAAGCATCTCTATTTTCTTGTTGTCTATTTGCATTTTTCTTTCATGGTGCAGTACACACATAAATTAAGGAGAAAAGTATAAGACAGGAATAATAAATTGACCATAAATGCAAAACCCAAATTGACACAAGTTCCTGTTAAAAAAGTAAAGTTCTTAAAAGACTTTTTGTGAAATGTCACCACTAGCATTCTGTTCTTATAACTGCTGACAGCTGAGAGTCAGATTCTGTAACTCTTCCACTGGGTAGCATCACTCCATGAACAGCCCTCTGAAATCAAATATTGCTGTTTGGCTTAATCTAAAGCCCAGTCTGGTAGCCCTTACTCAAATAATTACTCCTAAAAACATTTATAGGCATAGAGCCTTGAATCAGAAGCTAATCCTTTTCTCACTCAGAAAACATTGTTTCACATTGCATTGGTTTTCATTAGAATTCAATATTTGTTTGTCTGTTGCCAAAATAATTATAATTAGGTTTTAAAAACAAATACGTTTTAAAGGGGCACACGTTGCAATTAAAAGTTCCTGGATGTCAATTAGCAGTAACTAAATAAAAATATTCAGAAATGCTGCAAGAAGACAAGTTTTCCTCTTTGCTGCCTGTAAAATGTCATCTTTAAGGTCTCTGAAATTATGGTGTAAAGACAATTAATTAATACTTTAAAAAAAATTAAGTGTCCTATGAATGGAATCTTTAAATTTGCAGAATAAGGTTAAAGGAGGTACAAATGGAGTTAACATAGAGAGGAACTGCAAAAAGTTTAAGACTAGAAATAGAATAGGCTTTAATTTACACCTATCAGAGTGAGATGTTTAGCTCGATTAAAATTCTGGAATAGAAATTAATGTTCATATAACACATTTATACTTGTTAGAAAGAAAGAAGGTGCAAAAAAATCTTCATTCTGTTCTCCCAAAACAGCCAACGCAAGGGTTACAGCCAGGATTATACTGAATAACTAAGTGATTAGTTCACAGCCAAAAAATCAACACCATACACTGTTGTTAATCCTTGTTGTATCATGTATACAGCTGTCTGAAAATGATAATGTAATACCTGTTTATAAACTAACAAGAACCATTTGGAAATGCTGTTGTTTCTCTTGGATTCTGAATGGCCCATTTCCCACAGAAACAGAGTAGTACTTTGGGTTTATATGAAGTTGCAGCCCTTCCTTTGGACAGTGTACTTGCAATAGCACTGACACTGGCAGCAGGAGCCAAGGGCAGGTTTTGTAGTGTACCTGTAATGCTATATTTACTTAAAATTTGTTTGAAAATTATTGGATGTTGTGACTGTAGAAAACTTGGAAAAAAGGATTCAGATATGAGCTGTCTCAGGAATCAGAGTTGCAGTTAACAATTTAATGTTCACAGATGAAGAAGGAAGGTCCAACTCACAAATTTTGAATGCTTGTGCTTGGTGACCGTCATTTTTTTTTAATTCCTATATCATGAGTCAGGGTGATACTAAGCTCTCCATTGATCATCTTAACCAGTCACAGCAGGATTGGTTCACTGGAGGCCTGTTTCACAGTGTAAATTTGGAGCATCTTGCTAAAATGTGGATACCTTAAATGTCTCTTCTGGATTTGTGTCATTTTCAATTGAAAACTTTTTGTTTTCCATGTCTATGGCAGGCAATCAGGAAACCAGGTGCTGCTGTAGTTTGGACATTCTACAATTCAGCTATGAACTCCCCAAGACTTGACTGTACTTGAAACTTTTTAGTGGAAAAAAAAAAAAGGAAAAAATTTTGTTACACACAGCTTTTGTAAAGTGATTTATAAGTTTTTAAAACAGTAGTTGCTTATAAAGTTGCAATATATTTCAACTGACAAGAGAATTCAGGCTTTGGAAAGTGCAGATTCTACCTGTATTATGGGATTAATTAGCAGCCCTTTGCTTGGGCACCTTAAGTTTCTCCCACTCTAAAATGTGCTTTTCTTTGCCTGCAAACTGGTGAGAGCTTTTCATCAAATATAAAATAAATTCCTCCATATGACCACCTGTGAAACTTGAGTAGGAGGAAAAGGGGAGGATCTTAGCTATGTTTCAAATTATACTCTGATTCTTGGGGGCAAGCCTGTCCCTTGGGGGTGGGTGTGAATTGGGGCAACTGCCCTGGGCCCAGTGCTTTGGGAGGGCCCTACAGTCAGTGCCTTATAGGCTCCACTGTGGCCATCACACACTGCCACTGCCACTGCCAAGCACCACCACCAAGCATTGCTGGCTCTGACCACTTGCCACTCCCCTCCTGCTGACCAGATGCAGGGTGATGTGCCCCAGGCCCTGCACGCCCCAAGGGACAGCTCTGTTTGTGGGGGGTCTGAGGTGGTAACACCAGGAAGCTGGAAAGAGTCGTCACCACCTAAACAGCTTAGAAAGGCTCAGGTGGGTTGGGTGCTCTTGTCACTTATGGGGGGAGGCTTAGCCCCCCTGAATTTCAAACCCTGATCTTAGCTCACAAGAAGCCAATATGTAATCGAGCCATACGTGCAACTTCCCTTCATCCAGGCAGGCAACAGACACCTGAAGGCCCCAAGATGGAAGCTTCCCAAGGGGATAGCCCCTCGTCCCAAGGACCACTAGGACAAAAGGGATGGAGTCTAATCCACCAGGGGCTGCAGAAAAAGATACAAGACCTCCAGAATCTAGTCATTCAAAACCCAGCACATGCAAAAAGGGACTCCGAGAAAACAATAACCTCGGGCCAAGTGAGCTGATGTTGCCATAAAACAGCAACGCCGAACCGCCGCCGTCCGCGCTGCCCCACTTTTGCTAGCCCAAGCTCTGCGTGGGACACGTGCTACAGTCAACGCCCACCCAGCTCTCCCCGCAACTGCTTGCGTCTAATAAAGCTTGAGCATACAAAAAAAACAACCAAACCCCAAACCACCGGGCAGAACTGCTCCCAGCCGGCCGAGCAAAACTATAGAGACGGCAACTAGAAAGCCGACCTGCAGCTCAAGCACGCATGCGCAATGAGCACGGCAGTCGCTCTGGTGGTAGCGACTCGGTGGTCAAAGAGCCCGCATGCGCAGTAGTGGGAGCCCGGTTCCAGGCGGCTGGGCAGCATGGCGGAGGCCGAGTAAGTGCTGTTGCGGGGGGAGGAGGATCTGCGTCCATCCGCGGGGCACGCAGTGTGTGCGGGCCGCGGCCGGGCGGCGGGAGGGTTGTGGAGCTGCTGCGGCCGCCCGTGGGGCCGGAAGGACCCTCCCCCGTGGGCTGGGCTGAATGGGGCGGGTGCTGCGGCGCTCTGGGGCCTGCGGCTGTCCGGTAGCTGTGGCCTGATCAGTTGCTTTCTCCTTGCCTTGGCCTTAGACCCAAGCCGAAGATCCCGCGGGTGCCGGAGAACTTGCTGAAGAAGAGGAAGGCGTATCAGGCTATCAAGGCCACGCAAGCCAAGCAGGCGCTGCTGGACAAGAGGAAGGTTAAGATCCAGCCACATGAAGCCTTGTCTGGGATGATCTAGCTGGGATGGTCCTGCTTTGAGTAGGGGGCTGGACTAGATAACCTTCTGAGGTCCCTTCTAACCCACTTTTTCTATGATTTGAAGGTAGGGGCGTGCCATGGGAGCCCTGGTGTTGTCCCCGCCCCGGGGTGAGCGGGCTCTGTCCCCCAGTCCTTGGCCAGAGGGAAAGCTCCCAAGGTGGGGTGTACTCGGAAGCACTTGGAATGTAACCAGTTGCTCAGCGCCCTGGTTGTTGGGCAGGTGATGTGGAGACTTGTTGAAGGATGTTGCAGTGTGAAAGGGGCTTCTTGTCTTCTGTGATGCAATAATGTGTGTGGGAGGAGCAGAGAGTATTGGACTCTGCACAAGCTTGGCTAGGCTGCTTCCAGTACCTGGGCAAGTAGCAGGGTTAGAGCTAGTTTAGGTATTGACACATGGCACTGTATTGTGCTGCCCGGGCGTCCAGAGAAGCAGATAGTTGATGGGGCAATTGATGCTTCTTTTCTGCACAGCTTATGTGGTGTGCACTAGGGGAGCTACAGTGCTTCAGCCTGCCAACATGAGTAGGGCTGGCTATCTGTTCTTATGTACTTTAAGAGCTTTGTTGCTGCAGCAGGTACCTGCCATGAGAACTTTTTAAAAGCTTGCATGGGAATCCCAGAAGATGAGGCTGGGATGGACCTAGCATGGGCATATAATCCATCCTGATGTCCCAAGGCAGGATCACATATTTGTCTGACATGCTCGTTAATGATGAAGAGTCTATAAAAACTCCCTTAGCCAGTCTGTTCTAGTACTTAATGATTAGGGGTCTACTCCATTCGTGATTTCGCAGAAACCTCCAAATCTGAGATTTGTCTGCAAAATTAACTTCCAATCAGTGTGAAAGTGTGGAGCTGCACAATCTTTCCTCCTTCCAGGAACCTTTAACACCCTTAGTTTAGGCATTGAGATTGGGAAAAAATGTCATGTCTTAGGTTTTGAGTACATGTAACAAACATCTGAGGGAACTGAAATGTTAGGAGTTTCATAGATTTCATAGACATTAGGGCTGGAAGGGACCTTGAAGATCATCAAGTCCAGCCCCCTGCCCCAGGGGCAGGAAGTCAGCTAGGCTCAACGGATCCCAGCAAGATTAGCATCCAGATGTTTCTTGAATGGGTCCAGAGTAGGTGCTCTTCCTGTGGAGGGAGCCTATTCCAGGCCTTGGGGAGCTTGGACAGTAAAGAAGTTTTTCCTTGTGTCCAGCCTAAAATGGTCTTAGAGGAGATTATGACCGTTGGTCCTTGTTATCCCTCAGGTTGCTCTGGTGAACAGGTGTTTCCCCAGATCCTGATGCTTACTCCTTATGTACTTATAGGCAGCCACCAGATCCCCCCTGAGCCTGCGCTTTTCCAGACTGAAGAGTCCCATGGCTCTCAGCCTCTCTTCATAAGGTCTATTCTCTTGCTTTCTGATCATAAAAAAAAAAAAGAGCCTGGGCCCACACAGACACTCATCCCAGCTCATAGCTGACAGGATTCTATAGGTGTGGGATTTCTCTGACGTGTACACTTGGTATGAGCTGGTAGCAGTGTACCAGGAAACCTTCATAAGACCTTGTTCTCAGTCCCCCCCAAACTTTACCAGATTTAACCTGTTCAGAGTGAAGTTTTCTGTAGCTGCCTTGAGCTGAATCTTTGTGGTAGACTTGAGGCAAAAGGCTTCTGAGGGAGATTTTGGCAAAATAACCTATGCCAAAAAATGCTGCTGCTTTTAGCACTTCCAGCACAAAACACTCTCCCTTGTCAGCAATTTTTGTTGGTATAGGTTTAATGAATTGAAATAATGTTGTCTGTTTCCAGTTTGGCCTTGACTCTAATTTTTTTCTGCCTTTTCTCTTCTCACTGCCTTTTAGCAAAGAAAAAGCATAGGTTACAGAGTTTCTTGACTTTTAGCTGCAAATGTCTTTTTCCCGATGCTATGGACCATGCAAGCAGGGTTTGTGAATTGTGATCTTTTTCTTTCTGCCCTTAGAATCAGAAGGGGAAACGGATCCAATTCAAACGTCTTGAGACATTTGTTAGAGATTCACGGCGGAAACATCGAGATGAAATCCGTCTCAGGCGCATGGAACAGAGGCCTGGGCAAATGGTTCTGCCCCCAGGACACAAGCTGGCCTTTGTTGTACGGATTGCAGAGTAAGGAATATCTGTTTAATGCTATTTCTTGTACTGATTATCTCTACTTGCTATCTAAATCTCTTGATTTTTCCATTTGCACTGTGGAGAAAAGCTGAGGCTGGAGGTAATTTAAAGGAGTGACTGCAGGAAACAATATGTATCTGTTCCTGTGTGGGAAAAGTACTGTCACTGATTATGGTTTTTCTAATTCAGGATTAAAGGAGTGAGTTTGAGAGTACGAAGAGTCATAGAAATGCTACGGTTGAGGAAAATTTTCAGCGGCATGTTTGTTAAGCTGTGCCCATCCTCGCTGAAGATGCTGCGGATTGTAGAGCCGTATGTGGCATGGGGGTAAGTGCTCCTTTGACTTTCAAAATGGAGTGATACCCTTCTGTAAATATTAATTAGTGGCTTTCTAATATAATTTTCTTATTGGTATAGCGATATAGTAAAATCATACTATAGCATGATGTTATGATATAGTACCATGGCTCTTCTGGTGTAATCCTCAACTTTGGCATCTAGAGAATTATAGTGCATGTTATAGTTCCTTTTCTGCCTGCTGGACAGTTCCTCTCAACCTCTGGAATAGTAGTGCAGTAGGGAAGATCCACTTTGCTCTTTGCTGCAGTGTTAAACCACAAATGTCTTTGCACAGGTATCCTAATCTGAAATCTATACGAGAACTCATCCTGAAACGAGGTCAAGCAAAGATCAACAAGAAGAAAGTTCCTCTGACAGACAACACTGTAATAGAGGAGCACTTAGGTGAGGAAGAAGACAGAGGCAGTGAACACAGCAAAGAGAGGGTTGTAAAGTCTGTGGGGTTGTAACATGACAGCAGAGGGGGGGCAGGAACTAGAAGGTAGCAAAAGATTTCTGTGTTTGGGAATACGGGGGTGGTCACATGAGGCACAGAAAGATTTTACATTTTTCTCCTTTTTAATGGGGTACATATTTGTTATGCAGGAAAGTATGGCCTTATTTGCCTGGAAGATGTCATTCATGAAATCTACTCAGCTGGTCAGCATTTTCAAGAAGTTAATAACTTTCTGTGGCCATTTTATCTTTCGGTGGCTCGCCATGCCGCACGTAACAGAGTGGGTTTCCTAAAGGAGATAGGCTCGACAGGTTGCCGAGGCGAAGGAATTAACGAACTTATACGTCACCTGAACTAACTGGGTGAGGAGTTGCTACTTCCCTCTTACAAAACCCAGGTGGAACATTATTTTACTCTATCTGATTTCTTTAAAATATCCTTGTGGGGCCTTATCAATGGGTGGGGTTTTCTTTGCATTTAGCTCATCACCATGCAGAAATGACCATCAAAGCAGGAGGAACTGAAAGGCTTCTGGAAATGCTAGCAGCCTGTCAAGTGTGCAAATACCTGTATTGTGAGCAAAGCCTTTGGGGATCTCCTAAGCATTGTGTAAATAAGATGTGATAAATTGATGTTCTTAGGCCCTGTACAGTATTTTCCTTTAGCAATCAGTAGTTGAACTGAACTTATATTTGGAGGCTATGTGTTGTTTTACCAGTTAACTAAAAAAGCTTTCTTTTTCTGCTTTTTAGGATTGATCTGAAGGTGTTTTGATGGCTCTTTTCTTCCCCACATGCACCTCTTCTCGCTCCTGGAACTAGTCTACATAATATTACATCTTTTTTCTGGAAAATGCACAGAGGATGGAGATGAACTCCATAGTGAGCAAGAGAAATTTGCCATCAAATGCAAAAAAAAAAAAAAAAAAAAAAGAGTGACTTGCCGTTGCTGGAAGCAGTGCTTTCTTCAATCTCATTACTAAAGCAAACACATTTTTATTGTTTGTTTTATATCAGCTGCCTTCTGAGGGATCCATTCTCTTTGGAATGACCTTGTATGATATTCTTGTTACATATAACTGATTGGTGGCTTGCATCTGAGTATCTTGTGATACAACCCTCCCAAACAGAATCAGTTTCTCTAGTGATGCTGTACTTGCTGAAGTACGCTTCGCTCCTTGGTATCCCAGTTGCTTGCTAAGACTTGTATCTGTCCTGGTAAGTAGTGAAGGCTGAGAAGCATAATGTTTCTCAGACTGTTGCAGTGCAAGCCCCAGGATAAAACAATCTTCATAGACAGTTCTTGAATTTTTGAAATACCCAGATCATACTGAAGTGGAATCTCTGCTAATGGACTATGGGATGGCTTTCAGATTCTGCCAAATTAGGACTTCAAAGGACTCTGTTTCCCTGAAAGGAAAACTTAAGTTGACTACCAGTTTAGTACTAATATAAAGAGAACATATGGACTGTCTCATTCAGATTTCAAATAAATATATTTTTAAATCAAACTAGAGTATTGGAGGAATATCTGTATACACCAAATTAATTTAAAAAGGGCAGATTTCTGCAGTGAAACTGAGCGGCTGCTCGTGTTAAACCAGGGAGTTTGATGTGCCTTAACTTGGATAGTAATGGCACAGGAAATAGAACGGTTCACTGACTACTGTGTAAAAGTAAAGTGGGATTACATTAGTTGGAGAGGATTATCTTTGCTGACTATTGTAGACATTGAATTCTTTAGTTAATGTAGCAAAGGAAGTGCTGAGATTAGCAAGCCAGTCTCACATAGTATTAATAGAAGGAGGTGAAGAGTCCTGCTGTATTTCTGTAAAAATGTTTTTTCTCATGTAACTTCAGCATTAACTATTGCATGGATAATTTTGCCATGAGTTGAAACCAGAGTTTAGGTTTTAGTAAATCCAGATTTGAGATGCTATCTCTTCCTTTTAATGGCAAATTTGTTAATGAGTGCTCCCCTCAATGCCCCTCCCTGTATCTTGTGTGTTAGAAATAGACTTTATCCTGATCATTTTAGACAGATGTTGCTCAAAAGTCTGAATTCAGATTTTAAGTTCTTACAAGCTTTTAGAGGAAGATGGACCAGTTTATATTGGAGTAAGAAGAAATGCATGTATGCCTCTTTTGTGGTCTTGAGCAAGCCATTCCTCCTTCCCCTATGCTATATAGTATATATTAGAGGGTACAAGTCCAAAGGCTATTGGAGATGTATCATATATCTACTGTGGTACTGGAGACTCCTACCAAGTATGCAAATGTTACTTGTGTTTTGATTTACCCCCCTGCCCCCTCTCTTCCCCTCATAATCCTTATACCAGGACATTTCAGTCATGTTAAGAGCCCTCTTTTCTTGTTGCTTGTTACTGTTTGCTTGTTTCTCTCATCATGTTAACCACTCAAAACCTTTTTCGTTTTTGAATAGTGACATCAGAAAACCTAATGGAGATGTATTAATAGGTTTATAGCCTTAACTATTGTAAGGCATAATCTACATGGAGAAATTACATCAGTTTAATTTAAATTGGCTTTAAACAAAGGCAAAGCCTTGAGCTCATAGTCTTTCACATTCAAGACTAGTTTATTTGGTTATACCTTCAGTTTGTTTGTTTGGAATTGGCTGAAGTTTAATTCAGGTTAAGTATCCCCAGCTGTCTTGAACTGACTTACTGGTTTAAAATTACATCCCATGGTGAAATGACGCACTTCTTTTGTAGAGTGCCTTGGAGTTTTCTGATGGGTTGTTTTTTTTTCCCATTTGCTGCTTCTATACAAGATCTCAGACAATGGGAAGGAAAAATTCTCTTCATTTGCTTGTTATGCAAGCAGGGTGCTGGGCTTAGGATCTCAGTCTCTTTCCTTCTCCCTTTCTCGCATCACAATAGTTGAGTGTTTGACTAATGTAAGACCCAACAAAAAATTTAGACTTAAAATTGAGCAAATGCACAAAAGCTTTTGTAACTACCTTTCTGTGGTCACCTGACTCCCAGTTATTCTTTCCTGCTTGGTGCAGAGGGGTGGACCCAGTGATCTTCCAAGGTCCCCTCTGGCCTTACAATCTATGAATGTTAGGGTTTGGACCTAGACTGTGAAAGGCTAAGATAAAAATGTTAATCTTGAGTAGTGCTTTTTCCTCCAGTAAGTAACTGGTTTTAATTACAGTGAGAATCCTAGGGCTAACACTAAACTGTAGTCTGATTTCTTTTGATTCCTATGCAATTAACAAAAGCCTCTAAACTAACATTCAGACTTCATTCTATTTTGGTCCTGTACCTTGTTGGGTACACAGGGCAAGCTAAGAGAAGACTTGCAAAATGTCTCATAGTTTATCTTTCAGAAGCACCTAGATGCCAGCACGCAAAGGTTCTTTTAGTACAAATTTTGGAAGTCTCTTAAAAGTATTCCATTTGATTTAGCATTTTGTATTATCAGACATGGTTGAAGCTTATGCAAAAAAATCCTCAACAAAACAAAAACACCTGGTTCAACCATTTCTCAGTATGTAGTCAAAAACTTTAAAAGAACACAGAATTGCACTTTAGTGCTAACAAGGATGATCAGGAGTATGGAGAGGAGATGTTATAAATGCTGATGGCTTTACTGAATTCAAAAGAGAATTGGACAGAATCTTGCAGGATATGTTCAACTTTTGATATTAAGCAGGAGTACTATGTCCAACTTGGAATGTCCTACGTTTTCTGATTATTGGCTTAAGGAAAATAGATGAATTGGGCTGGATAGACCTTGCATGCTCTCTTACCCTTAGTATCTACTCTGCCACTATGAAATGCAGGATACTGAAAAAGGTAGACCTGTAGTCTGACCCAGTGTGATGCATCTTCTATTATTACTGTATCTCTCATCCTAGTGTACACAATCTAATTAGGCAGTTTTGCTCTTCTGGCCAATCTGGACCATTGCAACAGCAGCCTTAGTTTAAATTTTAAAAATGTCCATGTCCACGGATATCGTTGGAAGGTCTGAGCCATGGTTTGGGAATCTGTGATACAGATCACATATCTTTATTTCATGCTATGGCCATCCACAGTATTTTTCCAACTTGTCTATTTTTTCCATATCCTTTTCTCATCTCCAAATTTGTCCATGATGTTTACAAAAATTTTTTTTTCCTGCTCAGTAGAAGTTAAATCAAATCTAAGAGGGATCTTTAGAGCACTTCAGTAGGTTCTGTAAGCTCAATAGATTATGGTTAATGCCTGCTTCAGCTAGTTTTTATTAATATATTGATATTAATATTAAAACCAGCCATAATTAATTTCATTAGGGTTTTTATCGCCAAGATTTTGTTTGCCCTTTGGCAAAATGCTGATTAGACAATAGGAGAGTCTCATAGTATCTAGGGTCAGAAGGGGCCTAGAGCAGGCCATCAAGTCTGACCCCCGGCCAATGGCAGGAACGAGTGCCAGGGTCACAGGACCCCAGCCAAGTATCTATCTAATCTACTCTTAAAGATGCCCAAGGTAGGAGCAAGAACAACTTCCTCTGTTTACTGAGGCTGAACAGGTTGAGGTCCCTCAGACGCTCCTTATAAGGCCTATCCTGCTGCCCGCATATCAATCTAGTGGCCCTCCTCTGGACCTTCTCGAGGCCGTCCACATCCCTCTTGAAGTGCGGCGCCCAGAACTGGACACAGTACTCCATCTGCAGCCTGACCAACGCTCCTACACTCCCGAGCCCAAGAGAAATACTCCTCTTTGGAGACTGCTCCTCTCTTCCAAAGATAGTAAGCCTCCCGCTTAGCCCTCAGGGTCCCCCGAATATCCCTATTAAGCCAT
>JAGPOW010000229.1:11550989-11561168 GCA_030014935.1 Caiman crocodilus | reverse complement strand
CATGCTCTAGGGGTGACTCCTGACTGGCTAGGTCAGAGGTGGTCACGCACCCTTTGCATGCTGGTGCATAGCACGGTCGCTCCTCCGCCACTGCATCACTGAATGCATGAATAGGTAGCCATGTCACCTAACCTTCAACACAACTTAATTTTTAAACAACCTGGTGGAGTCATTTTATCTACTGACATGCACTAGCCTCTCTGCAGCATGTACTGGCCCTGTTTTGGGGCTTGCAGTCCAGATGGTGCATGGACTGGAACTGTTGCTGTCGGTACTACATGTGGCCTAAAGGGCTGGCATGGGATGTGTACTGCATGTTGCATTCTACTGGTCTAGTCCTGAGTACTGCCTTTAAGACTGGTCTGGATAGGACAGTGCCAGAGCTAGGGCCTGGCTTCCCCCAAAGTGGGGTGCAACATGTAGCTTGTGCCAGTCCTGTATGCTGCTTACAGGACAAGCTCTAGATTGTGGCCAGGCATGCTGCAGGCAGCACACACAGCTGGTCCAGCTGCATGCATTGCTTATGTGACACATGCCAATGTAGGATGCTGGTCCTGTGCACTGGCTCCAGCACAGCTCAATACAGATCAGTCCCAGAACCAGCACTCGGGATTGATCTAGCAATTCATAATTCCTACATCTCTGTATTTGACTGAGGAATTTTTATCTTCCATGATCCGTGGGCTCAAACTGGGAGCACAAGAGGAAGAGATTCCCTACCTCTCATTTCATTTCCTACAACCAAGATCCACAATTACAAGAGTCCTGTTGAACCACTCTAACCCCAGACAGGAAAATGCTCAGTTATCCTGTGGAAACGTAGGTGTAGTGTAGGCCTCTGTGCGCTTTGGAAGCATGACCCACACTCAGTATACATAGTCTTCAGGTATTTTAGCTGCTGGGCTAGTACATCTGTAAATATGCTAACTGAATTTTGATAGGCATATAGCTCAGTTAATATGGACATTTTCACAGAAACATTTCAGTTCACAAAAAGGCTACTTCTCAGCTACAAATTGAGTACCACTCTGAAGCACAGCCTTTTTTTTTTTTAAACACTGCTATTTTTTTTTCTTACATGGCAAACCACCTCTTTTTTTGGACACTGCTGAACAATGTTGGCAGATGCACAACCGGCAAAATTTCAGCCTTTGCAGTTAAGGTTTGGCACAGTTATAAGCAACTGAGCAGAAAATCTTACAATGGGAAGTGTCAAACTATATGGGGAGCTGGCAACTCTAGTATACATTTTAAGGCACTTGAGAATAAAAGGACTTTACAAGCTAACAAGCCCAATTAAGAATGGCTATGCAAGTTTGCCATTGCAAATTGCTGCCTGCTGTCATTTATATTACTCTTATTTCATCTTCTGGACTGCATATTGTTTTTATTGGAAAGTTTTAGCAGTAAAAAGTTTGGAAGAAAGCTTTGCCATTTAAAAGCTCAAATGCTTCAATAAATAGCTTAATTGCCAAATGGTTGAGCATGACATGGGCAGAAGAGTCCTCAATCAGAACACTGAGTATTCCAATGAAGTTTTATTTGAAGTATCAGACTTGAATACTAGTACTCTGTATGTGAACTATGTTGGAGGGTTAAGATACACTGCTAAAGGCTACACATGCACCATTAGTTAACTTAATTGGACAGGCCTGTGCTATACAATTTTGAGTGGCCAGGGGCCACACCCTTCCATGGGTTCTCCCCTGCCATTGGTGTCCCTCATAGCATTTTGTCAGCACCTCCCACCCTGTGGGTTCTCCTGCTATGCCATGTCTGTCTCCCCACCCTCCCTTGTGCACCATATTAGTGCTCTTACTCTGTGCAAGATCCCCAGATCTCCACCCCCTCAAAAGAGGGCTTTCTCAGTCCCAGAGGCCTTGCTGTCCCAACCTGAAGGGTGGGAGCATACAGTGGAGGCTGGCAGTAGCAGCACCTACACAAGGAGCTTAGAAGCCACATATGGCCATTCCTGGAATAGTGGAATTTTGGGCAGGTGATTATATAAGCATATTTATGCTTTTAGATGTGCAAATGTTCAAGGAGACAACACATAAATAACAAAGTTGCACAAGACAATTTAGGTTGGGGATCTGAAGACTTTAATAGTTTTGCTTCCACATACTCTAGTTATCATGTTTTACAACCTTTAAAGGCTGGCCCACAGCCTGCTGAGAACCTATGTAAAGCAAGTGGTTAACCACACCCATTGAGTGGGTAAACTCAAACCCTTTTCTGCATAATCTGGTGAATTGATCCTGAAAGCAGGATCACTGCAAGATTGAAGATCTTGTTATATCAATCTTCAATTAACTCCCCCTCCCCAGCCCGTCCTCCACACCTTCGGGGGTCGGACTTGATGTGTTGAGGTCCCTTCCAACCCCAACATCTATGACTATGACCTATTCCTTGTTACAATTCCATAAGATAGAAGCCATTTAGTACTTACTAACACTTGTTGATGACAAAAATCTAAATGCAGATTAAGCTAAGTAACTGAAGTGTCAGGAAAGACCAGCACTTCCCACACATTACACAAAAACTAGGTACAAGTGTTTACATTACAAAAAACTCAAAGCTTTATTTTATAAAACATGAATACAAACATATAAAAGACATTTGACAGACACTGAGGAATTAAAAGAGGAAGTATTAGACCAAATCATTGCATAGGTTAGAGAATGATGATTACTCTCTCAGAGCTTTCTATGCTGAGAGGATCAACTGGACAGTTTTACCAAGGACAGAAAGACAGGAACAGCAAGAATTTTACAAAAGATGTTTACAAGGTATTTATCCCAGACCATCTCTCATAGTATCAGTATTTGCAATCACTTGCCAGAAACACTTTGTACCCTCCATGGGCAAGTAAGAATGGATTTTCAGAAATCTATTAGAAGTGCATGTTTCATATATTACAGCATGCTACTGAAGATTGCTTTCAGTTTGATGCTACTCACTTTTTTTTTTTTTTTTTTATAAGAAGTGAATCATAATATACAGTTTAGAGGGGCTAAACTGATACCACTCTGGGCAGTCTAACACACTGAACAGTGTGTGCCAAAATTAAATAAGAATATCATATTACTAAAAATTACTACATTATTAAATCCTCTATCCCGTTCCAAGGTTTGAAAAGTATGACACCAACACAGTATTAACGTGAATAAATGACTGCTGTGTGCTATTATTCTAATTCCAAACTGAGATACAAAATATAGTAACCCTATTAAGGATGCAGTACTGTTCATGTTGGCAGCTTTTAAAGACCTTTTATAGACATCAGCAACATTTCCCTAGTTAAGGAAAGGAATCCTTTTTGTAGGCCACCATGCTGTTTACTTTGTGGATAGTGGTAGTGAAGGAACGAAGACGCACTTCTTCTGAGTTGGCAATAAATTGTGGTCCTGATTCTTCCCATTTTTCTGGTACTACCAAATCTTTATCTGTGTAAATCAGTAAATCAAAGGCACCTGTAGGTAAAGGTAAGCAGTGAATATTTATGCATATTTCAGACAGGCTGTTAATTTGCACAAGATCTAGATCTATGCTAACTTGTGAGAAGGGCTGCTTTCCAGAAACTTCCCCTAAACCCTACTTCCTATGTCACACTCCAACAAGCTAAAAATAAAACAACATGAACTGTTTAATCTCAACTTCTCCTCATATCCATAACCATTTTGATCTTTTGTTTATCCTGAGGACCAACAGCCTGATATCAGAAGTCTTCAAAAAGACGGTAAGCCTTTGATTTTTTTTAAAGGGAGGAAGAAGACTCTTAGCAGTCGAGAAAAATGGATTTCTTGTGCAAGTTACTGTAGTGCACACAGTAGCAGGTTTGAAGCACTCATTTCAAAAGAATAACTCTGTATCAAAGTCATATCAATGTTAAACTATGTAGGAGCAATTTGCTTAACATTTTTGCTATGGTGAGACAAGCTATTTTTCAATTACCCTTTTGCAAAGGGTAGGCTGAAGGAACACGGCTCAGCCCTAAGGCAGATTGCTACTTGCAACCCTGCCATCCCTGACACTGAATGTCCCTGAATATCACTCTGGCCCAGTGCTGCCCACCAAGTTTGGGAAGTCTCATGTCCTCTTATTGTGCCCTCCTTTGTCACTATACACTCCCAATTACCAGATGCACAGTTAAGTGGAAGCTTGCAGTAGGATGATGCAGACTCTCTCAGGGAATTCTGGTACTTTGCTCACTGTGTGCCCTGAATACACCTTTTTAAAGAATACTGTCAATTCCTACCTTACTTCTACCCCATGAAGCTGATGGGGCTGGATCTGGCCCACAGACCATTGGTTGCCAGGCACAGCAATAAGCAACTGTGCTTAAAATGTTTTTAAAGTAATTCGGAATTACATTCCACCTTCTTTGAAAACTCATTTTACTAGAAACAGTTTTACAAATATCTAACTTAATAAGCCTGTCTTCTACTAAAATGATTCTAAGATCCCCAAAAAAGTAACTGCACACGTAAAATACTTGAAGCTTAAAACATTTAAACATGTATCCATCGTGTACACAGTTGAAGAAGAAAGAACTCTACTCAAGTGTGATTTTTTTTTTTTTTTTTTTTTAATATCCCTGGCTTCAAAAAGCAGGAGTGCTTAGTATTTAAATCTATACATAGTATATTATTCAAATTGGAAGCTGGCAATTTTAAGTCAGGGATGGAGTTGTTCACTCTGGCCTGAGTAAATACAAAAATTCAGACTACTCACAAGAGGTTTCCAATAAAGGCAGAAAAGTTACAGTGGCAGTTATCTGTCTGATAACGGATCGAATTTCATCCTGAATAGCTTTCTGAGACTTCTCCCTTGGTGCGCTACAACAGAAACAAGAAGTTATTTTAACAGAGAAGAAAGGAGGCTTCTGTTATAATGGAAAGTTTCTCCAAATACAGCTTTATCTTTAGCACAAGTTATGAAACAGTTTCTGTTTGAAGAACTGGAATTCTCAATGGGATAAACAGTGTAACAAAACAGTCTGGATGATAAGGATTTGAAAATTCAGTCAAAGTTTTTTTTTTAAATTTTAGTTCAATACTGGTCTGTGTGGTGTTACAGTGTTTGTAGTTTTAAGCCCTGCTGAATTTCTCTGCAATTTTGAGTTATTAGTTGCTTTGCTAGGAACATTATCATATTAACAAATAGAAGCAGCATGATGTAAGCAGAGCAGTTAAATAAATTAATAATTTATAATACTGAAAAGGTTCCCACCACAAAAAAAAAAAATTCCATTGTTAGTGGCTTGCACTGCAGATATGAATTACACATGCATCCAAGATCAAATTGTTTCATTTGGTTTAAAACATACAGAACATTTGCCAGTGAAGTACAATTACCCTCAGAGACATGTCTCCCTACCACCCAGATGCTTTAAGAAATTGACATGGATCATCTTGAAACAAAAGTGGAAAGAAAATGCATTTACTCTGGCACTTCAATATATGAACCAAGGAGCTCACACCTGCATTAACCATCTGTCAGAGGGGCCAGCAGGAAGGGCTTGTAAGAACTAACAGCTTTGCAATGGTGCAGTTCATTACATTTACCTCTCATCTTTTGCAGTTTTGTCACACTCTATGTCAAACTGCCACCGCTCAAGGACCTCGTTGCTTTCAATACTAGAGATGACCACCACCAGGCGCTGTACTGAACACTTGTACAGCCAGTCTGGAAAAAGGAGAAAAGCATATCAGAAAAAAGGAGACCCTCTAAACCAGCAAAAGGCAGTGCTTAAGTAGAGGAGACTTTGTCAGCCCTGCATTAATACTTGGGCAGTTTACAAGGCAAAATAGTGATACCGAGGATCCTCAATTTAAAATCAACTCAGCAGCTAATCAAAAAGTCAGAGTAAGAAAGGTAAGTGTCAGTGAGGGAGAAGGTCAAACTTAAAGGGCAGGATGAATGGGATTTTTAAACCCAGATCTAGGCTGGTCCTAACTGATGCAAGTCAAAACCCTGAACAAAAAGACCAGCTGGGTAAAAACAGACCTTGGTCCTGCTTCAAAACAGGTACAGGACAGCCCTTACCCAGGCAGCTTAATTGGCAAGTCATTTGAGCTGCCCTGGGATTGAGGATGGGGAGATTTGAGCTTTGTGGCTCCTAGCAAACCTTACAAAGGTGTGTTCAACGCCTGGTTCAAGTCAGGCTAACCAGCCCCAAATTAAACCCATTATCCGTCTTCAGCCTGTCAAATCCTGGTCTAACCAAGGAGAAATCCGAACTCTTGTTTTTAACCATGGCTTCTTCTGACTCGCTCCAAATCCCTGAACAGATTCAAATCCCGCTCCTGCTATGGGGGGCACTGCTATTTCACCCGTCTCGCTGGTGCAATGCAGGCGAGAAATGTCAGCTCCTTCACCCTGGGCACCTTCTCAAAGCTCATCTTCGCAGGGCCCAAGCTTGGGAAGCAAACCAGACTTGCAACTGTTTAGTGCATTGAGCTGAGGTTGCAGAGGCAAGCCAGGAACAAGGGTCCAGCGGGCGAGATAGCAGCAAAGCTCGGGCTGGTCCCGTCCGCACCTTTGAGCTGGTCCACGACGCTGCCCAGGTAGCGCTGCAGCTCGGGGTCGGAAGTGACGAGCAGCGTGAGGCCGTATTGCTGCGCGCGGGTGAAGGTCTCGGGCGGGTAGATGCCGCGCTGGTACAGGATGCTGTTGATGCCGTAAGCTGCCGCGCATGCGCCGGAGGAGACAAGGGGGTACAGGTGAGCGGGTGACCGAACACCTCTCCCCTTACTGCGCAGGCGCGGCCTGGCTCTGCCCCCTCCCCCGCGAGATCAAACATGGCGCCGGGGGGGCACCGGAACCCCCACCCCCCGCGCGGGCACTGACGCCCGCTTTTCCCTCCCGGCCCCGGAGGCTCCTCACAGAAGAACTCAGCGACGATGTCGGCGCTGCCCCGCAGGGTGATGCCCTGCTCCCGGCTCTGCTGCTTGGCCATGGGCGCACGTCCCCGCCACCCGCTTCAAACTGGGCCCCGCCCCCGAGACGCTGCACTCGCGCATGCGCACACGCCCGGCAAGCCGCTCACGCTTATGCCTGTCTTCCCAGCGCATGAGCATGGTTTCCGCCTTACTGTGCATGCGCAACAGGTTCCCCTTCCCCTTGTGGTCGGGGCGAGCCGGCTGGATGCCCTATCATTGGCTGGTGGGGTCGCCCTTCAGAGATCGGCACGCCGCGCGGGGGTGGGGCGGGGTTGGGTCTGGGGCGGGTGTTCTCTTCTAGTGCTACCCTGGAGTGGCCGCAGCAAGTAAGGATTTGTCCCTGACAATAACGGGGGAAAGTGTGCATGCACATTGTGTAAAGTATGTGTGTGTTTAGCAATAACAGTGCTCGGTGTATGCGTTTCCTGGACATTTACCTTGTTCTTGCCTGACTTTTCCTGCTTCTGTTTGCTTTTGCCTGATCCCAGCCGTGCCATTGTTTCTGCCCCTGCTATATTTGCACTTTTTGGCTCTGATCTCCCATCTGCCCTGGCCACTTTACTGCCTTAACCCTTGGCCTGAGGCCTTGGACTGCAGGGCTTACTTGGTTGTGACCCCAGTCTTCTGCCTATAGTAACTTGTTACGTTGGTCCTAGCAATCAGGACAGGACACGAACTGAACAGGATTCCTTGTGAGTGGCAAAGCATAAGGTTTTTGAGGAGAAACTTCAAATTGGAGACTATAAGAACACAATGTGGTCAGACCATAGAGAAGGTGTATATCGCTTCTGTTAGATAAACTGTTCTGTAGTCTCCTTTCACAGTATATGATGAAGTGTACTCCATCTCATAAAAGCTTATGCATCTCTGATTTAGTTAGTTTATAAGGTGCATGTCTACCCTGCCTTCCATTTAAGAGACCACCAAAGGATAGGTAGGATGCCACAAAAAGCTCAACAAGAAAATACGGCTATGGAGAAACAGATTTGTTCAAGCCTTGAATGAGGCAAGCCATAGTTTTCTCCTACACAATAGTAAATAAAGAGCCATTGAGTAAACTGAAAGAAATATCCTCTAATATAATTCATAAGTATGAAAGGTAAGCTCAATGACTCAAAGGCAATATACTAAAATTCCTTTGAATGTGTGTGTGTGTGCACGGATTGGGGAGGGAATAAGTTCTTCAAGGGAGTTTTCTGAAGTGGTTGGAATACACTTACTTTGTGTTTGTTTCTATTTTGTACTTGGCCTTCAAATAATTGAACTAGATCACCCTTAATACAATCATCTTTAAAACAAGGGTATTTTTAAAACTTACTTTTTACTTTGGAATGCAGTTATGGCTTATGAATCTACAGTTGAGTCTGCTTAACTAGGGTCACTGGAGTACTCTTCCTCAAATCAAAAGATAATATCCATGAATCTGAAGCTGCAGAGCATTTTTTTCATTTAGTTTTTATTCTGGCAAAAAAAAAATCCCATTTCTGTTATTGATTCCACTTTTGCAAAGAAAACCTGCTAATAAGACATTAAAGGTATGTGCATTATGATTTTTATAAATGGGGGTAGAGGCATGTGTTCTTTCTAATTAGGTCTTTGGTACTACAGGAAGGTATGATAGCCTTTCATACTACTTATGTTAGTAAACGGTATAAAAACCTAAAGTTCAGGCATTCAGTAGAAGAAATTCTTCCTTTCCTAAATACAGCAAAATGAAACACATGCCACTTTCAACCTACAGTCATTCTGAAGGGATTGTTCACTTTTCTTGACTAAGTCCCCTTCTTAATTTCAGGTGCTATAGGAAACTCCTTCTTAAAAGCATAATTTTGCTTGGCAATAAATACCTTCCTTCTTAATATCTGGGTGTTGGGCACACATCTTTTTGAGTTTCTTTATGCTTTTCATGAGGCTCCTTGGTCTTTCATACTTTTGTATGACTGCATACTGTTACAATTATCCATTCTGTGTTGCACTTATTACAATTAATATTTCTACAAAATAATTATGTCCACATTTTGATATTTGGAAACTGGTATGTCTATCAAAACTGCTTCCCACCAAAAAATATAGGCTCAATTAGTCATATGATCAGCAGAAGTTTACCAATAAATGTATGTATGTCAAGTACATGTCTGCATCTGTGCAAAATCAAATATTTCAAATGCAATTTTCTATTGTGTGATGCATCAGATATACAGTATTTTCATTTAAGAACTCAATATATGCATATTTCTTTCTAGAATGTAAAACAGCAATAGCTACCCAAAACTTTTGGGTTTTGATAACCAGTCAAGAGCTTAAGGATACACCATACAAAGTTCTCTAGGAAAGGAATATATTGAGCAGCCAATTACTTTATGATTAGCTGTGTGAAGCAGAATTTCACATAGTTGGGTTTCTTTAAATCACCACTCTTACAAATGCATATCTGCAGTGTGATGTCCTGATGCAGTAAGTTACCTTGGATCTATTTGACCACAAGAAGTCTAACCCTTCAGTTAGAGCAAAATTAGAGACATTTTGAGATAAGATATCATGTCATATAAGCTTAGCAATTCATCTCACAATGATTAGTATGGGAGGTCCTAGAGGCACATAATCACCAGAGGTATCCAAACTTCACCAAGTGGCATTCAGGGTCTAACACATATGGAAGAGATTCGCTACCTTTTTAGATTCAAGGCACCCCTCAGAAAATGTCACCTCTAAGCTTTCATTTAGTTTTTCACTGTAGAAAAATAATAGAGCAAAGAACTCAGAAAAACCAGGACAGGTCAGAAAAATTTTATATTTGAAGAGATTCCTATTTGAAATCTCTGGGTTTAGTTTGTGAATCATGTATTTGCCCATGGAACTGCGCTAATATCATTCAGCATCCCATTGCACCCTTAGAAAGAGAATCTTACAGAATCCCAGTTGAGACCCACTGCCATCGCATTTTTCATAGAGTTCCTCTATGCCTGGTCC
The DNA here is from genome assembly GCA_030014935.1 of Caiman crocodilus. Lineage (NCBI taxonomy): Eukaryota > Metazoa > Chordata > Crocodylia > Alligatoridae > Caiman > Caiman crocodilus. The sequence goes on along the minus strand of JAGPOW010000229.1, from coordinate 11,551,254 downwards.
CTTAGCCATTAACACTATTTCCACGTGTGGATGTGCTTCTTTTCCCAAACCATCAATTTACCTTGCATTGCAGTATATTTTAGCTCAGTAAATCTACCTTTTATTTGACATGTCAGCTTCTAATTTAATCATAGTATCATAGTACCTAGAGTCAGAAGGGGCCTATAGCAGGCCATCTAGTCTGACCCCCCGCCAATTGGCAGGAAACAAGTGCCAGGGTCACAGGACCCCAGCCAAGTACCTATCTAATCTACTCTTAAAGACG
>JAGPOW010000229.1:11531517-11550889 GCA_030014935.1 Caiman crocodilus | reverse complement strand
CTCAGCACCCTCGGGTGTAGGTCATCCGGGCCCGCCGACTTAAAGACATCCAGCCCTTCCAGAAGCCCTTCCACTAGGTCAACCCTCACCCTCGGCCTAAATTTGAGGATAAATAAGAACATGCAATTTTTCCCTTCATTTTGCAAAGTTTTCCTAATTTTTTAATTTCTTAATACTTTTTAATTTGCATTAGTTTTTGCTGTCAAATTACCCTTCTTTTTGAAAATGTTAAGTTCTTTCAAGTGCATTTAATTTAGTCCTTTGTTGACAGCAGCATGCCCTATGTTTGTACATCAGAACCAAATTTTCATCTTCCATTTCTTTTGGTGAAATGATTTTTTTTTCTGATGCTAGGCACCCTTGTAATGGGGTGTAAGCTTGGGTGCTTGATATAAACAGAAGTTTCTGCTGCCTTCTTTGATTAAACTGCTATCCTCTACTCAGAGTAGATGACATTACTATTCCCCTCATAAAAAAAAATTAAAATAATTTCCATCATACTTGACCTCTCTACTCCTCTCTCCCTTGTTTTCATGGCTTCATTAGAACATTCTTCCCATTTTAATTTTGGCTTCTACAAACTGAGCCTGTTTTTAGCTAAGCATACCTTTCATAGCATCTAGATCTACAGCTCAGAAGGCTTCACAATTGTGCTTTCATTAGAGCTCCATGTTTTTCTGCATTTTATGGAAATGGAATAATAGAAAGTAGGACTGGATGGAACCTTGAGAAGTCCTTTAGTCTAGGGCTGTCTAACTTCCATGTGGCTGGGGGCCACACATCTCCCAGACCCCATGCTGCACATTTCCATGTGGGTAGTATATATCACCATGGGTGCCTCCCTCTCTGAATCACGTCAGCACTACCAAACCTTATGCACTATGTCATGCGCTCCCCTGTTATGCCATGTGCCTTCCCACCAGTGCACCTTTTATGACCAGGTCGCACATTGCCTTGACACAGGAGTAGAGGCCGATGTCATCTACCTGGATTTTAGAAAGGCCTTGAACACAGTTTTGCATCCTATTCTCATAGGGAAGCTAACGGGCTGTGGAGTGGATGCCTACATAGTCAGGTGGGTGGCTAACTGGCTTAGGGACCTCATCCAGAGAGTGGTGGTTGATGCGTCATTTTCAACCTGGAAGGAGGTGGGCAGTGGGGTACCACAGGGTTCGGTTCTTAGGCTGGTATTGTTTAATATCTTCATCAGTGATTTGGATGAGGGTGTGTTGAGCACCCTCTCCAAGTTTGCAGGTGATATCAAATTATGGGGCAAAGTTAAACACCAGAGGGCAGGAAGCAGTTACAGGCCAACCTGGGCAGGTTAGATCAATGGGTGGAACGTAATAGGATGCAATTCAACAAAGATAAATGTAAGGTACTCTACCTAGGAAAGAGGAATCCCCAGCACACCTACAGGTTGGGGGATGTCCTCTTCAGCAGCTCAGAGGCTGAGAGAGATATTGGAGCCATAGTTGACTCCAAGATGAACATGAGCCAGCAGTGCAACAAGGTCATCAACACAGCCAATCGCACCTTGTCATGTATTAGATGCATGACCAACAGATCAAGGGAGGCGATGCTCCCCCTCTGTGCAGCACTAGTCAGGCTGCAGTTGGAGTACTGTGTCCAGTTTTGGGTGCCACACTTCAAGAGGGGCACAGAGGATCTGGAAAGGTTTTAGGGGAGGGCCACGTGCATGATTAGTCGTTTCCGTGAAAGCCTGTATGAGGAGAGGTTGAGAGATCTGGATCTCTTCAGGCTATACAAAAGATGGCTGAGGGGTTACCTTGTAGCTGCCTATAAATTTATCAGGGGAGGACAGCAGGGAATTGAGGATACATTGTTTACTAGAGTGCTTCAGAGAGTAAGTGGGAAAGATGGGTGCAAACTAGTGGAGAATAATTTTAGGTTAGACATTAGGAAGAAATTTTTTACAATAAGGGTGGCTAGAGTCTGGAATGGGCTTCCAAGAGAGGTGGTGCTGTCACCTAACTTGGAAGTCTTCAAAAGGAGGCTTGATAATCACCTGGCTGGGGTCATCTGACCTCTATCCTCTTTCCTGCCAGGAGCAGGGGGTCGGACACAATGATACATTGGGTCCCTTCTGACTCTATACTCTATGAATCCATACTGATTCTCCCATACCCTGTGAGATCTTCAGGTCCTCAGCTGTAGGGGTCCTCAGCCTCACAAGTCCCATTGTTGCCACTAGGGATAGGCAGAAGAAGCTGTATCTCTGGTTAAAGTGGCAGTACCTAGAGCAATGGAAGGGAGTGGTGCCTGGAGCAGGAGCCTAGAGGGAAGAGGAGGCGAAGCATAGGTGGCAGAAGGCTGGGCTAACTGGGCTCAGTCCCCCAAACACAGAGCAGCGAGTAGGGCTGCAAGGCAGCCCAGCTGTGGGGTCCAGGCAGCTGCAGACAGGGTGTGGACTGGGGAGGGGTGCACACACAGCAAAGATTGCAGCCTTGTGTGTGGATCACTGGCTGCTCAGCATGCCAGGCAAATACCAATGCACTCTGTGAAGGGAAAGGGGCTGGGGTGGGGGTGGGGGTGCAAATTGAGGCCTTTGCAGTGAGGGAGGGAATGGGCCACAGGCAGAGGCTGGGGTGAATGGAGCCCTGGCCAGGCCAGGTGGTGGGACAGTCGGCCCAGATGGTTCGTCCTGGGGTGAGGGGGGGCTCCTGCTGCTGTGTGCACCCCAGTGGTGGCCCAGGGGGCACGTACTCCCCGATCTGTTTGCAAGGTGAAGGTGGCTGCTGCTGCACTCTGGGCTTTGCATGCCAATGCAACTGCCCCAGGAGTGGCATGACTCCATGTGCCTGCTGCTGCTGGGCTGCACTGTGTCCCCTGCTCACCTGGCGGTGGGGTGCACATGTCATTGCGTTGCTCCCAGGGCAGCTGCAGTAGCGTGCAAAACCTAGTGCACAGTGGAATCTGCCTCTGCTCTGTGCACAGATGGGGAGGGAGCATGTACCCTCCAGGCCTCTGCCGAGGTATGCACATTGGTGGGAGCCCCGCCACACCCCAGGATAAGCCACATGGGCTCCAATTGTCCCACCACCTGGCCCAGCCGATGCCCTACTCACCCCAGCCCCTGCCTTTGCCTTTGATCTACCACCTCCAGCCCTTACACCCTCCCCCTGCCCCTTCGCCACAGACTTACCTGCTGGGCTGGGCTGGGGGGAAGAGGGCGAGCACACAAATGCACATATGTACATGTGCTCAGGCCCCCCCTCCCCAAATAATTTTTCCCCCTCTGTCTATGAAGAGAAGGCAGCACAAATTAACCCCCTTGGTGGCCACATATAACCCCCCAGCCCTGATCTAATCAATCCTCTTGTTCCAAGACAGGATTGGTCCTTAAAATAACTCAGCTGTTACCAGGATACACTAGAAATAAAGTGTGAAAGGTGCATTACTTCTTGGTAAAGCTGTTGTTTTGCAGAAGTAGGTACCAACAATGTTAAATAATTTCTGGTTAGAGCAAAGCGCACTAATACCTGGACTTTCTGTTTTGCAACTGAAGGCCATTCATTCAGTTCTTCCGCTCCACCTCTCTCTTCTCAGTTATCTAAATAGTGGGTATTATATTTTACTCATCAGTCAAACACTAAGGAAATTAAACACTAAGTGTGAAATTCTGTACTTTCTGACATATATTACTAGTTTGATTTCTGTTGATATAACTTAATTTTATTGTGGTTTATTTTTGAAAGGTGCCCTTTGTAAAACAAGATAAGTATCAGTACAATATATCAGTAATCAAAATAGTTTAAACAATTACATTTCTGTTTTAGTTGGCTAAAAGTATTTAACAATATAAATCATGGGCTTTTATTTTAACTCATTTAATCCAGTGCTCTTTCACCTACAATTTTCTAAAGAAATATATGCTTTAAACAAATACTGTAAACCTGTGCTGGCAGCGGGGGAGGTGTGGAGAAAAACAGTTGGAAATAAGCTCAGAGAAAACTATCTGGATCCAACAGATTTTTTTCCTTTACCTATAGTTCCTCTAATTAAAGGAATTAGGTGTGATTACCTGAATTCCAGTGTTTTCTTTATAAAATTCCCCCATACCTTAAATAACAAAGAATACCATAAAAAAAGAAATCTGTTTTTTTAATTCAATTTCTTTAATTAAGTTTTTAACTTAAAAGTTAGTATATATAGCACACCAGATTTAAAAAAAAAATTTAGTTTTAATCTTCAATGATGCAAATAGCTCTCTAATTGTTTTCTAAACCATATCCAACTGACTTTCTGGGCCTGGTAGGAACAAACTGATTTGGGGCTTAAGACTGACCCAATGAAAACCGTACATTGATTGAAGAAGCAGTTTACTTCACAGTGAAATCATTTTATTTATAATTTTGAAAACTGTTTTAATTACTGATGCACAACAATTATCACCTGTTTTCTTTACCAAAATGTTTCTCTGTCATTCAGAAATAATCAAATGAGGGTTAGGTATTTTTTTTTTGGTGTTGTCTTTGCTTCTAACTACCAGAAGAGGGCACTGTTTACATGTGAAATCTATGCTCTTTCCTTTTGGACTTGAAATTAGATTTTTTTCACCCCTCACTATGTACTTTAAATTGGTTTTAGGTAAGTGGTTTTTAATACATGAGAAGGTTATCAAGGAAATATTTAACTGAAAATTGAACACTGAAAATTCAGCTTGGGGAACGTAGATAATATATAGATAATATGTAGATAATACATATTATTTTAATTATGGCTGTTTAATTATGTTGCTTTCCATGTCCGTCACTATGCCCAGTATATCTAACCTTTACTTTTCCCCTCAAGTAAATATTTTTCAGTAGTGTAAACTGTTGCCATTCCAGCCGATAGCCAAGCATGAAATTCTCCTTTCTTCAACTCAAATTCACTTAATTTTTCAAAAATAATTACTGTGCAGCAGGCTTGCCTTTTGGAGCTTGGGTTGAGTCCCAGGCTTGAAATCTTGCTGTTCTGATTGGTGGAGCTCATCCCCCAATCAGGAGGCAGCAGGAGGAGTTCAGTCACGCCCCTTTCCTGAGGGCAGGGGGAGAGGGAGAGGAGTTCCCCCGCCCTGCGGACCTGATTGAAGACTGCAAAACTCAGGTCTGGAAGACTTCAGGGGCGGAGCCCTGGAGCATGTAAAAGGAACTACATACCCCCCACCCAAGCCCACTACAGGTGAGAGAGCAGTCTGGCACAGAGGACAAAGACCACCCTCCAGGCCTGGGAGCTGTGCGTTGCAGGGAAAAGAGGATTCCCACAGGGGACTGGGAGTCGTCCCCCGCCCCCCCGTTAGTTGAGGGCTCCTGAAAGGGGAGGTCCCACTGAGAGGGCCCCCCTAAAGTTACCAGCTTCTTTGTAGGACTTGGGAAAAGCCCACGGGCATTGGGGTTTCCCCTCGGGATTGAGTTTATCTTTGGGGTTTCTCAGTTTCAGATCAGATACGTATCTGTGACTTACTTGTATCTGGAGCACGTTTATAAGGTTTTATGTCATTTACCCAGAGGGTATTGTTTATGTTACTGGTTTAGATATCTTATAAATATACACACACACACACACACACACACACACACACACACACACACACACACACACATTGTACATAAGTTTATATTCATATAATAATATTATATGTTCCTTTCCCTTGTGATAAGTTAATGTAAATAAATTTATATATAATTAAGTCCCCTGACTGTCCTGGCCTGGATCTATAGGGATGGAGGGAAACTGAGTAGTCTGCAGTTCCTACCCCACAGCACACCTGCCAGCTAACAATTCCCTTCAGTTGGAGAAGGGGAGTATATACCTGAGTTACCTGGGCTACAGCTGCTTTAGAGACATCAATTCCTCTATACATTCCTTTCACACTGGGTGTGTCTACACGTGAATTAGATCCCGGAGCAGTTTACTCATGAGTAAATGTTCTCAGGCAGGTGTCCACACATGCAGAGAAGTGGGAGCAGATTGCTGCTAATCGTCCTGGTAGCTATTGCTACCAGGGGGAACTATATGCTCCCCCTGAGTGCCAGCTCAGGGGCTGGCAGGGAGCAACTGGCCAGAAGACAGCTGTTTCCTGGCTGGGGCTGGGAAACTGCTCCCTGTCCTCAGGGAGCTGCCTGCTGCTGGGCCGAGGACAATGGCCCCCTGTCCTGGCATCAGAGAGTTCCTGGCTCCAGCTCCACAGGGCCAGAGGACTTGGAAAGAGCTGTAGGGGTTGCAGCAAACTAGTTGCTAGCTGCCCCACTGGCAGATCAGGGCATGGGGCTGGGACCTGCCCCTGACTGGGACAATTCCCAGACCCTGTTCTGTAATCACAGGTCAGGGCCTTGGAAGCCTCACTCCACTTCATGATCACTGAGCATGGAGCTTGTTCCCTGCTCAGCTTCATGGTCATGGAACTGGGTGGGAACAGGTGGAGAAGCTCCCCAGCCTCCATCAGCAGGAGCTCCCAGCACCAGCTCTATGGCCATGGGCCCGGGGCTGGGAGATCTTTATCTTCCAGTGCCAGCTCTGGGACTGCAGGGCTGGTACTAAGAGATCCTATCTCCCAGGACCAGTTCTGCAACCACAGGGCCAGTGCCAGGTGATCCTCATCTCCCAGCCTAACGTCTGGGGCCACAGAGCTGGTGGTGGGAGATAAGGATCTCCCAGCCCCCTGCTTCCAATTGTGATCTTGAAGCAGGGGGCTTGAGGCTCCCTGCTGCTGGGCAGGAGAACATAATCCCACCTGGGCTCCAGTGGTAGAGCCTGTATTGGTAGCAGGCAGCTCCTGGGGGCAGGGAGCAAGCTCCTGCCCCCGGTGGCTGGTTGACTGTGAGCAAATTTGCTTCCAGTCAGGCATCTAGAGGAGTGCTACTGCGCAGTAAGTAATTTCAAGTAAATGTGTAGACACACATGCTTACTGTGTAGTAAACTATGTTACTGCACAGTAAAATGTCTCATATAGATGCACTCACTGTTAGTATTTTTCTTAGGAGCATGATCTTAGCTCACATTTCAAGCCTGCTGAGACTGGCACTTAACTGGCCTTTGTTGGCATTTGTGATATTCATATTATCATTTGTAAATTTAAAACGCCCAGTGTTGTGTTTTGGATAAATGATTTTCACCTTACATCACATTGAAAAGTCAGCATCTATGGCAAAATGAACATTTCATTTAGGAACATGAGAAAAATATGACAGAATTTGGCCAGCTGTGGGTGCAGATGCACAGGCTACGTTGAAGTACCTGTAATATGACTGCAAGGTCATTCAGTGGAGTAGCATGGAATCTTTGCTTATGGATCACCATTTCCTATTCAGTTTGTATATTTATTGAAATATATTTACCGAAATTATATGGTATAAAATAAATACTGCTACTCACTTGAATTATATTCCTTTCAACTCTTTCTTGTGTCTTCCAGAGAAAACAAAAGTAAAGGGAAATCTAATGCTTCATGTGGTGTTTGAAACTATAGCACAGTTAAGAGAGTTAAGGATACAGACAAGGAGTGCCTTCCTATGTGACAGGCATAGATGATTTTCCTTGTTCTGAACATACAAAGAGTGTGTCCAAATGAGCATGCATGTGTGATATGTGGTGCCGCAGACCCATCTGCACACTGTACGTGCCACACATACAGGTGTTCCTCACACTGCTATTTTGCCTTGGGGAGGGGGGCTTGACACCAGGAGATCCTGGTTTTAAAAACCCCTCCACCCAAAAAAAGGGGGACGGTGCACATTGCTGCAGTGCATGCCACCTGAAACGAGCCTGGCCACCCTGAACCACACTCAGGCTGCTGGCATGCTCTCTGGGGGACCCAGAAGTGGACTGGAAGTGCTTTTGGTCCACTTCCGGGTCTGCTGCTAAGTGCGCTGGGGAGTCCCCTATGCTTCTGTGGGACACTCTATGCACCCCAGCATTGCAGCATTCATGAGCCATCTGCTACTTAGAGGTATGTGGAAAAAACATTTAAAGCTGTGCCTGTGTCTGAACGGTTGAATCTTTCTGAATCTCTCCAAATCAATTCAGAGGGTTCTGATTTGCTTCAGAGAGATTAAAGGGTTCTCTTATTTGATTTGGATTTGAAGATTTGGCCACTGAATGGGTCTGAATCTCCGCTAAATCGAATCAGGGACCAAAGCTTAGCACAGCCCTACAGGTCATCCATTCAAAAAATTATCATGGATCCTGGTATGGTGACATGCTAATTGCCCTTCCAACCTAAATGAAAGCAAAAAGTCTACTGGAGAGATGAGTTAAGCAAATAAGAACCTGGAGTTCTGGAAGCAAAGCCTAGTATAACTACATATCCTCTTTACCAAACTGCTGATGTTGAGGTGAAATCCTTAAAGTCCTATTAAGGGAGGCTTTATTTAGTCTCCCAGTCTACTCCACTGATGTCTTAGAGAACACAGAGTGGCCATAAATGCTTGGCAACTTTGTTCTGACCTCTTTCCTGATACTATACACTGAAGCTTTAGCAGTATGACAGGTACTTGGTAGTCACCATACCACTGGCCAAGGTTCAGTGGCCATTCTTTCTTCATTGTTATCTGAGATACCTTCTGGGCACTTTCTTACATAGTTGGCTCTCCCTCCCATTTTACTGCTGCTGATCTCTGTGAATGATGTGGATTGCTTTGCCATTACATGGCTGAGTGAACAGAAGTGGTGATAGATGTGGCGACTGAGAAATATTTATATTATGTTGTTTGATACTGTACATGCCTCGCTGTATTTGTTTATGTTGGATTACATTCTATGGAGTTAGATCAAAAGAGGTTGTTAAAGTAACCAGGCAGGAAAGATAAAATAGCAGTCTTAGATAAGGGCCTCATACATAACAAGCAGTTTTATAGCTTTGAAGAGGAACTCCTCAGCCTCAACATTGTTGACAGCTGTGTTAGCCAAACCAAAAAAAAATATTTTCTGTCAAAGGTCCTGCCTTACAAAGAGGGAGGAAGGAACTGTTCACTTCTGCTGGATGACAGAGACTGATTGACAGTAACTTGTTGGTTTCCAGGAGAAGAGAGGGAGATACTATGGTTAAGTTAAGCCTCCATGGACATGGGCAATACCAAGTGGAAGTAAGATAGGATATGTGTAGGCCTCTCTTGTTTTAACCGATTCACTAAAAGTTGCATACTTGCTGATCTATGATGACCCATACTGTGCTTCTCTGTGTCACTGCACTGTGCCCATGGGATTTGGAAAGAACCCTCTTGTAGTTGCCAAACCCATTGTGCCTGCTAGGTTATTAGATTGGTAACCAGTTGGCTGTATCCCAGAACCCAGTCTCAGAGTAAGTAGATCTGAAGATCCCTTTCCAAAGAGTTGTAGGGGGCTCATTTGGGGAAGACTTCAGAAGAGTCTCAGAAAAAACAGTCTGCCCAAGAACTATGACAGTGGGATTGAGATGACCATTTTGTTCTGTGCTTCTCAGACCATGCTTCCTGAGACTATACACTGAGATGCATTAGTTTAGGTCAGATGGATAACAACTTTTGGATCTGAGGGACATAATTCACAATTTAACTTGTATTTTCCTGCCCTGCCTCTCTAGAGCGGTTTCATCACACTGGGGAATCTAGCTCTGTGCAGCTGGTAATACATGTTTGCCTTTGGAGCTTTAGGGGAAGATTTTATCTTCTTTTCCTGCCATATAAGTTAATATTAGAAGAGAGCTCTAGGAACAAGCAAGTTATTTGGATTATTATAAAAGGAAAAATGTTTGCTAGACAGCATGGCAGGAAATATGTAGTTTATATGTATAACTATGGAGCATTACTAGGAGCTGAGTGTTTAAATATGCCATGGAGGGGATGGGGCACAAAATCAAGCTTACGAAACTCAGTTGCCACCTTTATTATACAGAGGCTACTGTCACTCCATAATTCATCATAGAAATCACAGGGGATGTGAAGTTCCTCTGGTTTTTTAATTAGCACTTTTTAAAATGGCACTATACAAGTAATAATGATGCTTTGTGTTACATTCAGAATTTTCTTCGAATTTACCTCTAGATCCATTCTCAGTTGTAAGAAAACTTAGGAAGGCTCTTTGAAGACCAAAAGTAATTAAAGGTAATCAGCAGGACCCTTTGTGAAGTAGCCAGGAAAAACAGGTGAAGAAAGGATTTAGCAGAACCATTTGAATACCATCACTCCATTTTCTGTGTTATAACTGGTCCCAGAAGAGCATTTGCCTCAAATCTTCTTGCATAATAGCTCTGCCACTGATTATCTTGTGGGAGGGGTTGGAAAGGGAGGGATGATAATTGCTTCAATCTTGTCTAATCTTTTGAAAGGTCATGCTACTTACCTACATCTTTCTACAATGATGGCATCATCCAAACCTCATGATGTGACATTGCTAGAAGGCTAGAAATGGAAACCAGATGGTCTGGTAATGTGAGAAGCAGTTTGATACTAATTGTTCCTCTACCCTCTCCTCCTCTTTGAAATTTGATTTGAGTAAAAGCATAGCATTCATTCATGAGCTGAAATTTTCTTTGTTTCCAATATAGCTAAGCTGGTGGGCAACTGGAAGGACTCTGATCAGGGACAGGCATCCACACCACTTATCAAAGCTCAGGTCACTCTTAATACCAAAGACAACTTCCCTATATGAAGCAATATAGTACTTCATTTGTGGTTATTCTGGCTGATTTGGCACAGCTTTGACCTGATGAGTTCCTTAAACAAATCGAGGATTGAAGGGAGACAAAACAAAATGGTAGTCTGTGACAATGACATGCAGATTAGATACTTCTTTCAGCAAATACTGCATTGTCAAACGAGAAAAAAGATCATAAATAGGCCTATACAATATTATTGTTTTTTCAGTTATTGCAGATGCAGTGAAATTACAGTGTGATGATCTACTGATATATGCTAGAAGACATAATAGAGACCAGCTGCAAAACAAGAGAAAATAATTTGTTAAAGACTGAATGCCACATCTAGGTGTTGTTTCATTGTGCTTTTTCTCATTCTCGTTTGTTTCCTGAATATACCTGCTGTTTCTTGATTTTCTATTTTTATTATAAATCTGTTATTGCAGGGTTCATTTATTGCGTGTTTGTACAGTGCTTAGCACCATCGGGTTGATGCTTGCAGCCCATTGGTGCTTATATAAAAGCAATAGGAAGTTTCTTAAAGTAGAATGAAACCTACTTTAGATTGGGGGATTGGAAATTAACATTTCTTGTTCTGTTCCCACCTCTGCCAATGACTTGTAGCATGCTATTACCTGTTCAGGTAGACAGACAAAGTGATCCTTAGGTGCTGGAACACTTTAACCTGCCTTGATATTGCTTAGGGTGTCTGGTCTCAGGCAGCAAATCTTTTTAAAAATGAATTTGAATGGCAACTTGTGAAGCAAGAAATAACCTACAGTCTGGATTGTGTTAAATGCGGTTTAAACAGGGATTATGGATTCTTATTGCATCACCTGGATTAATTTTGTGACTCCTTTACTGCTTTCATGTTTGCCTCTTCCATCACTGCCCCTGGCCCCCCACTCTGTGCCCCTCCTTTCTACTTTTGTATTTGAATACTTTTGTATTCAAATATCTCTCCTTATTGTACACAGCTTTGTGTCTGTCCTTTCACAACATCTGCTGAAGTGAGCTTCAGATCACAAAAGCTTTGCTATATATATGTCTACATTGGTTAATGGGGAACATGACAACCTGCCTGTGGCCTTCCCTAAGTGTGAAAGCTAAGTGTGAAAGCACAATGAATATCATCACTCCAGTGGCCAAACTTCAATCCTTGAACTCACAGTTACAAAAGTAATGGCAAAGTAAATGGCTCTTTTCAGGGTCAAATTAATCATTATATTGGTTAGTCTTTAAGTAGCAAATCAAATTACTTTGGGTCAGATTCAAATATAAAATATTGTCAGAGTTTCAATCACTTTTGTAGCTATGTAGTAACATGTCTGATTCTTCCTAAAGCAGCTGAAATGTATTCCATTTCATTCCATTGGATACTGGATATAGGTGTCCTTCTATATGTCAGTGAACTTTAATGCATTCAAACCAACTGATATGTCCCATTCTGAATAAAACTATTTTTCACTGAATCTTTCATTGAAAATTTCTTCTGTAAAAAAATAATGTGTGTGTGTTGGGGGCGGGGGGTAGGCAGTTATACAAAGATTTTGCAACAGTTCCCAAAGCTAGGAAAAATAATGATTTTTTTTTAATTTCTTCCAGAATGACATGTAGACTGAAAATGAGAAGAGATGCATGTCATCTTAGCACCAATAGTAATGCTTAGGGGTAAGTATTTTGTAATTGGAAACTCTTTCCCTCCCAGAAATACTCTAAGCCAGAAGTTCCTAAGCACCGGGCTGTGGCCTGGCACCAGGCTGCGAAGGTTTGGCTGCCAGGTTGTAGCATAAGCCCCCCACTCTGACCCCTGTTTGTCTGCCTGGGTGAGTGGCTTCCACGGCCGGCAGTCACGTGTGGGGTTAAAGCTGGGCGGTGGGGCAGCCCCAAGAAGGAGACAGCTGGCTCTGTTTACCCTGTCCTGCTCCCATGCCGGTCCACAGTATAAAAAAGGCTGGGAACCACCGCTCTAAACTGGTGGTTTTCAAACTTTTTTGACCACCTACTCCGCCTCTACCTACAAAATTTTGCTACTGGCAACCACTACATCCAACATGTCTATGCATGTTCATTCCTTGGAAAGAAAGTCAACACTGATATCAGTGTGTGGTGATGCCATTTCTCAACATATGTTGACCAGTCAGAAGCATCACTGCCATTATTACAATTTAAATATATATCACGTTTTGCAGTCTGGTTATATGTGTTTGAAGCCCTCAATTCTAAAACAGCTAATTAGCTCACTTTCCTTGTGCTCATGAGTAACAGAGAATCCCAGCCCTTTTACCTTTAGAAGGATGAAAAGCAAGAGAGTAGGGCAAAGTCTCTTTAAGGACTGGACTTTGTAGACTGGAAGGGCAAAACTCTAAATTATCAAGAAGCCACAGGAACAGAGACAGGAGCTATAAGGCTGCAGGTGAATAGTTGTGAACAGGCTACCTTGCTGTGAGCAACAGGTGAACTCTAGAAAAGTAGTTAACATGGAACTTGTAGAGCAACGGCATAGGGAGAAACTTGGGGGAGAGTGGGCCTGGAGCAAGCTGAATAGAACCCCTGGGCCTGTTTACAAGGACTGAAGACAGGTGACAGGAGGATCAGGGGTTGGTTAGCCTAGTCCTAGGGCCAGAGAGAATATACTGGCTCAAGCTCTGGTGGGAGATGGGCTCCAATCATAGTAAGCTGCTACAGAAGGGAAACTACAGACTTGGAAAGGTATCTGGAAAGCTGAGAGCCAGCACATTAAGGATAGGATTTTACACCAGTTAAACTCTACCCTAGGTCACTAAGCTTGAGTTAGGAACCAGTTGTGTTTTGACTGGAGATTTGAGTGTAGTTACAGAAGCAGTTGGAGACCACAGAGGGAGTGGAATTGGTGCCTGAGAGGCACTTTGTGTATTAAGCCCTGCATGGGTCAGGGGTTCAGTAGGCTGAGGCAGAAGGAGAACAGCTCTGTAAGGGTCAGGCGTGTGTCAGGTTGAATCTGGTGTAGGGACCAGCCGACCTGGTGAATGGAATTACAGGAAGACCACAACACATGAATATGGTTATGTAGAAGAGGGAGGAAGAGGTGCTGGAGGCCATTCTTAGTGCCCCTTTAGTGCAGTTAGGGCTAGCAGGGCCATGATCAATGCCCAGGAGACACAGGTGTCAGTGAGGCACAGAAGATGAGATAGCCTAAGTTTGCTATCTTGGTACATGTAGGACCATGGTGTCCAGCTGTGCAAGTTGAGCTGAGCTGAGTACAGACTCATTAGACCCATTGACAGACTCTGGGTACAGCCTTCCAAAGTATCATACAGATAACATCAAGGTACAGTAGATGAAACAGAGAAGATGGCATCCTGCAGGACTGCAGTGGAGGTGGTTCTAGTTCAACCACCAGGTGGCACTATGGCTGTCTGGGAGTGAGCCCTGGCACACCATGCAATAATGAACAGAAATTGTTTGCCAATTAAAATCCAAAAGTCAGAAACATTGGCAACTAATCAGAATGGATGAGGTCCACAGTATTTTTGAGCACTCTCAAACTCATCAAAACCTGTGAGCAGCTATATTGAATAACCACTTTGCTGGTGTTCCTTTGCCAAGTACTTCAGCTTTTACAGTGATTACATGTCTCTGCTGTCACACAACTGTTTTACATTACACTGATAATGTTTAGACTTCATTGCTGTAGCAGTTTTCATTTTCCTCTGTCCTTTCGCACATTTTGACATATCACATTGCATGTAGACTTAGCATCTATAGAAGTCCTTGGCGATCATCAAGTTCCCACAGACTCCGGTAATCAAATTGTTTTACTTTAAATTGACCAGTCAAGGGCCCTAATTACTACATGAAGGGGCAAAATAAAATTTAGCTAACTTTTCCATGAATAGTAGTTGGCTCTTCTCCAGTGAAAACGGAGTTGATATTTCCATATAATAATGTGAAATGCCAGATTACCTAATTCAATATATAAGATGCAAAAATGATCATTGGAGGCAAACTGACCCAAAAAGTAAAAGGAAAGAAACAGCAGAGACCATGTTATGTACAGATTATATAATGGTAAATAAATCAGAAAATAATGAAAGGAATGCAGAATCTGTTTAGTTCCCTGAAGGAACTAAAATTTTGCATGGCATCAAAAAATGTGAGGCAATCAAAATTAATTTGATACATTAGAACAGGGGTGCTCAACCCCTGGCCTGCTGGCTAGTCCAGCCCACAGTGCTGAGTCATCTGGGCCACAAGGCTCCTCATAGGCCTGGAAATTTGAAGTGGGAAAACAGTGCCACTGCTCCCCTGCTGCCAAATTTTTAGACCCATGGGGAGCCTGGGGCCTTGCATACTGGATCAGCCACCCTATCCCAACCTGTGGGGGAAGTGCCAGACCCTGGGGCCCAATCCTGACATGTGCAGAAAGAAAGGAGGTGGAGCGGAGACATAAGCCTGATCTGGTCTGTGGACTGGCTCTGCATCATTCATCTGGCCTACAGGGCCAAAAGGCTGAGCACCTCTGCATTAGAACGTTAGGGCCATGTTGCAAGGGACACTTAGCTTGTGTTAAATGCACTTAAAATGCCAATACCTGGGCACTGAAGCAGAATAACATGTGCTAAGTGCTTTTGTATAGTATAGTACTGTAGCAAAGCTATGCCTTTTTGAGCAAGGAGTATCTCCAGATCGTATTAAATAACACATGTTGAGCTAATGGGGACTGCTCCATGGAGATAATACTTAACAATGGTCTCCAGAGACAACATGAGAATTTTCTCAATTATACGTGGCTATTCCCCTGTCACTGCCTGACAACAAGCATTATCTAGCTTAGGATCACAAAATACTTTACCAATATAAATTAATTATAGTAATTCCAACCCATGACAACCTATTATGTAAAGGCTCAGACTGAAATACAGAGGAGTAAAATGCCAAAGCAAGTAAGAGGAATGAGAGAGAACAGACCCTATGAAAAGCATGACTCAATTATCATTCCTAAACAGCTCCTCATCTATACATATGTAAACAATTAGTAACAAATTAATGGAATCATACTGAAGTGAAAGCAACCATGCACTAAGCAGAATTGAAATAACTTAGTTTTTCCTCATTTTAAATATACCCCATGTCAATATAGTTCAATATTTACCTCAACAAAAGTAATTGATTTTTCATTTGTTGACTGTTAAGTTTGTTAGCCCTGCTTTTCCCTCCCCGCCCCATTCTCTTTGAATGAGCGGGGCATTTTCTATAACTACAGCAGAAAATATAAGGAATGTGTAACTGTAGCAGAAAGCCCCCTTTTTTACATTTCCCTTCTGAACATTGATATAACAGAAGCCCCTTCTTGCCTGCAATCCCCCTTTCCCTCCTCCCCCCCTTTTTGTGTATTTCCTTTCCTTCTCAGTATTGACAGAGACCTAGTACTCTCATTGCATAAGTGTGGCAAGGCTCAGAGCAAGCCAGAAAGCTGATGTAGCTTTCTGTATGAGAAACCTAGAAACTTCATCTACATAGCAATTAAACTCAGTGTCACTGAAGAAGGCAAAAAACCTAAAATATCCATTACAAAACTCTACTCTACTGATTCCTGGAACTGAGCACTCACCCTATGGACTATTCCTGTAATCCATGACAATACAGCCATTAAGTCAATAAGTCAAGGGTGGATTCCTGAAACTTCAGGTACCAGCAGGCAGAGACCCATGTGACTAACAGCTGTCAGGTACTACTCAAGACCCATGTGGGACAGCAACCTCTGGATTGGGTAGCCAAGATGATGCTGGGAGATCACACAGGTGTGCCATAAAGGGATAAAAGGCAGTAAAGTGTGACCCTCAGTGGCACCCTCTCACCCAGCACCTGAGCTACTGAGACAGAAAAACAAGCAGTTGACCCCCTTCTGGAGATGACATCACCTTGAAGGAAGCTGACCATTAACAGCAGACTCCAGGGCCTTGGATAGGTAGATATACTAACACCAGTGCTCTAGCAATCACTACAGCAACTACTACATACTATACTACATGGGTTTGAATGAGTAAGTGCATGTGTGTGTGTATATGCTAAGGTAACCAGTACCACTCATAACCCAAAGTTTTCATTTATGATTTTATTGGTAACTTCACATCCTGTCCAATAAACTAGAATTTATTATGATCCCATGAGTTGGTCCTCTGTAGCCAACATAACTTCCATTCAAGATTTATAGTAGAGAAGTACCGATATCTTTAACTACACTAAGATTAGATTTTGTTGATACAGCCTTTTCTCTTGTTTAGATGAGATTTCTATTATTCACTGTTTTTTATGTTTATATGAAAACCTGCTGGCTTAAGAATATGATATTCTGTTACAACCTGACTTACTTTTACAAACTGAAATAATCATGTTCAGATCAAAAAAAACCCTTCATCAAGCTTCCAGTCTTGTTTGACACATGGATCGCTCATTCTACGAGGAAAAATCTTTTAATCTTGAAATCATATTTAGTGATTTATGGACTGCTGTTACTAATATTGCCATAATCTTTAAAAAAATGAGTTTTTCCCCAGTGGGCATTTATTTGTTCTAAATAAGCAAAATTTCAAATAAACTGAAAACAGGTCTAAATCAGGGATATTTTAAAATTGGCAGCAGCTTGCAGACATGTTTTGTAAATCACCAAATTTGTCCATATCTGAGTAAAGTGAAAGACAAAGTTGTCCTGAATTAATATAAGGAACTAATAAAGGAATAAGCAGTGGAAATAGGTACAAAAGATTAATAATATAGATATACAATATGAAGCATGGAACACTTAAATAGAACCATAGGTAAGTCAGATTCAAAGTACTGTTTATTTTTATGCACCACCATACATTTTGCATGCATTGTTCCATTTAAGACAAATGAATTTATTCACTTTACTGGATTCAGTCTCCTTTTCCTATGATATTTGTTGTAATAGAAGTGAAAATAATACATATGTAATTCAATATGTGTTTATGTATAATACATATTATTTTACTTAGAAGGAAATGCAAGGTTTTACCAACCTGTTGTATCACCACTCAAAAAAAATAAATAGCATAATCTGTTTGTGATAACAAGCTGGACATTTTAATTTGTTTCTCTTTTCTTTGTATGAAAATAATTTGGTTTTACTACTAACTGGGTTATGGGCAGCTATTGTAAAATTTGTTAAGTATTTCAGTTTCAGAATAGATTTAGCAATGTATTTATGGCCATTATAACGCATTTCCATGTTTAAACTAACTGAAGTTTAGGACTATACAGCCAATGGGCCATGCTTGATCTTCTGGCCAAAAAGATATTGCTGGGACATTCCACTGTCCACCCTTTTTAAGCTTGCCATTTGTTGAGAGATTTAATAAACACATTGCACATGAAGTACATATCATCTGGAATCACAACAAGACTTCGTTTGGGTGCATCATGAGACAGAATTTAGCTACTTTTAGGAAACCACCCTTTAAATGCATCCCACCAACTAGACTAGGTTTAGTTTGTTATGCCCCAGAATACTTTCCAAATTTTATCTTGCCAGAGCACAGAATTTAGGCTTATTTGTTGTTTACTGTGTTACAGAGTGCTTCAAAGGTGTTAAGACCTTTCAGTTGTTCATGTGTTGACTTTACATGCACCAGATCAACACTTAGGATCCCAATATTGTGCTTTTAGACAGGCGTGATACAAAAGTATATATATGCACACAAACTACACAGACATGACTGAGTTCACACACACACACATAAAAAACACACACTTTCATGGCTGTGTGCTAACACTAGGGGGAGTTTGGGGTAACTTGGTGCTTGGGGTTACTTAAGGTGAAGTGGCCCCTGGAGTTACATGGGGTCAATGGGGCTTGGAGTTACTTAAGGTCAGTGTGGCCACTGGGGTTACTTAAGGTCACTGGGGCTCTGGGTTACTTAAGGTTAATTGGTGTTAATTGATCAAAAGATAAAGCCGAAAGGCAGCAGGGTGGAGGAGCTGTGCCAGGGAGAAGCCAGCACAGAAGCTGGGGCAGGAGCCAGAGCCAGAGTAGAGATACTGCAGGGGAGCTGAGAGGTATGGGGAGAAGGAAGCTGGAGCTGGGGGAGCCAGGTAAACTGCGGGTGCTGGGAGAGGCTGCGGAGGGGGGGAGCCGGGGGAGCTCCAGGGGAACGAGAGAGGCTGAGTGAGAGGCTGTGGGTGCCAGGGAAAAGGCTGCAAGGGAACCAGACAGGCTGCAGGTGCTGGGGAAAGGCAGCGGGGGTGAGGGAGCTGTGAGTGCTGGGAGCCAGATTAGGGAGCTGTGGGGGAGTTATAGGTGCCGGGGAAAGGCTGTGGAGGAACTGTGGGTGTTGGGAGTCAGAAAGGGGCTGCAGGAGAGGCTCTGGGTACTGAGAGCCAGATTGGGGCTGCGGGTTCCAGAAGCTAGAGAGGGGCTGCAGATGGGCTGGGAAGAAGCTATCGGTGCTGGTTTGGGGATACTGTGTTGTATCCGGGAGAGGCTGTGGGGGCCAGGAAAGGAAATGAGAAGGCACTGGAGGTGGCAGAGGCAAGCCGGGAGATGTTGAGGGAAGTATACTCACCAGTACTTTCCTGGGCACTAGCAGGGGTAACCAGGACTAATGGTCACAAGTTACAGGAGAGCAGGTTTAGGTTGGACATTAGGAAATGCTGCTTCACAGTTAGGGTGGCTAGGATGTGAAACCGGCTTCCTAGGGAAGTTGTTCTTGCTCCTACCTTGGGCATCTTCAAGAGTAGATTGGATAGGTACTT
>JAGPOW010000229.1:11511821-11531417 GCA_030014935.1 Caiman crocodilus | reverse complement strand
TAGGTACTTGGCTGGGGTCCTGTGACTCTGGCACTCGTTCCTGCCATTGGCGGGGGGTCAGACTAGATGGCCTGCTCTAGGCCCCTTCTGACCCTAGATGCTATGATACTAGGGAGACTGGGGAGAAGGTGGAGGTAGTGAGGCACACCAGGGGAAGCCAGGGACGGAGAGAGAGAGAGGGGAAGATCGGGGAGAAAGCAGAGGCAGAGAGACACGAGCGGGAACAGAGAGAGAGATCAAGGAGAAGGCAAAAGTGGCGAGGCACATTGGGGGGAAGCCAGGGATAGAAAGAGAGAGAGAGAGAGAAGATTGGCAAGAAAACAGAGGTGGTGAGTCTTGCAGGGCATTAAGCTGCCTACTCCTTCCAGAACAGAAACTGCCTAGGGAGAGGGCCCTAAGAGCCCTCAGAGACAGAAGCCCACAGGTGCAGGTTACTATGGCAACAGGCTAACAAACAAATTAGCCTGTACTTGCTCCCGGTCAGCTGGCTGGGAGAGGCAGGGCCCTGGGCATATATAAACCCCAGGGCTGGGACTGGAGGCTGAGTTCTCTGTCAGCAGCCAAGGTGGAAGGAACTCTCAGAGAAGAAGCTCACCAGAGAGGCTTGACTGCCTGCTCTACTCCAGGTAGGATTAAGGGGCTCCAGGAGCTCACCAGATACCTTGGCCTACAAGGCACTTAGTTTGATATTCTTTGAAGTGACAGAGCACACCCTGAGCTCCTTGTATTCTGTTATAGCCCAGGGGCTTATATTTTAGTTGCTGTTTATACACCAGTGGATTGGGCTGAGGCTATTGGGGAAGGAGGAAGCCTCACTGGGGTCCACTACAGTGTGGGAACCCCCAGTACCAGAGAAGGGTGCAGTAACAAGGGGCTGTGGAGAGCCCAGCACCAATGTGGGGTGCAGAGACAGGGCTGCAGAGAGCCTGGTGAGGACAAGAGGCTGAGCTATAATGAGGCCCCAGGAGAGACAATGTTTAAATACCATCTGCAAGGCTTGGAGCGTGGTAAAGGGGTGGTTTTGGAGCCACACATCTAGCCCATAAGGCTGAGGGTGTCCTGTGAGGCATCCATTTTAGGCGGGACTCAAAAGGGGTCTAAGAACCCACAGGGTTCAGTGGGGTCCATCAAGACCTTCTCCAGAATACAAGCTCAAGGGCAGCTTCCCGATTTCTTAGAATTACCAGCAAGACATGGCAGACGAGAAAGAGTGTGCCCACAGAGCAGGACTGACATGGTCAGGGAGCCCTAGGTGCATCACGGCCACCCCTGAGGACCCCATGCCATGACAATGAGACACAAGTGGGAGCAGAGAGAGAGAGATCAGGGAGAAAGCAAAGGCAGTGGAACACAGATGGAGAGGGATTGGGGAGAGAAGGCAGAGAGACACAAGTAGGGACAGAGAAAGAGAACAGCGAGAAGGCAAAGGCAGTGGAACACAATGGAGAGGGATCGGGGGGAGAAGGCAGAGAGAGACAGGGATTGGGGAGGAGGCAGAGAGAGTAGACACAAGCAGGAATGGAAGGAGAGATTGGGATGGGAATGCAGAGACATGAGGATTGGGGAGAAGGCAGAGGTAGTGAGACACAAGTGGGAGTGGGGAGAGAATTAAGGGAGAAGGCACAGGCAGCAAACAGAACGGGGGCTACAGCTGGGAAACCAGAGTAGGGCCGGGAGGTCCTCAGAGAGGGAGAGAAAGAGGCAGCAAAGAGGAATGAAGTCCAGAGGGAGGTCAAAGAGATGAGGATTTAGTTGGGAGCCTGCAGCAAGACAGAGACCAATTCGGGATCAAAAGTTTCAGTTTTTATTAGGCAGTATACTATACAGCTGACAAAGTTATTGGTTCCTACACACACACACAAGCGCACACACACACAGACACAATATGGTAGTATGAGAGAAAAGGCTTGGTGAAGGGATTGAGGTTAAGGTATGTAGGGTCAGAGTCCAGGTCCTTTGCTTGGGGAAGGAAGGTGGGTGATAGCTACTTATCCTGAGCTGTGAGTTTATCCTTGATGGCCAGTCAGGATCTTCTCCAGCAAGGTGTTGTCCAGAGGGGGTTGCTGGCAGAGCCTCTGGGTGGATAGGTGGCATGGCATAGTGCTGGTTCAGTTGGAGAGGGCGTCCCAAAGAGATCACACTTTACCACCCTTTTATAGGGGTGGGCTATCTGTGTCTCCTATGGGAAGGACATGTCCAGGCAAGGACAGTCCTGCTTAGGTGCATATGTGCAGATCCAGGTGTCCTCATTGTTTGGTAGGACACAATGGTGGGATTGCTGGTTTCTGTAGGGTCTTTGTCTTCCAAATGTTGGGTTCCTATAGGTTCTTTCTCTTTCAAATACTGGGTTTTGTCTCTGTTCCTGGGTGAGGTCTGTGGTTCCTGGGTGAGTCAATGCAAGGCAATGGTCTGGTCATTGAGTTGATCATTCAGTAAAGGCCTGCTACCATTGTACCTCAAATATCCTCATTCATTCCTATTCATTCAGGAACCAATTTACATGATAGTGGTTAGACATGAGTCACAGTAACAACATAGGTTATACCTGGGCAGAAGACACAAGATGGAGGCTTGATATACAAACTGGAAACTTGACATTACTTTACAGACATAGGCCTAAATCATATAAATTCAATATAAAACAGTAAAAATCAATACACATATAATAGGAACATAATATAATACCATATAAAACAATAAAAACCAATACAAATGTAATAGAACACTTTACAATACAAAAGAGGCTTGTTGCTATAAGGGAATATTAGAACTTAGCTTATCTAGTACTACTTGTTATCACTTATAAGGGACAGAGAAGGCAGAGAGAAAATCAGAAATGGTTGGGGAAGGGAAGGGAATGTATTTTTAAATTAAAAAAAGGAAAACGGGGGGATTTGCTACACGTGTATGTATATATAAATACATTTTGTTCACTGATGCATATTGTTACTCAGCCTTCTCCCCCCATTCCCACCCCCCAACCACTATGCAAAGAGGTTCATAGTTGAATTGAGGGCAAGATTGAGTTTACAACCTATTTCTTTTATTTCAGGCAGTTAGGTGGCTTAAGATGCATACAATGTCCCTGTACATATACAGCTATCCATTGCAATCAACTTAGGGTATGTACAAGCATTCAAATGAACCAGTGAAAGTTAAACTGCTTAGATTGAGCAGTTGAAAACCTTGCTGGTTCAATGTTGTACAAGTGCTGAAGCAACTGGCTGGCTGCACTACAGAAAGACTGCAGTGTAGAGGGCATCCAGCCAGGGGGTCCCAGAGGAGGCTCCACAGTCTGCCTGGAGACAGATGATAGCATGGAGGGAATAGGTCAGGGCTGGTTGGCTGTGGCCCAAGGGGACAACACCCCCCTCACCCCCACACCCAAGAACACCCCCTCCATCCCAGCCACCAGCTGTCAGGTTGCAGACAGCAAACCCTATGGCACTTCACAGCCCTGTGCCTGCAGCCTCATGTGTGGGGCCTCAGGTGCCATATTTGATGTGTCCCATGGGGTGCTGGCAGGTTGGCTTTTCTCTTCCCACTCAGGGTCAGTGAGGTTAGCAGCTTGTCAGCCCCTTCACAACTGTTAGTTGGTCCCAGCCCTGGCAGCACGCCACAGCAACATAGAGTTGTGAGTCCTCTGCATTGTGTAGGACTTTAAAGTATTCACTCAAGATCTGCCCCATTCTTCCTCCTTTATTTACATGGCTAGTCAATAATACAGCAACATATATTCTTCTGCACTCATCTGCCTTTGCAACAAAATTTTTATATTTATAACACATCAAGTACAAAATATAGCTAACCATTAAACCGCAAAACCAACACTATAAAAGCATCCTCAGGAGACCTGACAATTATATCGTTCCCAAGAGGACAACCAAGTTTCCACCTGGTATATGTTGTTGGTAATGTACGTAGGGCAGGGCATTAGCCTCAAATGCTGATTTAAAAGGGGTGGAAGCAGCATGCCATAGTGCTCCATATCCCCCACTCTCCAGCACTTAGCATTTTCCTCCTGTCCCTTGTCTCTGGCATTAATAAGAAAAGGTTGTTAATACTGGCAGTAGAGACATAATCTTTGTGAATCAATCCTGGAATTTGCTCTTGCATGTGTGGGTGATAAGGCAGATGGTTGACGGCTCAGCGGTTGCAAGTTCAAGGGCATAGTAGAAGCGCTCATGGCTTGACCCTGTTAGATTCCAACGAATCTGAGAATTCTGCTGAATGCGTTGTCACACAAGGACACAAAAACAGGAAGGCAATATAGTAATTACCATTAATGGACTAACTTCAATTAGATTTGGGCATGTGAACAGGTTGATGCTTAACATACCAATTGAAAGTCATTTCTCATAACGACTGTAGGGCTTACTGCAGTAAACATGGTTAATTTGTCATTCCAAGGAGAGTGGTAATAATTGGTGATGATGACTAATTATCCATGAGTGACTAATAATCAGTAGTTATCTATATTTTCTTTTTAATGAAATAATTAGATATTCATGGATAATAAATTACAAAATGAATGATATTGACACTTACGAAGAAAATATTACAGTAAACCATGATTATACAGCTAAATACTTAGGGGTTCAATGTATTTAAGATGCTTGCTATATAAGAAGTTCATTATTGTGAGGAAATAAAATAATCAGTCAAAAATTTTTCCTTGGCATTCTTATATGTAACTCATTATCAAAACAAAAGATAATTTTGTAAAGTGAGACCATTGATTGCTTATATTTTGGTGAGCCTAGAAATCTGAAGGGTATTCCAGTACTTTTTCCAGATCAGAAGGCTTGACAGGTGCTATGAAGGGCAGCAGGATCTTTTCATCCCAACTTTATTGTCATCCCTGCCATCATCACTTTTGCTTTGCACCATTGCAAATATATCTTCATTAGCACATTGTTTTATCACAAGTTGATGTAACTATCTGATGTAAGATTTGATGGCAAGATGCCTTAGCTTTGAAGTTGTGCACAAAGTTCCTGCATATTAGATTAGCAGAGAACTTCAAACATATTTTCTACTGGCAGCACAGCATCTTTTTTAATGAATCCAGCACGGCAAAAACAATTGGAAACTTTTTCTGTTGCACTAGGTTCCAAGATTGCTTTATGAGCTGGACCATTGTGAAAACATCTGGCTTAAAACATTCCTTAGGCTCAATAGTTAACAAAGATCTTGCTCACCAGGGAATCATAATACTGAGACTTGAAATTTTTAATCATACTGCTGTCTATTGGCTGGATGCCTAATGTGGTGTTTGGAGGTAAGATATCCAAAATCAATACCACTTTTCTAAGTGTGCATCACTGCATACAAACATATCTCTTAAGCTCTTTTTAGTGACCATTTTCCTTTACATAATAGGATTAAAACAAAAGTAATTCTTCTGCTTGGCATTTATCTTAGCCTGTATCCCAGACTTGAGAGAGGTCATTTTGTTCCCAAAAGCTTGTCTAAAATCTTTTTCAACTACCCACTTGGTTCAATAGAAGATGTTACCTAAAAAAGATCCTGCTTGTCTTCTATAAGGATCTTCTAATCATACTAGTTGAGGTACCACCTACACTACATATGTTAGGATTTCTATGAGCTATTTGAAGCTTGTTGATAACCTCAGACATAATTTAGTCCATTAAAATTGCATCATTTTCAACTCGAGTTTGAAACGCTTATATTTCAACATCAAAATTTTGTAATGCCAATTTTTCTATGCTTTACTTGGTCATTTACTTCCACAGGCAAGGCTGAAGTTGTCCTTAGTGACTCTGGTTGAGGTAATTTTGGCTGCTTCATCAATCTTGCTCCAGTGTTTAGTTCTTCCTTTCTGTAAGCAGGCTTTAATCTTAATTATCCCACACACTGTTAAGTGGAAATCTGTCTGCCAGTTGGACCTTTAATTAAAATAAAGACTGATGTTTTATAAGCTTTCCATTTGCAGTAAAAGGTAACTTATTTCTTAATAATGTAGTAGTAATAGTAATACAGAGAAAGTTGGAGGGAAAGGGTAAGCAAATAATAACTGCTTCCCACCACTGTAGCAGTTTGTCAGGGTTGCAGTGTTTTGGTGTTCTGACAGATGCCATCAGTTCTGCACACTTTGCTGTATGTGTTGGGCAGGCTTACAGTTTGGGGTCTAACTGTTTAATTTACTCAGCTGCAAATCTGGTAACAGGGATATCTTGCATATAAAATAAGAAATCATCTACGTACGATGGGTATGCTGTTATATACTTCCAGTTCATTAAGCTTCCTTAACTATTTGACCCCACCCACATGATGGTTGCCATGGAACTCATTGGTTGTTTTAGGGCATTTTTGAGGAATACCTTGTATGCAAATTTCAGCCACAATTGGTAGAGGCAATGCAGTTGTACTGATTTAGTATTATCTACTATTAATGCCAAATCTCATTGGGTCATTCTCTGGATAGAAGTATTCCCATTTTTAATTCTCTCCATACTTAGGAACAGTGAGGGAGTGAGATGAGAATAAATATTTAATTTACCAGTCAACCCCAAATACCAAAAATCACTGACAAACCAATACAGAGCTAACATATGTTTTTCACATGCTGAGCATTTCATTTCAATTCCCTGTAAGACCCTAAAAAAATAAGCCAAAGGGCAGGATTTTTCATGGCGCTTCTGAGCTATAACAACCACCAAGGACTGACTGCAAATTCCAGAAATGTAGCACAAGACAATGCATTCCAGAGTTATTGTTTTTGCTTAAATATAAATCTGAATTTATATGTATAATTTATATCAATTATACATCTGAATTGTTGCCTCATGAATATTGGGAAATAGTTGGAAAGGTAGACTGTAGAAAATGGTAGCCAAGATCAAGTACCACTGTGATTGCTTGCCTTTTCTGGAGATGATGCCACCATGTGACAGAGTAATAACATTCAGCTTTCTCTGGTCAATGCTCAGTTGCCACAATCTGTCCTGGCCAACCAAATGAGCAAATTATTGGACAAATATGTTTTCTTTATCGCTTCTTGTTCTTCTGAATCCCTGATCAGACTTCCAATCAACTCCACTGCCTCAGTGGGGTATGAATATTGACTTAGGGGTGAGGAGGGGAGAGAGATTCCTCGGTTTATGGTAATGAGAGTGTTCGTTGTCCCACATTTATTCTAAGTCCTGGCCCTACATTTTTCTGGCCCTATAATCTCTTAATCTATACAATTTATTCAGTTATGCCTCTTAATAATGTTGGAACTGGATTTAGGACCCAAACCTTCAGATTGATCATGGCTTCTTTAATTGATAATAGGCAAATTTTATGAATACACAATGATAGCAGATAAGAATAATGCAAACAATTTCTATATTTACTAGTCCTAGAGCTATCACAGAGAGGAGGTACTTCTGGCCAGTATGTAAGCTTCACCCTGAGGTTCTCTCTTGAATGTCAGATGTCAGCAGCTTGGAGAGCAAAAGCTGAGGGCAACCCTCCAACAGTGGGGGTAGGTGAGGGTGGCAGGGCACTATTGGTGTGGCATGCCCAGAGGCAGGTGGGGAAACTAGCACTGTGGCTAGTCAGGGACCTCTACTTTGCCACAGTGAGAAAGGCTGGAGGTGTTCCCTCTGTCCATGTTGGCCTCAGGTTCCCCTCTCAGGGACCCTTTGCTGCTCTGAAATACCTCCTTTTGTATTCTTTTCATTCTCCAATAGCTCATCTTTGGGCACTGTTAATTGGTCTCCCTGTGGTCATCATACTGCCCATGTTCTGTTCTGACAGCATATACCTTTGTTCCAACAAATCCATCACATGCACCCCTCTTAATTTAGTTATTGACCAGGTTTCCTACTTCGGTCTGTTTAGCAAAACTGGAAATCCAAAGGGCTGTGCAGTTGGGCACTGTGAGCTGGTACCAATGCTGCAGACAGCCTTATCTCTCTTATGGAACTGTGTGCTACATATCTTCAATTCCTAGCCTGTGTGTCTGCTGGCACTAGGCATAATGGGCCTTGAAGAAAACTTTGTCACAAGCAGGCTTTTAGAAATCAAATAAGCCTTGCCATTGCCCTGGACCATTGTTCTAATGCAATGTTTACTTTATCTATAAGCCAATACCCAAAAGCAAACCTCTAAATACCATTTTCTAGCCATCAAATAGGTTCCCTGAAACCATTGAAAAAACTCCTGTAAACCTGGGGCAAGGGCCTACCTCCTTTGTAAGTGCAGGAGGTCAATTCTCCTGGGGTCAACAGTTTCAGTGTTCCTCGTGCTATAGTTATAATCTTTTCATCTGAGCCAGAGGTCCAGGGGGTAGAATGTGGCTCCATAGAAAGCAGAGGGCTATAACCTTTCTCCTATAAACTAGAGTCATATGGCGATGGGAAAGGGTTTCCATGTCTTCTCTATGTTGTTATTACTTTTCCTTTAGATTCTGCCTCTAACAGCATGATTATGGTTTAACTAAAACTGCTCTTAACTTTTGAATTTTTATGTGGCAATTGCCTATCTGTTTTTGAAATTCTTTGTTTTCCTTTTCTGTCACCTCACACCTGCCTTTTAGTGCTGCCACCTCCCAGAATAATGACACTGTGCTCTTAGTTCTACCATTTCACTATGCATTGTGTCTTTGAGCAACCATGCACCACTGCCTTCACAGTCCAACTGGTACCTCTTACAACTAATCCTACTGAATAAGCCTCTCTGGGCACATCTACATGTTCATTAATGCATCTTAGATAGTGCACATTTTAGTTTAGTACTTCCTTAATAAAGTACTAACTAAATGCGTTGTACCTACAGTTACTGTGTAGTAGCGCTGGCACATGATTTTTAGTGACACCTACTGCACATTAGCCATATAACACTGTGTAATAGGCTATTAGCACAATTTTTGCCATGACATGCTCTGCACAGTGTTATTAATCTAATGTGCAGTAAGCGTCTCATGTAGATGCACCAAGTATCTCTATCTAAGGTCAATACTGAGTCAACCTGCCTTAACTTATCCATATACTTCTCACAGTGCTACTGTTACTTGCTGCTGAGAGAATCTGCAGCATTCATTCACCGTGGATTTTTTTTTCGGTTTCCTGAAAATTCATCTTTCTCCTCGGGAGATGTACAGTGGTTCTGCTCCTTTTGTGGCTTTCAGGAGCAGAAGGCCAACTGTTTAGTTTGGTAACTGTGTCACTAGTTCTATTCAAGAAAAGGATTCAGAAAAGAAAAGAAAGCCCTGGAACAGGCTTCCCATGAGAGCAGTTGGGGCAAGGAATTTTACCATTTTTAAGATGAAGCTTGTTAAATTCATGAAAGTAAGACATGGTTGTCTGCAGCAGTAAATTGCACTTGATGATCCAAAAGGTCTTTGCTAGTCTTATATCCCTAAATTGCCATTTTCTCTTGCACACAGGGAAATATACATGTCATGAAGAGAGAGAACTGGCGGGGGAGCAACAGGAGAGCTGGTAGAGACAGGGAGAGCATGGAAAGAAGCTGCACTTCTGGAGTAGCTGCTTGATGCAGCTAAAATGTTTCCAAAAGGAGAGCGAAGGGAGGAAAGGCCTGTATGCTGGAGAGAGTGGAGATGGGCTGGCGGGGGCAGATCAGGGAGAAGAATGGGCTGTCGGCGGTGAAGAGGAAGTGTCTGTGGGTGCATCGAAGAGGATGGGAGACAGCATCTGCCTAGAGGAAGAAGAATAAAAGGGGAAAAAAAAGATATACTAAAAAAGGAATGAGAAAAAAAGAGGTTCTGCTGCAGTGGGGTGCCGGAGTCAGCTCAGCATTTGAGGAGTGGAGGAGCAGACAGGAGGAAATGGCAGAGATCTAGGATAACAAGTAAAATTTTCCTGCATTCTTGATTTTTAAAAATAAACAAATAAATAAAAAAAGGAAAGTTGAAAAGTACAAGCCCAACTGTCCTTAAAACATTTTAAAGGTGAAATCAACCTGTTTTATTTGAAATATTCTTATTTCTAAAGAGACAATAAAACCTTATTCATATTGTATACTGTTTCAGTTTAAGTTCAAGATTTAAAGATTATAAGAGACTTAATATGTACTCCTACTGGAGAAGCCATCAAGCAGCTGCCTAGAAGAAAAAAAAAGTTTTAGGCTTCTGTTGATCCAGTCAACTAAACAGATGCTTAGACCTGAAGATAAAAACATAGCAATTAAATAGGCACTTAATAAAGAATCTTATTTCAAAAAACACCCTGTGAGTTTGCCTTTTTGGTTTAAATAAAAAAACCAAAAACTAAGTATCTTCATATTGTGAGAGGTTAAAACCTCAATAATATATCAATATTTTATTTCTCAGTGGTGTTTATATTACATCCCCCCAAATAAACCTTTTATTTCCAACAAGACGTGGCAGGCAGGACTCGGGGTCACCACTGAAAGAGAAAAACAAAGAATAATCAGTTTAGTTGTTATTGAAATTAGTCAACTGAGGTTTATAACCCCATGTGATTAGTGTAAACTCTCCACAATACAGAAGAAGTGCGTGATGATCAAGAAGTTAAAGCCTTCCACCAAAGTCATGATGTGACAAAACCCACTTTGAAATATTGTCCAGAATGGTAAGTAATATCCCTGTACTCCCTTGTGGAGCTTTTCAACCAGAAAATCTCAGCTAAACAATGAAAGCAGTTTAGTTATTCCAGATTTATACTCACATAACAGGCACAATAACTACAAAAACCAGATATCCTTCTACAACTCACAAGTAGCCACAAGTATCATAGAGGATATTTATAATTTGATGCTTCTCTTCCTTTAAGCTATCCAAAATGGATTTCTTTATTACTCTCATTTGTTTTGTAATGAGTTATTCTGATGCATATATCATTCCCACTTGAAAAATAATTTAATTGCAGCCTTTTTCTTAGCAAACCAGTCTAGCATATAGGCTTGCTTGTTTATAATACATATTGTAAGATCTGCATAATTTATTTTCTAGAGAGAGTAGTTTTCTCAGTCATGTTCAGTAATGATATTTGATCTCTCAACATATTTGATTATACAGGAGATCTGTTTATTGGTAAATCTATTTGCCTATAAATACGTAAGATAACAACATAGCCATTCAATTAAAGAAAATAGCTCCAGGCTTAGCTTCCATTAATGTCTAGCATAATTTTAAGGAATTTGTTAGTATATGTTATACTCCAGCTAGAGTATGTTAATCAAATTACCTTAGTGCATAAAGCAGGCCAATGTGCATAAGAAGCTGAGCCTGTCAAGGCTTAGTTAAATACCCAGGGAAAGAGAAAAAAAACAGACTTATTCAATTTTGACAAATTCATGTAGTGTAGCCAAATGCCTGAAAATTCATTTCTATTCCACGGGCATGTCCTAACTAAAAATAAAAACTCTTTAACTAAGAAGTAGAGTGTCTCTTGTTTCATACATAGCATTTTGCAAGGGCCATGTGAGTGAATTGGAAAAAAACCACAATTTACTTGCAAAAAGAGATTGCAAAAGATCTATTGATATATAGGGGAGATTAACAGGAAATATAAAAGCTTAAAACCAAAATATATAATAAGTAGGATATTAGCATTTATTTTAGATGAATCACCAGTTACATTATTTTTTGAGGAATACAAGTTTTTATGAGGTTTTTTTTGTGCACACTGAGCAAGATCATTGCTTTATGATCTTTTGCTATGATGATGCTATCTATGCAGAAAAAGGAGCAATAGTTTAAAGGTAGATCAGGGGAAGTTTAAGTTAGATATTAGGAAAACCTCTTTCACTACGAGGGTAGAAAAGCAGATTACCCAAAGAGATTGTGGAATCTCTATCCTTGGAGGTTTTTAAGATTCAGGTAGACAAAGCCTTGGCTGGGATGATATAGTTGAGGATGGTCCTGTTTTGAGCAGGGGGTTGGACAAGATGACCTCCTGAGGTCCCTTCCAACCCTAATTTTCTATGACTTTATGCTTTGTCCATTCTTTAGTCCAATAGGGATGTGGATCTCTTATATGTTGCTTATATATTCTGTGAACACTATGCCATTACATTTAAATAAATATATTTCACCTGCATTGTATGAAATTAACACCTTCTCCTTGAAGTGACAATTTTGTGGAGACATAATCTTATGTGTTCCCACAAAATTACAGCAATTCACATCTACTGGGCATTTATTTGCACATCTGAAAGTGATAGGCTGTTTTGTATGCCATTTTCATTAGCACACCTACAGGTCTTGCCACTGCTAATTAAAGACAGTATTTAAGGCATTATAAACAGTAGTTTATGGCTGGACTTGATGAAGACAGTTACAGTACATACACTTTTAAAAAGGATCATTAATTCCATGGCTACCTGAAGGAAGTCAATATACTGTCCCATATTTGCTCGGAAGGTGAGACAAGGAGAATACAGTGGTACCTCGGTACTCGACTGCCTTGAAACTCGTTGAATTTGGTACTCAACGCATTTTGACGGGAAAATTTTGTCCTGGTACTCGTCGTTTGCTTGGTACTCGACGCGCAAGTGAGAACTTGTCGGTGTCACTTGCCTCGTGACTTGCTACCCTTTCCAGCGGAAACAAAGGGTTTGTTTGGTACTTGTCGTTTTTGGTACTCGTCGCGCCTCCCGGAACCAATTAATGATGAGTACCGAGGTACCACTGTACTTGATGGTCAGTACTATTAAAACAAGGATCAAGCAACAGAGTGGTGGGTTGGAGGCTCAGGAGCTTAGGCCATTTGTACACACCACAAAATTGGCATTTAAAGCAACTTAATGCCCTTTTGCACCGCTTTAATGATACAGCTGTTTACACATGTTGGCTGCATAATACCCTTTAATGGCCTGGTTGTTTACACGTCGGTGGCATAAAGCTTATTAAATGACTTTGGGACGCAACAAAATAAAATATATCCAAGTTATTTTAGTTTGCTACCTTACAGCTGCAGAGGGATGCATCGGGTCCCATGCAGCTCAGGGGCCACGCAGGCTGCCCTGTGGCAGCCCATGCAGAGAGGCTTCACTGAAGGAAAAAACAAAAGCAGCAATCCTGAATTTTTTTTTTCTTCCCAGAGCCCGCCTGCCTGCCTGTGCATCCCTCTGCAGCTGTGGTGCCCCCACAACCGCCCAGGCCAGGTACCTGCAGATGGGTGCCACTTGGGGGGCACTGTCACTGATGTGGAGGGAAGCACCAGCTCCAACCCCCTCCCCTGCAGCTCAGGGACTGCTCAGCCCACTGTCAGTTTGCCTTCCTCTCCCCACTGCTGGAGAGGCAGGTAAGGATCGGGCCCGACCCTGGCATACAGGCCATGGGGATTTACTATGCCCTAAATTGAAGCACTGTTTTTAAAACCCCAACATTTTAATTTAGGAAGAATTAAACTGAAAAAAACCCCCGTGGCATGTACAAATGGCCCTGGTCGAGAAACCAATGCAATGATTACTTTCATATTCACAAGACTCTGAAATACTGAGCAGATATGATCACTCTCTCAGTGTATGTTTTGTTCAGTGGTATCGTGGGGAATGATACTAATGGTTGTCAAAAGCTATCTCACCATGGGAAAGTTGGGTAAAACCAGAATGATATGAACACAGTATGCGAGTCTATGACAGTTTCTGTTTTAATACTTGTTAAACTGTTCACCCAGTGGCCAAGTAATTTTATTTTTCAGATTTAAATGCAAGCACAGTGTGAAGAAAAATACAATCATGTAAAATATAGTAACATAGAATGCAATGTAGGTGGTTTAATCTCTGATTAAACAAACATTGCACAGTGATATTTTAGTAACATTCTGGCTAATAATATCAGAAAAAAAGTAGATAACGTAGGTTCCTACAGCAAATTTTTTGGAACAAATAAGTTTCATACAAGTTAGACATGCTAAGAATTAAAATTAAAATTGTTTGAAAAATTTCTGTCAAAATATGTTTTTGATAAAGAATGCATTTTTAAAACTAAAGGAACATCTTTGTGATTTGGTTGAAGCTGATAAATACTGTTCGTTTGGAGGTTTTTTCCTTTTGATACAACCCAATGTAGTTTGAATAAATACACTGACAAAAATGAACAATTATGCTATTTGAAACCTTTTATAAGGAAGACAAACAATTTGACAACCTCCTTTACTAACAGCTCTAAGCATGCCAGAGCAGAATAGGGAACAGAGAGGAAAGCTTCCCCATCAAATATACAGATCCTAATGACCACCTCTGGAGCAATCTTGTAAGAACAGGCAAGCTGAGAAAAGCTACACAGTTTATTCAGATCCATATGAATGTTTGTTCTCCAGCTGCCTGCATGAACAAGACCTATTTGAATCTTCTAGCTAAGCAGACAAATTCAAGAAGCAGGCAGCACCTGAGATGGGGAGCAGAAGTAAAACCGGATTACTGTAGGTAGGGCTAGTTCTGAGTCTGCAGACTCTGGTTTTAAAGGTTCTGAGTCAGTCATTTTTAGATGACGTTGGTAAAGATCTATGGAAAAAGTTGCTTCTTCTTGACACTGAACAAGGATCTTTATTAGAAAAAAAGAATATCCCTAAGCAATTCCTTCTGTTTTTCATGTTGAATGTCTGCCTAAATACTCTTCAAGCCCTCTGCTACAGTTAACATAAATCACTACACTGAAATATGTGGAGAGTCATTTTTATATGCATAATTTCGGGAGTTCTTCATAAAATCTTTTTCATAACAAAGCAGAATCCCCCTTTCCAATCCTGTTGTTATGTTCTAAATAATTTTTATTTAAAAGTTTAGTTTTAATAATTTAAGTAAAAATATTCCATTTTTGTTTCCGAGTTTTTGTTAATAAAAAAAGAATGTTTTTACTGAAAGAACAATTTTCCAAAAATATACATCGTAGCAGGAAATTACTCCACTGGAAATAAGAGAGAAGAGAAGAGAGACTAGTATGCATATCGTCAGCTCAGCTGCAGTTCTCCATTATAGACTAGGTGAATGTAATGTATAACTTACTCCTCTTAAATTCTTAAAAATCTAGGAAGCAACTAAGCTGTCATATTAAAAATGTGCCATCAAAGTAAAGGTCTTTCCAAGTCAAACAGCCTTTGGGCTAGGGTAGTTAAGGCACACCAGTTTCTGCTGCCAATATTTACGTAAGCAAGTAGCATTGATTCTAGCTACCTTTGACTCCCAAGTCCAAATGATGCAGTGGAATAGGTGGGGCAACTAGGTAGCCTTTGGCCTGGGTCTAAAGCAGGACTTGAACCCATACCTCAGGAGCTGTAACAAGATGCCTTAATTGCTTTGTTACTGCACCTCTAAAATGTGCTGTAGTGGCCAATATTGTTTACGTATCGATTATCCTGCTTCAGTTTGGGATAGATTTTTTTTCAATGTCACATTAAAAACATCATTGTAGAAAATAACAGAAAGTGGAGAGAAAGCATGAGCCAGCTAGCCACTCTTCCAGCAAAGCACCAGATTCCAGATACTGAAACTGAGGATCAAAAATACTTTTCCATTTTGGCGCTTTATTTTATTGTAGATAAGATATACTGGTATTTATATTATACTAACATTATTAACAATGTAATCAGTGTCCAGTTACAGTGTCTAGTTTGTGGCTGGCTACTTCATTCTTAGTCCTTCTATCTATTGTGTCAACCTTTTCCTCCTCTTGGCAATTTTGACTAATCTTCAAAGTATTTGTTTAACAACCTTAATCTTTAAAGGGAGAGCAACCCTTGCCCTCTATTTCTGGGCTAGGGATGGAAAGTACACATAAACTGGTATAAGTGATCAGAAACCAGTTCAGATCTGTAACATGACAGAAGCTTAGTGCATATAAACCAATTTCAAAATGGCCAAAACTGGTTTAAGATAAACCTGGATGGATGACTTTAACCGATTTAGGTTAAATGAGTTCCTTGAACCTCTATCCTAGATCCCTGCCAGATTCAAGCTAATTCACAGTGTGCCAGCATCTCAGTATGTTTTATACCCCCCCTGCAACACCCCCCACCCCAGGGTGGGTGGGCTAGCCCTTGCCCAAGCTCTCTGCTCCAGCTTGTGCCTTCCCAGCTTCTAGCCTGAGCCACTGCAAGCATCTGGCTGCATTTCTTCACATTCAGAAGAACATTTTT
Source organism: Caiman crocodilus (assembly GCA_030014935.1). Lineage (NCBI taxonomy): Eukaryota > Metazoa > Chordata > Crocodylia > Alligatoridae > Caiman > Caiman crocodilus. The sequence continues at coordinate 11,515,341 of JAGPOW010000229.1, read as the reverse complement.
GCTTACTTGCTTATCAGTTCAATCTACCTAGTTTAGACTAACCAGCTTAGCCAAAAGAAAGAGCAACCCTTTCCCCCTGTTTTTGCATGTATTTGAGGAAAGCATCTTAATATGTGTCCTCTTGACTACTTCTGGCCTGGCCTCATGCTATGTGTTCATAAAGAAAGGCCTCTTCTGACTGACTCATTTTTTAATCATTAATAAGTTCTATATATCCATATGTTCAGTATCTTTATTACTGTTCCAAATTAGTCTCTGGTGTCTTCAGTGCAATTTCACTAGGGATACATTTGATCTGGAAGAAACTAAAGAATTCCAAGTGAAGTTCTCAGATGGTTTGGCAAGTGTTGTTGTCTACCTTCCTTGTTTCTCTGTGACAAATTAGTTTTAATATGAACTATTTGAAACAAATTTGGGTTACATGTCTTTGATTTCCACTAAATAGAACAGTCTTTTTTACTTGCTGCTTCCTGTAAAAGTAGCTTGTTGCTAATTAACTTCCAAAATATCCTTTTATACCCAATAAAAGATTCCAGAGGAGATTTTTTTTTTTGACATCTCCCTGCTTGGCTTTTTAAAAATGTCTTCATGAAGAAATGCTACTGCGAACTCACATAAAACCTTTTCATTTGTTCTCTGTGCTCTTCCTTGTAACTATAAGTATTTTCATAATGGAGCCACTTGTGGAGTGAGACTTTCCAGTTAAGAGACCAGTGTGCATCCCTGGCGATCTCTCATATCTGCTGGTTTGTGAGAATTGATGGGGATGTACACGAGTGATGCAGTCTACTTACAAGAACACTGATGATACCTTGAATCTTTTTGGAGTCTCAGGTAAAAAATATATAATTTTTTAACTCTGTCTATAGCTTGTCTGAATTCTAAAAACATTTTTTTGAAAAGAAAAGTCAAGTAAACTGCTAATTGCTGCACAACAGGGATGGTAAGCTACACATGGAAGGTGCAAAAATAGAGTTTCAGAACTGCGAAAGGGTTGTACTACTTTGGAGGATGGAATTAAAATGCAAAAGAATAAAATGTATGTTCAATCGGAGAACTAGAAAATAGACAATGAAATGTAATTCATCAAAGACAAAGGCTCATACTGAAGGAAGCATGTGGAAGTAATTATTAATGGTAAGATGCCAGATGCCTTTAAATGCAAAATTAAAAAAAACTGTGAAAGAGTTTTAAAATAAATGTTTCTGAGATAATCCAAAGTGTAAGTAGGATGGGAAAAATAATGTAAAATACATTTATGATTATTGTACAAATTGTTCTTACGTGGGATGTGCTAAAGAGAATATACTACTAGAGCTGTTGATGAATGAGGGAGATGCTTACCGGTGCAATGTTGTCAACTCTCGTGATTTTATCATAAGTCTCTAGATATTTACTGTACAGCCTATATAGTTTTCTCATTAGTGTCTGTATCAAAAAAAATTATGACCAGAGATGAAGTTGGTGAGGTAGTAGGGACAACATAGAGAATGATGTCTTTAACAGAGTAGTGTGTCTACTTGAGGCCAATAGGGCTATGATATCTGCTTGTATAGTCTCTTCTGTTTTGCCTGCCAGTAAAATTCCTGTGTGGCACTAAAATTTTGGATGATTGCTGTTGTCATTTTATCCTAATTTGCTTGGACCAGTGGATTATGTTGACTATGTAGTTGGTATCAATAACTTCTGTAATCCAGATGCACCCCAATATGTGCTTCCTGCCCTTCCATTGAAGGGGATAGGTGGCCAGGCAGGAGGGCTGTGAGAGGGTAATGCTTGTGCAGCCCAGCTCCCCTCTAATCCTTTATAGAGTCTGGCCAGGACAGCTTAACTATTTACAGGTTTATTAGTATACAGGTAACACTATTTACAGATTGATAAGAGAGTATTGGTAAATATATATAGTATCCAGATCGCCCAAATACCGTTATGCTCTATAATCAAAGGCCCAGGGCACCACCACCTCAAAAGGACATGGGTCCCTACATAGGTAAGCAGCTGTCTGCAACAGGCAAGTACAACAAAGGCAGATAAACAACATGTATCAACAGTAAATTCTGACAAGAAGAACAACAACAAGTAAATACGGATGAACCTCAGATAGATTATGTCACAGGGGGAGAAGTCCTGAGGGAACTCCGGAGCTTCCGGAAGGAGCCGCGGGGGCAGAAACGGGCGACGAAGCGAAAAGAAAAGAAAAGAAAAAATGAAAGTTATTTACCGCAGGAGCCATGGGATCACTGGAGACGCCCGTGTGCAGCCAGGACGAAGAGTTAAATCACCTGTGGACGGTGGGTGACATCAGCGGAGACCGCCGACTGACGGAGATAAAAGGGATGACCGCAGCAAAGAGCAGGGGGAACATGTGGCTGCTGGGAGTAGGCTGGGCCAGAGGCTGCTGGAGGTGTGGAATGCCGGAGCTGACTGCTGGTGCACACCCCGGATAGGAAAGAGAGCCCGGAGGGCGCAGAATGCTGGAGCTGACTGCAGGTGTGCACCCCAGAGGAGAGAGAACCCAGAGGAAGATGGACACCGGAGGACGGCGCGGCTACAGCAGGTGAGCTGGGGAAAAGCTGGGAGTGAGCTGCGGATGCGTGGAGGGACCCACGGCCCAGAGAAGACCCAGAGAGAGGACTGCGGCCGGGGGTAGATCCAGGAGGGAGAGTGCAGCCCTGGGACAACCCGGAGGAGGGACAGCAGGAAAGCGGGGATCCAGAGAGAGGGACATACGGAGGGGAGAACCCGGAGAGAGTGTTGCACCTGGGGGAGCAGGGCAAGGAGTGGTGGGTAGCTGGCCCAGAGAGTGAGGGCTAGCAAGCAGCATCATGTGTAGTCACTTGATTGAGGGGCAGAGGCCCGTTGGGTGACTTGCCTTATTTAAGTTTAGTAGAGTTTCTTTTGTTTGTGTTACTCCGGGTTGGAAGGGGCTGAGGCGTGGTGGTAGGGGTAGTGAGGAAGGCGAACCCATTGGTGGCATGCCAGAGAGAGCAGCAACAGGAACACCAAGAACCGCCGGGTAGGGGAAGGGCGAGGTGGAAGGGGTGGAGGAGCCTCGCAGAAGAGCTCTACTGTAGGTAGCCGAAGAGGGCAACTGCCCGGCCAGGAAGCCCCACCCACTGGAAGATCGAAGTCGTGGCAGGTAAGAAAGGGGTGGACCACAGTGCGAAGAGACACCTGCTCCAAGGCTACCTGCAATGGCCAGCCGGATATCTGCAAATCCTCGGGGCAAGGAAGCCCGAGGTAGGATGTTCGACGCCTGGCGGCTACAGATTACATAAGCCTGGTCGCATTAAATGATAACAATATATAAATAAATATTTACAAAATATGAGGCCTGCGCTGTTCAACATCTTCGTCGCTGACTTGGACGAGGGTGTGGAAAGCAAGCTGTCCAAGTTTGCTGATGACACCAAGATGTGGACTGAGGTGGGGACACCAGAGGAGAGGGAGAAGCTGCAGCGAGATCTGGGCTGACTGCAGGAGTGGGCGGACAGAAACAGGATGGGATTTAACGTGGACA
>JAGPOW010000229.1:11480640-11511721 GCA_030014935.1 Caiman crocodilus | reverse complement strand
TTGGGTGTCTTTAAGAGTAGATTAGATAGGTACTTGGCTGAGGTCCTGTGACCCTGGCACTCGTTCCTGCCATTGGCGGGGGGTCAGACTAGATGGCCTTCTCTAGGCCCCTTCTGACCCTAGATACTATGATACTATGAGGCGCAAGTCCCCTCTTCCAGGTACTTACATGGCCAAGACCACTGGATGTTCCCTTTTAGGTGCCAAACCCTGGCACCACTCCTAGGGGGAGTAAGGGGAGGGTCCCAGTACTTCCTCAGCCCCTGATGGGCTCCCCCAGTCCCTGATCCCTTGAGACCCCCCTTTCAGAGCTTCCTCTCCTGTGGGGACCCATTCCTCAGGTATTTACAGATCTGGGGAGCAGACCAGGAGGGGCTTCCAGAGTTGCAGGTGCCTTGTCAGGGCAACCCAGGGCCCTGCCTTCTGTCTTTCACTGGGGCTCGGGTCGCCTTGTGTGGGTCCCGAAACCCAGGCCCTGCCTGACCTCTGCCACATTGCGCTGGTGCCTCCTGGATGCCTGGCCTCATGCTGGGGAGGGGTTGCAAACCCAAGTGGCTGGGCACCACCCCCAGAGTTTGGAACACTGTGCACCACCACCTGCACCAATTTCTTGGCCACACATCGAAGGTAGCAGACACAAGCCACCATGTTCAGCTCCCAGGGTCTGCCTCGTGCACCATGCTGTGCACTGGCTGGGGATGTAGTCGAAACCACTCACTGCACCAGTCCTGCCAAGGGAGTCTTCCATGGCTCTTTTGGGCTACAGCTTTCACTCGCTGGGCAGCTCTCCCCAGTTCTTGTAAGCCCCGCTGGCTTCTCTGTCCCTTGATGTATCTCCCATGTGCTGAGCACGCAGCTCCTTTTATTCATTCCAGAGGCTCTACTTCCAGACCTGCATAACGCAGGCTTCCATCAGGTCCAGGAGGCTCTCTGCACCCGCTCTCCTTGTAAGGGATGGCGCTGGCCCCACCCAGCCCTTGCGTGATAGGTGGATGGTCTCCACCAATTGAAATGAAGATTTTCCAAGACCGTTCAAGCAGGGCTGAATTTGTAAGTCCACCACACATCTTTTGGTTGTAATTGACTGGTGGTTGTCAATGATAGAAACTGTATCAGAACTTAAGTCTGGTCTTTAGAGTTGTATGCATTGTCTACCAACAGGAAAACATGACATTTTTCACTTTTCATTTTCAAGTTAATTAACTGTAAAAATTCATGCAGAATACCTCTCACCATTTGTGCTTTCCTGCTTGTGTGATAGTTATAGGACAGTTATGAGCTGAACCACTTAAAGTAGCAGACTTCTGTGCTTTGTTGTTTATGACAGGCTCATGAAAAAATAAACACCTTCTCTTTTCAAACAAAGGTACTGAATCTACTATTTATTCATTCCCTATTATGCAACTAGTATTTGAGAAATCTTCTGTTTATTTATTGTATTTTTTCACATATTTACCAGGTCTGACAAAGCAAAGATACCTAAATGAAACAAACATTGCAGTACTTAAGTACAGAAAAACTGTTTGCCTCATTTTCTTTGCAGTTGAAGAAAGACTTTAATTTAACTGCATCTCAAGTGCTCTGGAATTTGCATATTCTCTAGCTACTTAAAGTTACAGCTAAATTTGTGCTCAGTGTATATTGGGGAAGTGTTTAGTGAAGCAAAAAGCACATATTGGCCACATCCAGATGAGCGTGGATGTTTGGTTCTCTGGAAACAAGTAGCAGTGGTGCACCTTGCACTGCAGCTACTTGTCCCCAGGGAATGACTATGCCATGCATGCTTTGGCACTCAGCAGGTTACCCTGGGAGAAGAGGGAAGGCTGGAGCCAGAACTGGGCTGGCCTCAGCAGCCTTATCTGGGGCCCTGGGGGCCCCCTGGAGCTGCTGCAGTGGTGGTCCTGCCAGGGCCTGGCTAGCAGCTGCAGTGTGGCTCCAGGCAGTCCAACTCTACTTTTTAGCTCTCTGTGTGTGCACTGCTGTTTTTCTTTTTCTGTGGGTTCTTTTTGACCCCTGGATACCCTGCGGAAAAAAACCCAGAGCAGCACATGCATGGGCATTGCACCCTTGCAGTGCAGAGGACATCTGACTGTGTGGTATGTATTGCTGCAGATGTGTTTACGATGCCACATACTGCACAGCTGTGCTCATCTGGATGTACCCTTCATATAATGCTTTACTCAAAAGAGAGATCGATCTTTGTATTTCCCATAAAGCTACAAGAAAATATGTTACAATAAATTTGTTTGTTTTGGGCAAGGGAAGTATGTAAAAGCACAAGTCAAATTTTGACATTTTCATATCTTGTTTTAAAAGATGTGGATGATAAATACATTCTTTAAATGTAGAATTATGCAATGACTTCTTTTTTTGTGTCAGAGGAAGTATTGCTCAGGAAAGCAATAAAAACAAGTACTGTTAAAAGAAAATTCATCTAACATTAACCCTTTCAGTACATTAAACAATGTTGATATAAGTACAACCTATGATTGTACATACGACATTAATACCAATGCATCATGAATTCATTATGACCAGCACTACCTCAATGAATACCAGATGAATTCATAATGATTGGATTCTTAAAATGCTACCAGGTTTACTTCAGGCTTTTTTTTTTTGTTTGCATGTGTAATTACTACCAGGATGTACTACTGCCACCTGCTTCTTTTTTTTTTTAAATATAAGTGAAATCAAACATGATTAAAAATGGTTTGTCTGAATCTTTCTATTGAACATTCAAACTACCAATATTGATACTATCTAAAGGTAAGGATTTGTACTTAATTAAGGTTCATATTTGTAGTTTTTCCCATTAAATCAGATAAAATAGTTTGAAGAGCATAATTATATCCTAATATAGCTAAATTTGATTACTTTATTGTTAATATGAAAAATTATATCTTGCTATAACAGGTTTTATTTTTTTATTGTTTACTTGGAAAATAACTGATTGATTCAATGTTTACAAATATAAAAATCATGAAACAGTATTTACATACATATCTGGTCTCTTAAATAAGATTCAGGTTCCTCTACACACTATCTGACAGCTTTAGTTTAAGTATGTAAGATTGCTTAGGATTATAGGGCTCTGATTCTCATCTTCAGCCATATTTCTACCAATGTAACATCAACGATTTCATTTTTAATCAAACTACTTGACTAAAATTGGTGTAGGATCAGAATCAGATCTTTGAGTTTGGCACATATTTAAGTTTACAGAATTAACTGTTAGCCTTTTTTCTCAGCCTGAAACATATGGCTGTTTGGCAAAAGGCAGAGTTGTTGGTTTCTCTTCACACAGTTTCTTCATAGCACATGCACTTAATGAACCAGATGCATTTTTCTGCACACGCTGCATCAGAATGCACTGATATAAGGACATGGTTAAAATAACCTCCAATAAATATTTAATATATAAAGGTTACATGATAGTTTAAATTAAATTAAGATGATATGTTTTGGAGTTTGTTTGTTTGTTTGTTTTTTAATTTTAATAGTCTGCAAGAGATATGAAGGTAATATGCAGCTAAGGAACAAATAGATTAGACTGATGTAATTCAGGCTGGATTCTTTTATTGTGGTTTCTATTTGTGTTTTTCTTGTGATACTTTTTGATAAATGATTGATATATTATCTGTTTAAAATTAAATTGAGAGGCACACGGGGTTATAGTAATACATGAATTGTGACAGAGAATGTCTCTTTTCTGCTTACTTGTTTAGTGCAGTGGACTGTGATATTTATTGCAACCTTTAACCATTACCATAGGCTTCAACTTTGGTTTTTGATGGTGGCTGGGGGTTTTTTGTGTGTTCCCGCACTGAGCCCCAGAAAAGGCAATGTGTTACTTCAACCTGGTTCATCCAACATGGTTTGTGGGTGCTGAGCACCTGCTAATTTTTTGGGGGGAGTGCTTGAGTCCCAGAGCACCCACAGAGTTGGCTCCTATGACCATTACTTTATTAGGAATCACAACATACTTCATGCCAATTGCTGGCCATACTTCTCCAACAGTGTACAACCTACCAGAACTATGTGACTTGTCCAGGATCTATACCCATGAAGACCTCAAACCATAATGCCATTATACAGGAACAGAGGAAAACTCTGTAATGCATCTATCTGTTTCCTACTTTTTGATCCCATGTCATATGAGTACTCTAGAGTTCAAGCGATGGCATGTGCACTGCTTTCCTGAACAGTGCTTGACCAGAGTGAGGAAACCTCAAAGAGATTACTCAGCCTTTTTGAGGGGAGAATCTGAGGTGTTGTGTTGGGGCAGAGGGATGTTCTCAGCCCAAATACAAGACCTAGTGATCAAGACACAACCTTCTTCACCAAAATAAGCAATTATTCTGGAGCTCACCATTACAATACTCCATTTTCTTAAAGAGGTAACATATGAAAAGAAAAGAAGCAATGATATCTGTGAAGGGCCACTTGAAAAAAAAGACCTCCCATCTATTAGTCTTCTCTTACCACTAAGCAACTTCATGGCCACCAAATGTGAATGAACACAAGGCTCTCTGCTTTTCTGCTATATCCCAGCCAGTGCAGGATTTGTCAGTTCAGTGCAATATGAGATTGTGTAGTACTAAAGGCTGCCATAAATCTCACTAGCTAAGAGAGAAAAATGAGGTTTTTGGCCCATGGAGACCAATATCTAATATCAAAAGCAGAGATAATCCATTAGAACTATGTGGTTAATTTAATATATAACAGCATATATATGTTGTTTTAATTATTTTTGCTGGGAATTTCTTTGTGAGACAATTAGTCAAATATGTTTAAAAAAAGAGAGAAAAAATAATTTAGGGTAAATTGGTACCGGAATGTATGTACACTTTGATAGTGTACATGGGCATGAGCAAAGAGAATCTCCTTTCACCTTTATTATTCACTATAACTGCACAAACTTTATACCTTCAGTACCAAAGGCCCATCTACCATCTGTTACAGGTCTTTTTCAGTACAGGATAATAGGAAATATTTAAGAACACATTAGTGAACACAGTAAAAATATCTTTAGACAGGGTTAACCCTATTCAAATATGTTGTTATTACTTTTAGATTCTTTCCTATTTTCCTGGTGCTCAGGCATATGTTATGAAACTATCTAATTTTGTAATGAAACTGGATGGAGGGTGGACAGACATTTAAGAGGGATTTGAGAACAAGCAATACAGAAAAATGGAAAAAGAAATTTTGAAGAGAAAATGCATACAAATAGGAAAAAATATAGAGGGGAAGGAAAGTGGGAGGGTAAAAAGAAATCAAATTGTATTTTATTTTCAAGTTTTTTGACAATGATTAGGAGAAATACAGACCCAAAGAAGTCCAGGGCTTGGGACAGAAGTTACACACAAAGTGGTTTAAGTAACCAGGAACTGGTTTAAACCTGTAACAGAACAAAAGCTTAGTGCACATAAGCCAGTTTCAAAATGGCTGAAACCAGTTTAATATAAACCTGGTTGAATGTAGTGTCAGACTTAATTGATTTGGGTCAAACCAGTTTATGAAACATCTGCCCCAGACCCTGGTGGGACTGCTGCCTAAGCAAACCCCAGTTGGGGTGTGGAGCCAGAGAAGGGGGTTATACTTCCCTTCTCCCGAGTACAGAGCTGCCCTGCCTTGCTAAAAATTCATTGCTGGTTGTATCTATGGACTTACAAATCCCAGAGGCACCTAGAAGTAGGAAGAGAAAGTGATAAGGAGAGTCCTACTGTTGTGATACTGGATTGCAAATCCAAGAGACCTCAGAAGCAGCAGGAAGAGAAAGTGAACACACAGCCTATGTTGGCCACATGCCAGAGAGACATGCTATAGTGACCCCCCAGTTTCTGGCCTGAGCTACTGTAGGCAGGTGGCTGCATTTTCCAAATCAAAAGTAAATGTGTCCAGTTGTTTCTTAGTTTAATCTCTGCAGTTTAAACTAATCTGCAAAGACTGAATCAATTCAACCTCTGGCTTTTTGGTTGTCTGTACTTAGTCCAGACGTGCAAGTCAATTTGTACTTGACTATCCCAGGACTGAATCTGGATCATTAAATAAATTTTTTTGAATTGCTGAAGTCCCACTTTCAAAAGTGACATAGGCTCTATAGTCACAAGTACTTTGTAAAGTTTGTGCTATGTCTCATTCCCAAAAGTACCATAACAATTAAGACTCAAATTCTATGAAACTTTTGGACATTAGTGCTTTTGAAAAGCATATCCATCGTACTTTTGAGAGAAATGGGAGTAAACAGGAAGGACCAGCATTGGATTCCTTGAACTGGAGAGAAGGACTAGTCTTTCAGGTTATCACAGTCCTTTGATTAAGAACCTCAGAAGCAGGATACCAGTGATTTTTGTTCACTAACTTAGCCATTGTACATAGACAGTCTTTTCCCATGTGCTTTGCAGGGTACATTTGCTGTATTATGGCAAGTTTAAGCTTTCATACCTATCATCATTTAGATGAATAGCTCTTATAGATAATCTTTCCACAATAAAATGTTTATTGAATCTAGACAGTATTGATGATAATGTTCTGTAAAAATCTTCCACAGAACCACCTTCCCTAAATGAAGCCAGACTTGGTGTGAGCCTCCTATTCTCTGTGTGGAGATGCTTGTATAAAACAAACCTTCAACTGCAGTATAGGAACTGAGATAGATAAATGATTCTGGATTGCATAAGTTTTGACATACCTATTTTAGTTATGGAGAAAATTAAAAACATTACAAAATAGTAAATACAGCATTTCAAAAGAATGTTGTCTAGCAATATTCCAAACTTTACATTTTCAGTCAAAGACACGTCACTGATTTTTTTCAATAATATTGTCCTGTGGTGTGAAGTAGAGAATACATCCATACAATGAAGGGAATTAAATACACTCCACCATTAGGATAAAAATAGGTGGAAAAAGGCCTGTATTTTGATCTTTTTTTTCTGTCAGCTTGGGAAATGAGGTATATAGACTGCTGATTTAATTGTGATAAGTGATCAGGTCCTTCAGTCATGTTACTTGTATTCCACAAAAACAGCTGTGTGTAAATTCCATTTGCTGATTGGTAGTCAAACTATTGCTACACCTCAGAAATGCTCTATGGTGCTGGAGAGATGAGGGTCAAATGTGAGGGCATTTCAAAATGTAGACCTTTGCTACCTATAGAAATGGTTTCATTTTCTTTAATTTTGTGCTCCCTGTAAAACCAATTCCAAATAATAACATCTAACCTATTATTGATACTTTATCCTGCAGGGAATAGTCAGTTTTGACTATTAAAGCAATGACTGATTTTCTCCAGGCCCTCTAGGCCTCCTGTTGTGACTAAGGAGAATGTTGCTAATAAACGCCTTCTTCAAAGTGACTTTTTCAGTTGAATCAGAGGGATTTCAGTTGCTCATTTGATAGAACTTTAACCAAAAATGTGTTGGACAAATTAAATATGGGTTAGGCACCTGCTCTGGACTACATCAAGAACCTACAAATACCAAATGCCTGAGTTACAGAAGACCATACTTTGCAATTAACTATTGTAACTCTCCTCACAAATCAAAAGCAGCCTGGAGTGCAGAGTTCAACATGTCAAGACATAGGCAGTAACACAGATTTAAAAAGGGAAAAAGAAAGGCTATGAGGAGAAGGTAAACAATAGCTCTCTATATAAGAATAAGAATACTGGCCAAAACCAGGAGGATTAAATTACTCAAATTACTGAGTGAGGAAAGAGCACATATTGTTTTAGAATATGGGCAAAAGATGATAGATCATTTTTTATTCTGCCAGAAATAAAACTTCTGGACTCATCAGTTTGTAAAATAATGATAGCTTGGAAGGGCTTTTGCTGTCCAGACTTATCTTTATTTTTTTTGCTACTCTTATGAATCAGATTGAATTACTGAGGAAACTGAGTAGTCCATAAACAGAAATTGGCAAGTCTTATGCTACCATCTATGATGTAGGCAGAGGGGAAAGCTGAATTTTAGTGCAGATGAAAGGATTATTTTGGTTTTGGGGTAAAAAGGTTTGTTCTGTGGTCTGATCAGGAGTACATTTCCCAGTCTATTTTAAAGCTAGATTTTTAAAAATAAAACTGATCTTAGTCTTGTAATCCCTTCTTCATCCTCTCTATAATCACCCTTCACATATTTGAAGACTGTTGTCAGAACCCCCCTCAGTCTTTTCTTCTCCAAGCTAAATAACCCTATTTCTTTCAGTCTTTCCGAATAAGTCTAGGCTCTCAGCCTCTAATACTTTTTGTTGCCCTGGGCTGGACTCTTTCCAAACTATTCACAATCTTCTTGCAGTGTGGGGCCCAAAACTGGACATTGTACTCCAGGTGAGGCTTTCTCACTTCCCTTGATTTGCAAGTAACACTCCAGTTAATTCAACCGAGTATGCTATTGGATTTTTTGCAGCAGCACACTTTTGGCTTATTCTTCAGTTTATAGACTGCCATAACCCCCAGGTCTCTCTCTGCAGTGCTGCAGCCTAGACAGTCTTTTCCCCATTTGTATTTGTACGTGCCATTATTGTGTACAGCATTGACTTCGTACTTATCCTTGTTGAATCTCTGTATCTGGGTGGTTCACAATCTGCTTAATTTGCAGTGGTTTGCTCAGCAGTTTGCTGTAACTTTTTACTTCAAAGAATGGTTCTACTATAATAAACCACCTTTATTAGATTAACTCTTTAAGTCTCAGCTCTACATTATTCCCAAACATATCATAATTCCACTTCACTTTCCTTAGAGGCTTACTTCCATTAAGATCTTGGGGTTTTTTGTCATTTCTTCAGCTGATCAATTACAACAGTTTCAAAAAATTGCAGTAGAGCCTGAATTCTTCATAGGTGTTAAGGCCACAAACTTTGCAAAGTAGTTTTCAAACTAGGGGGTCATATGCAATCAGAGCAAACAGCTGTACAGGATTGTTTAGGTGTATTACCTGATTGTGACAGCTTTTAGTTCAAAAGCTGCAGCAATTTTAAAATGTATTGTATTCATTTACGCCACCTCTTCAGTCAGTTGTATGTGTCTGCTGATGTGCTCTAGCTTAGTGGAGAGTTTTGTCCTTTGAAATAAAAGCCACAGCAAATAATTGCAGACCAATCCTTAACTCCACAACCTACTGCAAATAAAACATGTTTCAAATCTCTCGGATACAAATGATCCAAGTTCTAATTCACTGAATTATTCCACTGAGTTGATGTGCCAACCATAGGTGCTATGACCATACAGTAAGATGGTCTACCCTGATAGTCAAGATGTATTGTAACAGGGACTCAGGCAGGAGCCCTGTTACTTAGGCAAGGTCATGCCAGGCTGACCCAACGATGAACCCTGCCAGGTGAAAAAATTACACACCCGAGACAAGATCTCATGATTAGCCTGCCAAAACCAGCATAAAACTGGTGGCAGGACACAGACCACAGACTGATTGCCTTTGGGTACCAGAAGATGGAGGAGGAGGGATGGAGCTACCCAAGAAGAAAGACAAAGAAGAAACCATACCAGCATGTAGATCAGGGGTGGGCAAAATGTGCCCTGCAGGCCAGATGCAGCCCGCCAGGCCATTCTTTTGGCCACGGGGCCCCTAAGAAATATAGAAAATTAATATTTATCTGCTCTTGGCTGCCTGCTATGTGACCCTTGATGGCTTGCCAAAACTCAGTAAGCAGCCCTTGTTGCCCTGAGGGGTTAGGCCAATGCTCAGGATCTCGATATTGTACTGTTAGGAGGGTGTGGTATACAATTGCACATGCACACATAAAAATCAATTAACCACACATACACTCACTAGGTGCATACACCCCTACTAGGCATACACACTCATACTAGCAACTCAGATACACACACGTTCAAAATAACTAGTCTAGGTTCATGCACACCTATCACCAGTTTAAGCCCATACATACTACACACACCAAATTTAGACAGAATCAGTTACCGGTTACCAACACTTGCACATCCGATACACATATGTGGATTACTAATTCATATATCCCCACATACCACCCACCTACACATACACATAGGTGAATTCCTAAGTTGGGTGTTGTGATGTTTATGTATGTGTATATGTATGTACTTGGGATACCTGGGGAAAGGTTAAGGTAAGAAAGTAGAAGTGTAGGGAGTGAAAGTTACCAGGACTGGGATTAGAACTAGTAGACTACAGGGGCCTGGGCTGAAGAACTGAGGCTTGGGGTAACTTTAGGTTAATTGGTCAAAAGACAAAGCCTGCAGGACAGGGTAGCAATGCCAGCACAGAGTCTGGGACTGGAGCCAGAGCTACGGGGGACCTGAAAAGGTCGATGAGGACAGGGAAAAGGGAACTAAGGGAAAGTGTGGGTGTTAAAGAGGGGCTGTGGTTGTGGGGAGCCAGAGGATGGCTCCGGGGCAGCTAGAAAAGTTGCAGGGAGCGGCAATAGGTGCTGGGAGCTGAAGAAAGGCTCCAGCTGCTGTAGAATATTGCAGGACAGCCAAAAGGAGCTGGAAAGCTGAGAGTAGGTGGCGGGGGGAGAGGACTTACAGAAGATGTGGGGGAAGCCTGAAAATAGAGAGAGAGACAGCAGAAAATCACAGGAAAAGCAGAAGGAGAGACTGAAAGGCAGCAGAAAGTCACAGGGAAAAGCCAGTAGATGGCACAGGAGGCTGAAAGGCAGCAAGGACAGCAGGAAAGCAAGGAGAGGCTGAGAGGTGGCAGAAAAGGGGAGATAGAATTGGGAGCAGATTGGGAAACTAGCAGAGAGGGTGGGGGCAGGAGCTGAGAGAGAGAGAGAAAGAGAGAGAGAATGAGGCTGGAATTTAAGATAGGGAAGGGACTGGGATTCAGTAAAACATGATCCAAATCGGGGTTGCAATGACAGTGGCTTTACTGAACAGGGGAGATTGTGACACAATGTCTTATTGGTTCCCTTGCACCCATCCACACCCACACACACAATGGACGCATGGATTAGAGAGGCTTGGTGGAGAGACTGAAGTCCAGGAGGAAAGAGAGAGAGAGAGTCCAAATTGTAGGAGGAGGTTGTGCAAGTAATATCTGCCTATCGCAGGCTGGAAGTTGATCCTTGATGGCCAGTCAGGGTCTCCTTCAGCTCTGTGTTCTTCAGAGGGGGTTGCTGGCAGGGCCTCTGGGGCGGATAGGTGACATGAAGCTGGTCTGATCCGGATGGAAATGGTGTTCCCACTGCGTCTGTCTTCACCGCCCCTTTTTATAGGGGCAGACCTTGTGTGTCCCTAGTGACAGGAGGCATGCCCAAGCAAGGGTCAGCCCCTGGCATACTGAGCATGTGTGCTCCATGCAGGGATATGCAGTTTCGGGTGTGTGTAGTGGTGCGAGTTGCTGGTTCTGCAGGGTCTTTTGCCTTTCAAATGCTGGTCTTGTCTCTGTTCCTGGGTGAGGTCCATGGTTCCTGGGTGAATCAATGTGAGGTGATGGCCCAGTCATTATAGGCCATTCAGTAGAGGCCTGCTATCATTGTATTTCAATCATTCCCAATTATTCTCATTCACCTGGGAGCCAATTTACATGGGAGGGGTACAATGACTCATACAGTTGTGACACAGGGGATGCCCGAGCAGAGGACAGAAGATGGAGGCTTGACATATAAAATGGAAACTTGACATGATTTTGGTTCCCTTACAAACACAGGCTTAAACCATACAATATCCATATGAAACAATAAAAATCAGTACAAAACTGATAATAATACAATATGCAACAGTAAAAATCAATACAAACCTAATAATTATGTAATATAAAGCAGTGGATATCCAAAACCAAAAACTTTCTACCAAATTAAAAATATTTAAAGCTTACCCTAAGTCTGAGCTCACTTATACTTATCTATAGGGAATAGAGAAGGAGAGAAAAAGTCAGAAATGGTTGGGGAAGGAGAGGGAATGAATTTTAAAATAAATTAAAAAAAAGAAAAACTGGGGGTTTTGCTACACCCTCTGCCCAAAATTATTGCCCGCACCTGATATAGGAGGACGCCAAGGGAGTGAAACTTCAAGATACACAGCAGGTCAGGTGTGAAGGGGATTACCTCCGTATGAATCCCTGCAGCACTGGTGAGTGTAGGGAGATATGGAGACACCGGGAGGTAGATCTGCTGGTGGCTCAAAGAAAGAGGGATTGCACCCCTCCAGATAAGGGAGAGAGTTAGAGTTCACTCCAAGCCTGGACTCTGTCCAGACTGTTTATTTAGAGGGCAGGACGGCAGACAGAGAGAAAGCAGCAGGAGTCTGCTCTCAGTAACATGCACCCACAGAGAATGAGAGATGTGGAGTGCACATGCTGCTAATGAGGCAATTGGCGGGGATAACCTTTGTATCAAAATATATCTACAAAGTATCAAGCACAGGGATTTCCTCACTGTAACACAGACTACCTTCACCAATGAAGTAATTGGTGAGGATACTATATACCACTGTTAAGTAGAAAATAAACTACCGATGTGAGCAATTGACTTCAGGGTGGCATTTATCTGTCTCACAAGCACAGAGAGCACTGATCTCCTTTTCTTTTCTTTACAATCCAGGTCGTGGTAGGCAAGTATAAAGGCGGGACGAAGATTAGATCACCCATCCTGCTCACATGTATATGATAACCAGCTCCCTACAAATATCATTAATGGATAACAGCCATCTCAATAGATGCTTGTGTAGTGAGCAATGCAAAAAGTAGAAGGACTGTTTACAAATGACTGTGAATCAATGCAACATTGATGTTCAAAGCTGGGAACAAAAAGTCCATGAATGCAAGATGTGGTGCAAACTACTTAATGATGCCGTAACTACTGATACATCAGGGATAGAAAGCACAAGAAAGGAAAGCAAGATCTTTAGCATGAGGATTCATGCTCCCACTTCCCAATAGCCACCCTCATCTGTCACTATGTGTTTTGTAGAAAAACAGGACTGACCAGAGAACATGTTGCTGAATCTTTTTTCATGAAGTCTCCTTCGATCAGTAAGGATATAATTGATGATTATACAAAGTAGGAAATCAGTTTCCAATTCTTAGAGCAATATTGTATGACTAGAGAATAACATTAAACCCAAGATCGGGGTGGGGGTGGCTATCCCCCAACTGATTGATATTCTGTTTGTAGTGCTTTCAGTCTGACTCTGAACACTTAAAATTCTATGGTAGCATTCTTGCAGACCAGAGCCAAAAAGAAGATACATTGGTGGAAAAGTTTTCCCTTTACATTTTGCTCCTCTTATCTTCCATGTTGGTGTCCCTTACTGCCTTCTTTCACTTCCATAGTATCCTATCTCATCTGGCAGGTAGGTTTCTTTGCCAGAAACTGTACACCCCCTTCAAAGTATGAAGAGAGATCTTTGAAGAGGTATATTTTATCAGGAATATCTTTCAGACAAAACAGATTTAAATGCAAGTAATTTTGCCTTTTAATTATCTTGTAGCTTGTGTAGAAGTTACTAATCATCAAAGACATTTGTATTGAAACAAAGAATTGATTCTTATTTATCTACTGTTTTAATTTGACCTTGAAAGATAAATCATGATACTATTTCTTTGAAGGGGTGCACCAATAGAGAGTTTTGGGACCAATACCAATAGCTGATAATTAAGGAGGTATATCAGCTGATACCAATCTGATATCCAATACAGCTGCCTCCAGCTGGTAAGTCTGATGTGGTGGAAGGGGAAGGAAGAGGCATGGTGCAGGGCAGATCAAAGATCCCTGTGGTGAGGGAGGGGGCAGGGGGCAGGGGGCAGGGACAGGTGCTGCCTGTGTGGGTGGGGTGGAGCTGCAGCTCATGGGGGGGGGGGAGGTAGCTCCCATCTCCGCTTGCATCCTAGGGACGCATCCACACGAGTGTGCACGTGCCTCTTGCCCCACCTCAAATCCTTTTGACAACAGGCACATACGGGAACAAAAAAATGTTCCCTGAGCTGCAACTTTGCAGTGTGGGGAGAAAATTAGACCCCTGGATATCCAGGGGTCTAAAAAAAATGATGTTAAAAAAAGTAGGGCACAGCATGGTCCCTGACCATGCCCTGAGGTAATTGGAGGCTGGGTCCTCCATAGAGATGCTCTGGCTCCAGAGCATCTCTATGGTTGGCCCTCACCCTGGTGCTGAAACATGCGGCTGGCTAGGGCTCCAGTGCCGGTGAGTAAGGGACCCCTGACAGCCCTGCCCACTCCCCCTCCCCCCACTCCATACTTGAAACAAAAACCAAAAAAACTCTGGCACTTACCAGCAGTTCAGCTGCCATCTGGTCAACTGGGGCCCTGCTTGCACAGTGTGGGGCAGGGTGACAGCCCCTATGGCCCCAGCCTGGGCCCTGCTGCACCCCCTGCCGCTGTCCTGTGCTGTCTGGGGGCTCTGCCAGGAGGCTCTGGAGCTCCCCTCCCTTGCTTCAAAGGTAAGCAGAGGCTTTTTTTCCCATTTTTTTCTGGATTATTTATTTATTTATTTGTTTAGTTAAGTGATGGTGCCTGGGGTTGTGAGGGTAGCCTTGGGGGCCTGGAAGTGCAAGTTGGGGGGGTGAGGCTGGGTGGGGCAGCCATTGGGGGGTCTGGGGGAGTGGGGATGGGGTGGGGCTGGGTGGGGCAGCCATTGTGGGGGCTGCAACAACTGGTGGGGGATGGGGCCAGGTGGGGCAGCAATTGGGGGGCTGGGGTGGGGCATGTGGGCCTTGCCCCTGGTGGGGGGCATTTGGGCCCCTGGTGGGGGCCCATAACCCCTGGGTGGGGGCCATCATCATCATCTGGGTGGGAGTGCAGCAGAACATGTATACATGAATTAATGAAACGTATTTAGAGTTCACTTTATTATTATAAGACACTTGCTTTAACACTGTAAGATGTATCAATAAAACATTGTCAAACTGATCACTGTCTCTATTTTCTCTCTGTCTTGATAGTGATCTTTTGTTTAACTTGTGGAGGAACATGGATTTAGGGGTATTTTACAGAGTGATTTTGGGATTTTTTTTTTATCAGGGATTTTTCAGTTTTCCAATAGGGAACACCAGAATTCCTGCTAGGGAGGCCAGTGGCAGGACCTCGCCTGCTCAGAGCTGGCACTTTGGACCCATCTGGCTGTGGCTGACCTCCTGGACAAATGGGGCCAGGAGGACATATTTTAACAGTTCAAAGCAGGCCATCACACCCAGAACATTTTCTGGCTGATAAGTTCCCAGATGGCTGGGCAGGGGGCACAAATGGCAGTAGTGCTGCCCAAAGGCTAACCCTACAACCAGAGCCCATTGGCAGCTGGCCCAGAGGGGCCATCTATCGCCTGTGCAGGCCCCTTCCAAGTCTGGCAGGTGCACAGCAGGCCACAGTCAGGCAGCAGCCCCCACTGCCAGACCCCTGGAGTTGGTAGAGGGTGCAGGGAACTCTCAGGGTTGCTTGGCAGTCCAGCTGGCACAAGGGGTAGTGTACTCAGGCTAAGCCCCAGAGTAGAGAGCTAGTAGCCCTGAGCTACTTGCCAGGGCAACTTTTTAAACTGTTGGGGTCAGGACAGGGCAGCTTTTTATACTGCTGGGGCCAGGACAGGTGCTGGCCCCAGGCTCTAGCTCCCCCTGGCTGCAGATCCAGGAGGAGCCAGGCAGGGTTATTTTGCCCCAAGTGGCACAATTTGCTCCCCAACAAAGTGCATGGCCGAGCATGTGTGCTGAAGCAAAAAGCTCTGGCTCAAATTTACACCACTTCTATTTGAGCTGTGGCAAGCACACATGCTTGGATGTGTGGAGGCACCTTAGGAGGGCATGGTAGGAGTGGGGGGGGTGTTCCCCCCAGGCCTGCATGGGGCAGGATGGGGTGAAAATTCCTCTCTCTTTGCCTTCTGCCCTGAAATCTCATACATTTAGCTATATCAGTGTGACAACAATGTGAAAGACTGGCAAAATGAGCAAATTTGCTTCAGGTCAGGCCTGACTAGCTTGGATTCTGATCTTGCATCGGTGTAAATCAAGAAAATAATTCCAGAATAGCAATGGAATTGCTCTGAGAAAATGATGATCCTTTCAGGGATACTGCCCCATTCATGCTATGCATCTTTTCCACAGTTCTTGTTTTTCCCATTTTTTTCTGCTGAAGGCAGCTGATCTCAGCAGTCAAACCAATCACTTCCATCCTCCATTTGACTGGCCACAGTTAAGAGACTATGTCTCTTGTAGATGTGGCACACACATGCTTTTGCATATATCCACTTCAAATAGTAGGCTTACAAATACTTACAGGTGTAAATACTTACCAGTGATTTCCAGATGGCCATCTAAGCAAAGCAGGGTGCATTTCAGTAGTTAAGCATAGGATCTTCTTTATCAAAACCTCTGCTGAAAGAAACAGTATTATATTATTCAGTTGAACAAGGAAAGTGTGGAAAAGTTGAGGTAACATATTTTGGACCTCTGTAAGTATGACTTATAAGAGGATGGAAGATGTTCAAACATGAGCAAGCCATCTTCTCCAATAATATACAGTATAACAAAATGTATAATGTGATTTTCATAAAACATTTCCAAATCCTCTTGTAATAAAGGATTGCATATTTTAACTTCATGATTTTCTATTAATTCCTTCCATGCACTGCCTTCATATTAAAAATAATTTTAAAAGAACAAACCATTACATTTGATGTTCTAACATTACATTTGTAGCAATAAAATGTGTCATTGAGAGCACGCTATTCAAAATAAAAATATAAAAACTTTAAAACCCGAAATTGAACATTCTTATTATAGTTGAAACTTCAACTTGAGAGGTTGTAAACTCTTGGCTTCATCTATAAATTGGAAGAACATATATTATTGCAAGGAAAACCTCACATTAAATGAGGCACAATACCAATGGCTTGATATTCCAGGAAAAATCTGTTTTTATGTATAGTTCATAAAAGCTAGAACAGGCACACAGAAGCAAAACATTCAGAACATGTTATGTTCTACAAGAATTGTGTCCATTTAATGTTATATGTAGAAGGGATTAATGTGAATGATTGTATTTTGCTTTCATTCTGCTTAAAAAGAACAACATGCTTTACTCCTGAGTCACCATGCAAATCCTCAAGTTACCTCTCTAGCAGAACTAGTGCCATGCAAAAGCTCATAACAAAATCCCAAATACTGGGACTCCAAGCTTCATGTAATATTATAAATCTGATGTTATAAATTTCACCATATTGTTGAAAAAGACCAGCAAACTTCTCACATGTTGAAATATATCTGAGCCATTTAATGGCTTTGCATCCAAATCATCCAAAAAGTGTTGAGTAACTTGGTAGCAACATGACATTTTGGTGTGACTTAGCTGTTTTGAGTGAGTTGTGGTATGAGTCGTGTGCCCACTGATTACATTATGTGCTTATAGAAAAGGAGCTTTGGAATTAGATACAGGACTAATGTTCAGCATGTAAACCTAGGGAATGGCAGCCTGATTCTTCCTAGAGAAAATGTAGAGAAAGGCTGGAGAGTCTGGGATTTTTAATATGTTGGTCTTTCTTTCAGTCAGTGTTTTTTGATGGTATACTGCCATCAGTAGATGGCAATATAAGATAATATTTCCTGGGTACTGAGGTTATATTTTGGACATCCCTGACTGAACCATCCCAGTAAAGTGTCAATCTCACCTGCTATTGCAAACTTCTGGGGACTTATATTCCACAACCTTTCTAAGTAGCTTCTTCCAATGCTTAACCAACCATCCTCATAGTGAGAAAGTTCTTCTTAGTCTCTAACCTAAATTCCTTCTGCTGCAGCTTCAAGCTATTATTTCTAGTCCCATCCCATATGGCTACAGATAATAGTTTATCTCCATTCATTTGATCCTTTTTATAATTGTACTTGAAGAATACAAGTACCCACCCCCCCCAGTATTCTGTTCTCTAGACAAAATAATCCTAGTTCTTTCAGCCCTTCCTCATAAGCCATATTTTCCAGGCCTATAATATTTTTGTTGCTGTCCATTTGATTCTTTCTAATATGTTCATATCATTCTTGAAGGGTATAGCCCAAAACTGGACACAGTACTGCAGGCAAGGCCTCACAAATGACAAATAAAGCAGAAAGATCTCTTCCCTTGGTTTGCAAGTGCCATACCCATGGGCTTTTTTGTTGAAGGTAGGGTACATTTGTACTTAAAGACATAGGGTAAGCAAAACACCAAATCCAGTCTGCAGCCAGACTCCATTTCTCAGCAGCCCCCAGTAGCAGTTGCTCCCTTTGGCTGTTGCTGATAGACCCAGCCTCACTGCCTGGGCATCTAATCCTGGCCATGCACCCTGCTTGTGCGGCTCCCAGCCAGTCTCCAAGGAGACCCTAGAGTTGTGGGGCAGTAACAGCATGGGGCTGGGGTAGAGCTGCGATACGCTCCCTGCACATCCCTGCTCACAGAACCAGTGTGTTGCCCCATCCCCAGCCCAATGCTGTCATGGCTCTGTGATCCTGGGTGCAGAGCACTGGTTCTGTGGGCAGGGATGTGCAGGGAGCGCATGTGCAGGAACCACATTGTCACTACACCACAATCACAGCCCTAGACACAGCTCCCCACTTAGCCATACACCCTGGCTGCATGGCTCCCATCCAGTGCACATTCCTTCCTTAGCTTACTAATGAGACTATTGTGTGAAATGGTGTCAAAAGCCTTGCTAAAAATCAAGCTATATGACATCCACTGCTCTCCCCCATCCACAGAACCTATTGCCTTTTCATAGAAAGAAATCAAGGTGGTTAGGCATGACTTGCTTTTGGTGAATCCATTGTTGGCTGTTTCTGATAACCTTGTCCTCCAACTGCTTTGTAATAGGTTCCTGGATGATCTTTCCAGATACTGAGGTCAGACTGACTAGTCTTTAATTCTCTGGATCTTTCTCCTTCCATTTCTTAAAGATGGGCACTATTTTTTCCTTTTTCGTCATCCAGACCCTCCCTTAACCTTCCCAAACTCTTGAAGATGAAAATCAACAGCTTTGAAAGTATCTCAGTCAATTCCTTCAATACCCTGGATGCATTCCATCTGGCCATGCTGACTTGAAAGCATCTAACTTCCCTAGAGTAGTGGAAAAATAGGTTAGGGATTACTTTGTTTGTTTGCCCCTTTCCTTAGCTTTGCTGACAACTACAGCCATCTCTTGGTACCTGACTATATTTATGAAGACTGAATTAAAAAAAAGGCATTAAATGCTTCACTCTTTTCTGTATTATCCATTACTAGATTGCCTTCTACCTTCTGTAATGCAGAAAGGGCTTATGAGGTCATCTGGTCCAGCCCCCTGGTACTCTTAACACTTTCTTTGGTCTTCTTCCTACTTCTGACATACTTATAGGATCCCTTTGTATTACATTTTTGCATCCACTGCCAGCTTTACCTTAAATTGTGCCTTGACTTCCTTTGCATGCCCATGCAATCCTTTTATACCTTTCCCTCATAATATAACTGAGTTTCTACTTTTTGTAGAATTACTTTTTTAATTTCAACTCATAATGATACAGCAGTTTAGTCCATCTGGTCTCCGGTTGCACTTCCCATTCTTTTGTTACAGCAGGATAGCTTGCATTTATGGCTTTAATCCAGCCTTCTTAAAGTACAGCTAGGTCTCCTGGACTTTTTACTCCATCTCTTCCTTCCACTCTCAGGGTTTTGCTCACCAGTTATGTGAGTTTGTTAGTCTGTTTTTCTAAAGTCCAATGCCCTTATTTTGCTGCTCTCCTTCCTCCCTTTAGGATCTTGAACTCAGTTGACTATTTCATGGTCATTATTGCCCTCCACCTTCACATTCTCAAACAACTCATCCCTGTTTATGAGCAGCCAGTCAAAAAGAGCTTCCCCCTACTTTAACCTCTCCACCATCTGTACCAACACATTATTCCCAGCACACCTCAAGAACTAGCTGGACTACCCGTGTACTATTGTGTTTCCCTTCCAGAGGATATCATGATTAAAGTCCCTCATTAGTTGTTTAAGGAAGGTATTGTCCACCTCTTCTTCCTGGTTTGGTGGTCTATAGCAGAAGCCCTCCATGACATCATCCCTGCTGTTCATCCCCATGACTTTTACCCAGAAGCTTTGTACAGGCTCACTTCATCTGCACCTCAGAATACTTGTATACCTGTTTAATGTATAGCGTAACATTTTTTTATTTGCCTCCTGCCTATCCTTCCTAAACAAGTTATATCCATCCATCACAGATGTATAGAATGAATAACTACTCCAGAGTCAAATGCTGAATTAGCATCAGTCTTCCAGTTAAGTCAAGATTCACTGCTTTGTCTTTCACTTTTTTTATTAACATGAACAAAATCATTTTGTTTTTCATTCACTAAATTGCCATTTGATACTGGATTCTCATGAAATGGTAAAGTAAGTAAAATCCAAGCATTCAGAGAGGAAATGTAAGCTATTAGGTGTCCATTGGGAATAAAAGCAGACAATTGGATTACTTCCTTGTTACTCATTCCAACATTTCGATTCTTTTCCATTTCAGGCATTATTTGTAAAAAGCAATATATATGCCAGGAACACAATAACATCAAACAGATAATGCTCTTCCAGTAATATAAAATCTGTTACATTGGCCAGCATGCAGACAGGTTTACATTTCTATGGCTTCACAAGTAAACACAAGTAAGCTAGAACAACAGGCTTGAAACAAAGTATCTAGGATGTGGTTTGAAAACATCAGCGTATGCTTAAGCCAAAATTTAGCTCTTGCTTTTCTTTTTAAGCACCAGTGTTGCCAACTGTCACAAAATGTATGAACAGTTCATAAACTGTAAGAGTTCTCTCTTAGGCAGCTGCAAGAGCATAAACATGTATTTTTCCTTCTCAAAAGCCTTCATGAAACATATAATTTAGTTTCCAAAATTAATAAATCTTTTGCAAATGGTACGTATAAAGCACAGACCAGGACCCAGCCTCTATCTTCTACTTATTTAGGTTCCCAAAACAAGTATTTTCATGATTTTTCTTATGTTGTTCCTCCCACTTGGGAGGAATCCCCTATAAAAAGCTTCAAAGCTCATTTATAATTCTTTCAAATCTTCCTTTAAACGCTCCCTTTACCACAATGCCTACAGAAGACTTGAAAACAGTTAGGCTGTCAATGTGTTGAGACGACTGATATCCTGCTAACCAATATTGCCTCAGTCTTTCCTTGTGCTCTCCTATCTGCATGGGTCCCTTTTTCAGGATATCAGTTAAATTAGGTTAAGTAAAGGTATTTATCTGGGCAGGTGTCATATTTCAATACATGCTAAGTTAGTGGCTCCCAACCTTTTTAGACTTGAGGCAATCTTTGGAAAATGCCAGCTCTTAGGTTTCACTCATTTCTTGGCTACAGAAACATCATAGCACGATTCTTCTGTTGCAAAATGCTCAGAAAGACCGTGGCATGTTAGAATGTTTTTAACTCTGAATTTCTATTTGAAATCTCTGGGTTATGTGTAAGTATTTATATCCCTAACCATGTTAGTACTGTGTGGCACTCTGTGGCACCCTTTTAAATACTTCACAGCGTGCCAGGGTGCTGCAGCACTCTGTTTGAGAATCACTGGGCTTAGCTGGTTCTATACTCTATATGGCCTTTGTCTGTCTTTTATGTTAATTTTGGTTACATACTTACTATTTATACTGCTTCCTGATAAATACAACAGTGTTTTTTGAGGTCATGCATATGACTTAAAAGTTCCTGCTCTTTCTGGCTTCTACTTGCATTTTATCTGGAGTTGTAATTTATTGACTTAATTCTAAATCTTTGTTTTCCCTTAACTTGTAAACTAGTTGGAAAATGGTCTTTGCCAGTTCTTTTTTTTCTGATTTATAGAATCTAAATCTCTCAAGCCAGCAATCCAGTCTGGCTGACTTCTAAACCAGGTCTATACCAGTAGCAGAATTACACACCTGGGGCCATACTGGTATTAAGTATGCCCATATCATCCCTTTTGTCATCTGTATTGCATTTAATATGCTCCAAATGCATCCATACTGTGTGCCCCATATACCAGAGCATGTTCTGGCAGGTGTCACAGGTTCTTTTCCACCAAAAAATTGAGTCCTTCTGGTAACTGGTCACCTAACTACTTGTCTTCTCTCATTGGTACTGAATTTAGATGTCATGGAAACATATGGCCCTGTGGTCTGGGAATCTTTCGTGCTGCAGAGAGTGCTACTGATTTCAATTTGTTTGTTTTTTCAGTATATTACCCATGGATGTCTTGGGGGCCCTTTTCCCCCTATTTTGAAAAATTATTTTTGGAGTCAAGGGATGCTGGAAGGTCTTTTGAAATGGAGTTGTCAGTTCGAGTCCAGCCATCCAGTACGGCCTCAAGGGATGAAGGCCATAGGGAATCATTAAACATGGAAGTAAGGGTGTTTTCAAGCTGATGTGAGCTGTTATTGTTGACCCTACCCCCTGCTGTTGATTGGCAGTTCTAGACCAGGAGAACAAGTACTGAATGGTTGGTACACACTGTTCTCCAGACTTGGGATATCCAGCAGTATCACCAGACCTGGACAAAGAGGCAAACCTTAAGGGACCTTTGAGGTGGTTACATCAGCCTTCCACTGGTCCAGTAGTTCAAGCCATCTAGAAATCTGTCAATCTGGAAACTGGTTACTCCAGCCTGAGATTGCTGCATATCTGTGGATAATCCATTTGGTGTTAGAAATGCAGAATTTGGGAACTTTGTCTATTATATATCCTCTTTTCAGTGGGGACAGGAAGGCAAGTTGGATGAATGGGGGGGGATTGGGCTGTATAGTCAGGGGAGGGGGAAATTTCATCTCCTTGTAAATTGTTTGCACAGTTTCCTACCAGATGTGTGGAACAAGGCCAGGGATAAAAATTTGTCCAGGGCAATGAAAAATACCTGGGGGAGGACCAGCAATTTGGACCTTTCCTCATTACATATCCTCCTTTCAGCATTCATAGACTGAGGGAGTGGGAGGGGGAGGCTTGAGAGGTTTGGGTCTGGGAGGTCAGGGGCACAGGCCTTACAGTTCATTGGAAATTGTTTGGGAGATATGTTTCAGATGTTTGTATTAATGGCTGGAAATTAAAATCCTACCCAAATAAATGTGAAATAGTCAGGGGTGGCAGCATTTAGGACCTTTGTTTATGATATTATCTCCTTTCCATAGGCACAGGAAGGTAAGGGCTATCCAGCTAACCCCACAATATTTCTTTTGCATGTAGCTAAGCAAGCAGTTTGCCCTGTACCTAGATGAAGCACACCAGACAAAAGCAAAATCTGCTCTCTTGCCACAGGCATTAGTCAGGCTCCCCACTACCCAAAGAAAACATTAAAAAAATTGGTGGGCACATCTACCAAGCTGAGGTGCAAGAACACTCCTATGGATTTATGCTCTTTGGGACTGCTAAACTGCTTCTTGGAGAGCTCACACAAGCTTTAGGGTTATGGTGTTTTTCAAAGGCAACTTCAGGCATCAATCAGAAGATTCCTTCTGGCTTATGACTTAATTGCTCTTTCCTCTCTTTGGCTGAATAGTTAGGCTGTAATCCATTGTAGGAGCTTCCCCTGATACCTCCTTAAGTTCCTCATAACATAGCATTCACTACTGCATCCTTCTCCTCCGTTCCCTGGTGTTGCTGCCAGCTCCCGTAGAGTCCCTTCTCTGCCAGCCTACATGGCATTTCCTGCTGGTTGTACACATTTTTAAAATTTCATCCGAAGCCATGAGTGTGCCATGATAATTTTGGCTACATATAAAGAAAAACTTCTTTTCCATAAAGGTAACTAGAATCTGGAACTCACTCCCAGCAGAGGTAGTGCTATCACCATCCCTGGAGGTGTTCAAGAGGAGGCTGGGCAAGCACCTTATGGAGTTCGTTTGAATCCAATTACCTCCTGCCCATAGCAGGGGACTGGACTCAATGATCTTACAGGTCCTGGTCTAATTCTATGATTCTAAGGGCAGCGATGGCAGATGTGGCGGGGAAATGGGGCTGAAGGGTGACATGGAGAGAGAGAGAGAAACTGCCATAAAAGTACAACACATACCCCTTCACATACACCAGCCTCCCTCCCCCTCCACACATACCACAACCCTCCCCAGTCACCCCCCCAACACACTCACAGCCCCCCCAGAAACCCCAGACCTACCCACACCCCACATATCCACACACATACCCGCATATTCCCTCTCCCCACATACACACATACCCACACCCCCACTGCCTCCACAAACCTAAAGCCACCCAAACATACCTGCAAATCCCCACACAATATTCAAGAGTAAGACTTCATTTTAAGCCATTATACAATCACCTCTATGTACACTACACAAACACAAGTAAATCAGAACAAAAATATTTTTTTAAACCGAATTACTGAATGTTGTAGTACATGTTTGATTTTTAGAGCATAATTTGGTATTTTTCTGGTTCTGAGATAGCAAACCCCCTTGCTGAAAGGAGTACTTTGAGGAGCAAGGGCAGGGACTTTTGGTGGCAAAGGTCAGGGGTTAGGGAGTGGGACTTCTGGTCCCAAGATGGTGACAGGGGATGGATCACCTGTCAAGGGGTTAGGCTACCCTTGCGGCCCTTGATGGTTTTGCAAAATTTAAGTGGCCCTCCAGCCAAAATAATTGCCTGCCCCTGACCTAAGGGGTAATGATATAGATAAACTAGGTTTAAGAGTACTCTCAGACATATTCAAAACTTGCAGTATAGTTTTGCCTTTTCTTATATTATTTTGGCTGATTTCTAGCTGAGCAACACCTCTATTCTCCCAAATGAAGTACTTAGGTCCTGGTGCATGTTGCTTCAC
Source organism: Caiman crocodilus (assembly GCA_030014935.1). Lineage (NCBI taxonomy): Eukaryota > Metazoa > Chordata > Crocodylia > Alligatoridae > Caiman > Caiman crocodilus. Next base: position 11,486,951 of record JAGPOW010000229.1, on the reverse strand, counting down.
TTTCATTTGGCTCACCTTGCTAGATCAATGGGAGTTTCTCACCACAAAGGAATTCTCAACGATTAGTAAATAACCTATCTGTCTCTTGGACTGTGATTGAAAAAAACCTTTACTGACATGCATCTGGGTTTCCTTTGTCTGCACAAGATTATTCCCTTTGAACTTTCTGTATTTTTCTCATCTACTATAACAGAAGTGAAATGTGAAAGTAAGTGAAATGTGGACTAGATTTTCTATTAGCGTAACAGTTCTGTTGTTACAGATATGTAAAATAATGTTATTCATTCAGGAAGGGTATTTATGGGTATCTAAGAATGGGTATTTATCCAAATAACTGAAAACAGGCATTAGGATGAGGTCCTAGTGGCAACCTACTACTTTATGGACCAGGCATTTTCCGAAAAGTGTTCAAAATATGCTTTCTGGGTTCCTGCTATATAGTACAAAACTTAGAGTAGAGTTTATTTAGAGTACCAAGAGAACTCAGCTTCGTCTTTGAAAGAGAAGATACCAAGAGATGGAACTCTTTAATCATCCTTTCTCTCAAAGACAAAGCCCATCAGCAAAATCCTAAGTCATTTTTACTCCTTCCTTTCCTCTTTTATGTTTGGCATTGACCTGTAGAAATAAGTGGCCAGGAAATAGGCAGAAATAGTAAAACAACTTGATCTCCTGTTTTTACTTGATTAGACTGTCTTTACCTGTTTTGCTCAATGAACAGAAGATAGGAAAGAGATTAACTGTGGGGTTGCCTTACACATCAGAACCACAGACTGTAAAGTGATGCAACCCACCTTCTATGCCAAAACTTATGCCCTAGAGAGAAGCTCTCTGGATGCAGAAAAAGCAGTATCATGAGGGTAATTATGCAGATTTCCCAAATAATATCTCTTTGTATCCTTTCTCATAAATGGTTAAACCCTAAGTAGCAATAACAGTAGGCAAAGTGGCCTCCTCCAGCTCAGTGCCACAGGCTGCTGCACAATTATAGTGGTTGAAAAAGTAAAGTTGTCCAATGACAGATTGTACGTGCAAGGTATAAATTTAAAGGAATGGGAACTAAGATAAAAAATGAGCACCTCCTATTCACCCACACATTTTGGATTTTTATGACTAAAGGGACAACTGAATACAGCACTGGGGCTGTGGGTCTAGAAGGGACCTTACAAAATCATCTCATTCTGTCAGGTTGTAGACTTGAACCTGGGGCCTCCCATTGCTTGGTACAGCTTTTCATTCTGGTCTGCTATCTCAGAAGAACATTGGAGTGAATACAGGGCTAGCTGGACCTAGCCACACACCTACTTCCTGCCACCAGAGTGGCCAGCCAGAGTCACCTGACCCCTCATCCCTTCCTATTTAAACCCCAGACTTGAAAAAGAAAGTGTCTGAGCAACAAGGTTCAATCCTATATCCAGACTGCTGCACTTTTGGTTTGTGCTGCTACTGGCTTCCTGACAGACTCTCTGGGTACCCAACCTGGCTTGTCCATAGACCCTGAATTTGGCGTGATCCTTTGGATTCCTAACCCAATTCTAATTTGTTTTCCTGGATACTTGACCTAGCTCACCTCCTGACCCTGTGTGCTGTCTGATCCTCTGGATCTGTAACTCCATTTCCCTGATAGATCTTCTGACTTCTGGCTTCCCTTCACTCTGACTTGGAAGGCTTCTCTTGGACCTTGGCTGCTTCTCCTGACCTTGAAGTAACGCCCCAGTCCTGGCTGCCTACAACCCAGTATGACCAGTCCAGTCCCCTGCTCAAGTGGGATCAACTCTGAATGAATCATCCCAGTCAAGTGTCTGTCTAACTTAGTCTTGAATGTTTCCTAGCATAGGGATTCCACAACTTCTCTAAGTAGCCTGTCCAATGCCTGACTACCTTCATAGTCAGAAAGATCCTTCTTATCTCCAGCCTCAATTTGCCCTGATGCAGCTTAAGGCTGTTGCTCCTAGTTCTGTCCCCTCCAGTCATAGAAAAAAGTCCATCTTCATCCTCTCTATAACCACCCTACGAATATTTGAACACTATTATCAAATCTTCCCTCAGTCTTCTCTTCTCCAAGCTAAATAACTCTGTTCCTTTCAGCTTTTCCTGATAAACCTTTCCCCCCAGGCACCTAATCATTTCTGTTGCCCTGCACTGGACTCTTACCAAACTGTACATATCCTTCTTGATGTGTCAGGCCCAAGACTGGACAACATACTCCAGGTGAGGCCTCCCTAGTGCTGAATAGAATCGAAGAATCACTTCTCTTGATTTGCAAGTGACACTCCAGTTAATACAGCCTGGTATCCTGGTTTTCTGTTGGTTTTGTTTTTTATTTTTTATTTTTTTGGCAACAAGTTTAGATTTCATAACCATTCAGGCTGGAAGGGACTCTGGAGGATCATCGAGTCCAGCCCCTGCCTCAGGAACAGGAAGTCAGCAAGGATCATAGGATCCCAGCAAGATAAGCATTCAAATGTGTCTTGAAGGAGTTCAAAGTGGGTGCTTGAACTGCCTCTGGCAGCAGTCTATTCCAAACCTTGGGGGCTCAGACAATAAAGAAGTTCTTCATTATGTCCAGCCTGAATCGGTTGCAGCGGAGTTTGTGACCATTTGATCTTGTCATCCCTTGGGGTGCTCTGGTGAACAGATATTCCCCCAGATCCTGATGACCACCCCTGATAAACTTATAGGTGGCCACCAGATCACCCCTGAGCCTACTCTTTTCCAGGCTGAAGAGTCCCATGGCTCTCAGCCTCTCATCACAAGGTCTGTTTTCCTGACCTCTGATCATGCATGTGGCTCTCCTCTGCACTCTCTCAAGCTTCTTTTTGAATTGTGGAGCCCAAAACTGGACTCAGTACTCCAGCTGTGGCCTCACCAAGACCGAGTACAACAGGAGAATGATGTCCTGGAATTTGCTTGAGAAGGATCTATGGATGCAAGCCAGAGTTTTGCTCGGTTTACTAGCTGCAGCATCACACTGATGGCTCATGTTTGTCTTGTGGTCAGTTATGACACCCAAGTCCCTTTCATCTGTAGTGCTAACCAGCGTAGCACTGCCAAGCCTATAAGTATGCTGCAGGTTTTTCCTCCCGAGGTGGAGAACCTTGCATTTTGTGGTGTTGAACACCATCAGGTTCTCATCCACCCATTTCCTGAGCCTGTCAAGGTCTGCCTGTATCACCCTCCTGTCCTCAGGTGTGGATGCTTTAACCCAGAGTTTGGTGTCATTGGCAAAGTTGGCCAGCCCACTGCTAACACCAATATTCACATCATTGGTGAAGATGTTAAACAGTATAGGCCCTAGGACAGAACCTTGAGGGACCCACTGGTGACCGTGCACCAAAATGATTGGCTTCCATCAACCACTATCATCTGGGTCCTGCCATGAAGCCAATTCACCAACCAGCAGATCGCGGTGAGGTCAAGGCTGCAGTTAGCCAGTTTTGCCAAGAGGTGATCATGGGATTCATAGATTCATAGATGTTAGGGTCGGAAGGGACCTAAATAGATCATCAAGTCCGACTCCCTGCATAGGCAGGAAAGAGTGCTGGGTTCAGATGACCTCAGCCAGATGCCTATCTAACCTCCTCTTGAAGACCCCCAGGGTAGGGGAGAGCACCACCTGCCTTGGGAGCCTGTTCCAGGTTTTGGCCACTCTAACTGTGAAGAAGTTCTTCCTAATGTCCAGTCTAAATCTGCTCTCTACTAGCTTGTGGCCATTATTTCTTGTGACCCCCAGGGGCGCCTTGGTGAGTAGAGCCTCACCAATTGCCTTCTGGGATACCAGATCGAAGGCTTTTTTGAAGTCAAGATATATGACATCAATCTCTTCCCCCTTGTCCAGGTGATAGGTTACCTGGTCGTAAAAGGAAATGAGATTGGCCAAGCAACACCAACCCACAACAAACCCATTCTGGGTATCCCTCAGGATATTGCCATCAGTTAGTCTGTTAAGGATGGCCTGTTTAATAATCTTTTCCAAGACCTTCCCCAGGATAGAGGTCAGCCTGTTGGGCCTGTAGTTTGCTGGATCTACTTTCCTCCCTTTTTTGAAGATAAACATCACGTTGGCCTTCTTCCAATCTTCAGGCACTTCACCAGAGCACAAGGAGTTCTCAAAAATCCATACCAGGGGCTGAGCTACGATGCTTGCCAGCTCCTTGAGTACCCTTAGGTGTAAACTGTAAGGACCGGCTGACTTGAAGGTGTCCAGCCTGTAAGGTGTTCCTTCATGAAGTCAGCTTTAATGGAGGGCAAGGAATCTCCCTCACCCGGGCCTCCCTGGCCCACAGTGGGCAGGGCATCCCATGGGACTGGTGAAAAATAGATGTAAAGTACCCATTAAGCAAGTTTGCTTTTTCTGCTCCCCACATATAATTAAAAAAGAACTATTTATTGCCTTTGATATTTGTAGCTAGCTGGAGTTCCATCGCAGCCTTGTCTTTCCTGGTTTGCTCTCCGTAGGTCTGGACCAGAGCACAGTATTCCTCGTTGGTGGTGGTTCCAGTCCTCCATCCTTTGTAGGTCTTCCTTTTAAGATGCAGAAGGTCTGCCAGTTCCCTGAAGAGCCAAGAGGGCTGCTGTGCCCTTTTGCTGCCTTTCCTCTGAGATGGGACGAACTTTGCTTGTGCATCCAGGATTGCTTCCTTGAGGAGGAACCACTCATCCTGAACTCCCCTCCCTTTTGGGTTGTGACCCTTTAGGGCCTCACTGACAAGCTTTCTTAGCTTGTCAAAGTCAGCTTTCCCGAAGTCAAGGACTTCTATATTACTGACTTGCCAGCTTTATGGCAGATGGTGAAAGTGATCAGCTCGTGGTCACTGTCACCCAGCTTCCCTTCAATTGTTAGGTCACTGATTAGGTCATCCCCAGTTGCCAGTACGAGGCTGAGCAGTGTCTTACATCTCATCAGCCCATAGACTTCCTGCATCATACAGAGGTCATCCACTCACAAGAGAAAGTTTTGCGACCACTCGGATTTGGCTGAGAGCTCCTGCCAGTGAACGCTGTTGGCTTATGTTCAGTTTATGGTCTACCATAACGTTCCTTGCAGTAATGCAATCAAGCCAGTCATTCCCAACTGAAAACTAGAACTTGGATAAGGTGAAAAGATGTTGTTTTTTGACTAGAATATGGGACAGGTTACATTTTTCAGGCATGTCCACACATGCAGGCACGTGTGCTTGAAGCAGCTCAAATAGGAGTGGCACAAATTTGAGCCTGGACATGCATTTTGATGTAGGGCAAGTTGTGCCACTTGGGGCAAATTTAGCCTGCCTGGCTCCTCCCAGATCTGAAGCCAGGGGGAGCTAGAGGCTGGGGCCAGCATCTGTGCTGGCCCCAGCAGTATAAAAACTTGCCCTTGTGAGCATCTCAGGGCTACTTGCTTTCAGGAGCTTCTGGGGGAGAAGCCTCTGAGAGGAAGCTGGCCATGCCCTTCCTGTCCTAGGTTGCTGCTGTTTTGCTTGCTGCTGCTACAAGCTTGGTCTAAGGAGCTTCTGGGGAGAAGATGACAGGACCCTTCCCTACCTCTGGCTACTGCTAGTTCCTGGATTGTTCTTAGAGCTTTTGGGGGTAAGTTGACTGCAGCCTTCCTGCCTTGGACTACTGCTGCTGCCCCCCTTGGAGAGGGCCCACTACACAGCACTCCAACTTCTGCACACATGTTCTGGTCTGCTGCCCAGCCTACTGCCAAGCCATGGTTGGGGGACAGCCTGGGGAGGAAGCCTGCACTCCCCTACCATCACTGCCAGAGCCTAAAGGTGCCTTACCTGCCCCAGTTGTCTTGGCAGTCCACCCCCCACCTTCACATCCACTCTCACCTGAAGCACACCCTGAGTGGCTGAACTGGACCGCTACTACTACCACTGCAAATGTTGCTGTTACTGCTGCTGTGTGTTCTGCTGCTGCCCCCTCTCAGGAGAGAGGGAGATTCCCTGCTGCATCCCCTTGAAACACTCAACACCACACCTGCACTAGATTACTCACCTGCACTAGATTAATTGTCTGCACACCTGCACTAGATTAATTGACTGATTGCTTCTGCACTCTCCCACAGTTGCCTCACTGCATCTGATCCTGCTTTGTTTTCCTGCCTATTGCTCTGCTGCTGAGTGCCTGGCCGGAGGCCTGGGGGGCTCCTGGACTGATCTTCAACAAATAGTCCCTCCACTGCTTCAGCCATCTTTTACATCTGCCTCAGCAGCCTTCCCTGTATGTTTTTTTTTTGCCCTTGGGTAGTAAGTCCTGTGGTCCACTCCCCTTGCCCTGGTGTTTCTTGTGTGGTTGAGTAAGCCAGCATGAGTCTCCCTGACCCT
>JAGPOW010000229.1:11457986-11480540 GCA_030014935.1 Caiman crocodilus | reverse complement strand
GTAGTAAGTCCTGTGGTCCACTCCCCTTGCCCTGGTGTTTCTTGTGTGGTTGAGTAAGCCAGCATGAGTCTCCCTGACCCTTGCGTGTGTGTTTTTTTTTCCCCCTCCATCACATTCCCCAAGCATAGCCCTCCCAGTTTTTTTCCTGTGAAGCTATAGCGCAGTGAGCTTCAGCCCCACCCCACCCCATTTCCTCCACAACCCCAACCTGTCCCTATTAGATTCACCAGTCCCACTGTAAATTTTGGTTTGATTTATTGTTTTCCCCTCCCTCATGTGAAGCAGTGGCAGGGCAGGAACCGTGGGGGGGGGGCAGATGCCCCCACAGAGCTTCCTGCAGCCTCCACTATGGGGGCAGATACCAGCCAAGCCCTCAGGGGGATGCATACTCCTGCAGCCCCCACCCAGAAGGCAGAGTCCAACCAACCTCATCTGGGGGTAGAGATGCCTGCAACCTCTGCTGCAGGGACAGGTAGGACTCTGGCAGGGAGCCAACAGGGCCAGCCAGGAGGTCTATCCTAACTAGGGCCCCACTGGAGGGTTTCCCAAGCCCCGCCAAAATGCATCTGGCTTTTTTCCCACAGCTACATTCAGGGGCACACCCAGCAGAGGGAGGTGGTTTAGGATCAGCTTGAGTGGGAACTGCTAGAGATGGAGAGGTGCCTAGCCACCAACCTAACCAACCCATCACGCTGTGGATAGTGTCAGGAGAGGTGGGAGGTGCTTCGTGCTCTGGACGACCTCTGAGCCTGCAATCCGTTTGTCTGCTCATGCATCCCGCTCTTTTGGGAGACAGACTGCAGCTCCCACTTCTATGCTGTGGACAGGAGGCAGGGGACAAGAAATACATCACCTGCCTTCTGGCAGGTGATGGCACTCCCCATGAATACAGGTGAGGTGCACTAGCGCATGCAGGTCTTCTACAAAGTGCTCTTTTCCTTGGATCTGACCAACACGTAACCCTGTTGGACTCTGTGGGAGGGACTCCTGTAGGTCAGCGTGGGTGACCGGGACTGGCTGGAGGATCCTTTCACTCTGGCCAAGTGTTCGGCTGTTCTCTCCCTGATGCCTGGCAACAAGGCATCAGGCATTGATGGACTGACCATAGATTTGTACTGGGACTTCTGGGACATCCTCAGCCCGGACTTTGACATAGTCTGGGCCAAATCTGAGGGACATGGGGAACTTCCCCTGTTGTGCCAGTGGGCCATGCTGACTCTCCTGCTAAGTAAGGGGGATCCCCATGACCTGAGGTACTGGCTCCTGTGTCCTTCCTCTGCATGAACTACAAAGTAGCACTAAAGGCCATCTCGCTGTGCCTGTGGTCTGTGCTGATGGATGTGATCCATCCCTACTAGACATACATGGTGCCCAGATGTTCCATCTTTGACAACCTGTACCTGGTGCAGGACCTCCTGAAGCTAACACACCAGGAGAACCTGTCTTTTGCCCTCCTGTCCCTGGACCAGGAGAAGGCATTTGACAGAGTGGATCAGAGGTACCTCATGGGCATGCTGCGAGCCTCTGGCAGGCTGTCCAGGTGTTGTACGCCTTTTCAGAGTATTTAGTCAAGCTCAACTGGACCCTGGTGGAGCCCATCCCATTCAGGAGAGGGCGTGTCAAGGCTGCCCACTGCCAGCCCAGCTTTGCCCTGGAGCCCTTCCTTATTCTCCTGAGGAGGTGGGTGATGGGGTTGATGCTCCAGGAACCAGTGGTGTGGCTGGTCCTGTCAGCGTACGCTGCTAACATACTTCTTGCAGTCCAGGACACAGACAACCTGGCACAGGTTGGCATTGTACTTGGCAGCCTGGGTCAGCTGGGTCAAGAGCTTTGGCCTGCATGGGAGAATGCTGGTGCTGAACCAGCTGGTCCTGTCCATGCTCTGGCATTGCTTACACACCCTGCCTGTGCCCCCTGAGGTCCTGGCAGGGCTCTAGAGATGGGCACTGGAATTTTTGTGGCCAGGACAGCACTGGGTCACTGCAATGGTCCTGAGCCTCCTGTTGGGGGAGGGCATCCGGTTCTTGGTTTGCCTGCACAGCCAGGTCCTAAAGTTCTGCCTTCAGGCCCTGCAGTGACAGCTATACGGTGTTGGTAGCCATGCTGTGTGGGACCACTTGGGGAATGCCTTCCTCAACCACTTCTGGCGATTCCGATATGACTGGTTGCTTCTTGGCTTGCTGGGTTTCTCCCTGCAAGGGCTGTCAGAGTTTTACCAGGACCTCTTCTGGGCCTGGAGGCTGGTCTCTGCCTCCAAGTCCCCTGTGGTACTTGCCCAGGGCTCTGACCTGCTCCTCAAGCCCCTCTTCTGGAACCCCCAGCTGCAGGTTCCGAGAGCAGAGGCACCTTGGTTGTGACCAAGGTTGATCCTGGCTGGTGCTGCCCATGTCAGAGACCTCCTAAACTAGGATAGGTAGGAGTGAGTGGACCCCACTGTGCTGGCCCGACACATGGGTCTACCCATGACACATGCAACCTACCATTTGATCCAGGATGTAAAATAGACCTTACCTCCCAATGCCTTGGTTGACCATGTCCTGTGCATCAGAGGTCCCCACCCCACCATGTCCTCTGGCCCACCAGAGTTTATCATGGAGCTGATGCCTCACTTGGCCTTGTGGTGCTCCCCACTCCACCACCTGAGCTGGCTAAAGGACACCAGGACAGTTTGCTTTTCCACTGTCCATCACCACCACCGCTACACACTCATGTGCTGTACGATCCATCATGCTATCCCTGTGTCCTGGCCAGACACCAAGTCACAGGACTTGGTTAGTGAGGTGTGCCTGGAGCACCCCAGTGGCTACTCCACTCTCATCCCACAGGCTACTGGGGACCTCAGCTGGTGGGGTGGGGCTGAAGCTCACTGAGCTATAGCTTCACAGGAAAAAAACTGGGAGGGCTATGCTTGGGGAATGTGATGGAGGGGGAAAAAAAACACACACGCAAGGGTCAGGGAGACTCATGCTGGCTTACTCAACCACACAAGAAACACCAGGGCAAGGGGAGTGGACCACAGGACTTACTACAAGTCAATCATCGTGGTGCCCTGTAACCAGGGGGGTCCCATAATTTTCAACATCTTCATTAATGATGTGGACAGAGGGAGACCCTGGCACACATGTCCCTCAAGTGTGCCAGGCTGCAGCCCCTCCACCTCCAGAATTCTCCTGGCTCCTCCATGGAACTGTCAGCACAGAAATGTATGTGCCATCAGGTCCCACTGGCAAGAGCGGTGCCCCTGCCACCAGTATCTCCTGAGGTTCTGGTTGAATTTCATCCCCCACCTTGTTTTTTTGGTCAGGCCATTTGCAGCCCCACCAAGTCCTGGGACCTCCTGGTCAACCTCCTGGCCTTGGTCAAGTGGGCCTTGTACTTGATGAGGAAGGAGGCTCTGGCTAGGAAGGTGCCTGGAGACTGCAGGGTCACTTTCCTCTCACTTGTCTTTGCATGTTTCTGGGCAGAGCACTGTTGCAGGACACTAAGGTGCATGCTCCTTTAAGAGCTGAAACTTCTATGGAGAGAGGCCTACCAGTCATTCAGGAACCCCTCAGCTGCAAGTTACCATGGAAGCAGAAATGAGGGCATTAGACCACATCTGCAAGATGACCAGAAGAGGCAGGGCCTGGGGCACACATAAATCCCAGGGCTGGGACCAGAGGGCAGTTCTCTGCCAGCAGCAATGGGGGAAGGATCTCTCCAGATCTGAAGCCAGGGGGAGCTAGAGGCTGGGGCCAGCATCTGTGCTGGCCCCAGCAGTATAAAAACCTGCCCTTGTGAGCATCTCAGGGCTACTTGCTTTCAGGAGCTTCTGGGGGAGGAGCCTCTGAGAGGGGGGTACCCCATGGTAGGAGACCCAGGTAACTCCAGCCAATGAGGCTAATTGGTGACTGGAGTGGGGAAGCAGGGTCTTTTTTAGTTACCTCGCGGCCACCTTTTACGGGGTGGCAACCCTGTTCTCCCCAGGCCTGCAGTCAGATGTTCCCCAGAATGTTGAGGTGGAAGTGCAGGGGCTGGTCCTGAACCTTCTGAATGTTTACGCCCCTGTGAAAGACCCAGATTTGCTGGATTTTTTTTACCGGGCACCCACTTACATCTGCACCCTCAGCCCTCACACGTGCCTGGTCCTTGGTGAGAACTTTAATGTTAACCTAGATGTGTGTGACTGGTTGGGCAGGGAGCAAATCCAGGCCACCACATATGTCTTCAGGGAAATCCTGACGGACTACTCCCTGGTGGATGTCTGCTGTGCCTGTCACCCTACCGAATCCCCCCCCCCCCAACCTCCCCCCTGCTTCACCTATGTGAGGGTGGAGGAGGAGCAGGCATGCCACTCCTGGTTGGACTGGGTTTATATCTCCTTGCCAAACTTTGCCTGGGCCCACTTCTCTGGTATCCAGCTGACCCCTTTCAGCAGCCTACCTTGTCTGGGCCCAGGCCACTAAGGTCTGGGTGTCCGGGATCAGTCTTATGGCATTTCAATGTCAGTCTACTGGAGGATGTGGGCTTTAGGGAGGCCTTCCAGGAGTTGTGGCTGGTCTGGCAGGAGGTGGTGGGAAGGTATGCATGACCAGGAAGGAGGCTCTGGCCAGGAAGATTTTATAGATTTCATAGACATTAGGGCTGAAAGGGACCTCAGAAGATCATCGAGTGCAGCCCCCTGCCCAAAGGGAAGGAAGTCAGTGTCATAGGATCCCAGCAAGATAAGTATCCAATTTAATCTTGAAGGTGTTCAATGTAGGTGCTTGAACCACCTCTGGTGGCAGGCTATTCCAGGCCTTGGAGGCTTGGACAGTAAATAAATTCTTCCTTATGTCCAGCCTGAAATGGTCTTGCAGTACTTTATAACCATTCAACCTTGTCATCCCTGGGGGCGCTCTGGTGAACAAACATTCCCTCAGATACTGGTGGTCACCCCTGATAAACTTATAGGTAGCCATCAGATCACCTCTGAACCTGCGTCTTTCCAGGCTAAAGAGCCTCATAGATCTCAGCCTGTCGTCGTATGGTCTATTTTCCTGATCTCTGATCATGTGTCCTCTTATCAGGACTTTCTCAAGCTTCTCCACATTGTTTTTGAATTGTGGGGCCCAAAACTGGACCCAGTACTCCAGCTGCGGCCCCACTAAAGCTGAGTATAATGGGAGAACAACGTCCCAGGATTTGCTTGAGAAGCATCTATGGATGCAAGCCAGCATTTTGGTTGCTTTACTAGCCACAGCATCACATTGCAGGCTCATGTTCAACTTGTGGTTAGTGATGACCCCCAAGTCTCTTTCTTCTGTAGTACTAGCTAGTGTAGCACTGCTGGGCCTACACAGATGCTGCAGGTTTTTTCTCCCAAGGTCGAGAACCTTGCATTTTTTCAGTGTTAAACACTATTAGGTTCTCATCTGCCCATTTGCTGAGCCTGTCCAGATCAGCCTGGATCACCCTCCTGTCTTCAGGTGTGGATGCTTTCCCCAAAGTTTGGTGCCATTGGCAAACTTGGCCAGCCTGCTTCTGATTCCAATGTCCACATCATTAATGAAGATGTTGAAAATTATGGGACCCCCCTGGTTACAGGGCACCACGATGATTGACTTCTGTCAATTACCACCCTCTGGGTCTGACCACAGCGCCAATTTCCCAGCCAGCAGATCGTGATGGACCCAAGGCCACAATTGGCCAGTTTTACCAAGGAGGTGATCATGGGACATCAGATTGAAGGCTTTTTTGAAGTCAAAATATATTACATCAATCTCTTCTCCCTTGTCCAGGTGATTGGTCACCTGGTCATAAAAGGAAATGAGATTTGGTCAGGCAAGACCTACCCACTACAAACCCATGCTGGCTATCCCTCAGGATGTTGGCATTGGCCAGTCCATTAAACCTCTTTAATAAACTTTTATAACATCTTTCCCTGGATAGAAGTCAGGCTGATGGGATTATAGTTTGCTGGATCCACTTTCTTCCCCTTCTTGAAGATAGGCACCACACTGACCTTCTTCCAGTCTTCAGGCACTATACAAGAGCACCAGGAGTTCAGAGGCTGGGTTATGATGCTTGCCACCTCCTTGAGTTCCCTGGGGTGTAGATTGTCAGGTCCAGCTGACTTGAAGGTATCCAACCTCTCAAGGTGTTCCTTTATGAAATCCGCATTGATGAAGAGCAAGGGATTTCCCTCACCCAGAACTCCTTGTCCCATAGCAGGCATGGGCATCCCATGGGACTGATGAAAGACCGACGCAAAGTACCCATTTAATAGGTTGACCTGGGGGTCAGTTGCCAGTTGTCCCATCTGGTAAGCAGGGATCCAATGTTGCCCTTTCTTTTCCTCCAGCTCCCCACATATCTGAAAAAGGACTTTTTATTGTCCTTGATGCTTGAAGCTAATTGGAATTCAGTTGCAGCCTTGGCTTTCCTGGTTTGCTCCCTGCGGGACCAGAACAGTGCAGAATATTCCTCCTTGGAGGTGAATCACATTCTCCGTCCTTTGTAGGCCTTTCTTTTTAGCCTCATGAGGTCTGCTAGATCCCTGGAGAACAGGGCGGGGGCTGCTGTGGCCTCTTGCTGTCTTTCCTCTGAGATGGCGTAGAATTAGCTTGTGCATTGAGGATCACTCCCTTGAGGAGCAACTACTCTTCTTGGACTCCTCTCCTCCTGGGGTCATGATCCCTTAGGTCCTCACTGACAAGCCTCCTGAGCTTGTCAGAGTTGGCTTTCCTGAAGTCAAGGACTTCAGTGTTCCTGACTGACTTGCCAGCTTTATGGTGGATGGTGAAGGTGATCAGCTTGTGGTCCCTGTCACCCAGCTTCCCATCGATCACTGGGTCATCCCCAGTACCCAGTAGCAGGTCAAGCAGCACTTTACCTCTCATTGGCCTGTAGACTTCTTGAATCAGATAGAGGTCATCTATGCATGATAGGATGCTTTGCGACCACTTGGATTTTGCTGAGTGATCCTCCTATGAGATGTCTGGGTAATTGAAGTCACCCATGACAACCATGGGCCTGGAGCATGTGGCATCAGCCAGTTCCCAGGCAAACTCCTGGTCAAGCTCTTGACTTTGGGTGGGAGGTTTATAGTAGGGACTATATCATTGTTTCCCTTGTGCTGTGTTCCCCATGGATTTTTACCCAGAGGGTCTCCAGTTGTCCACTCTGGTCTCCAACATCAGCTTGCAGGGATGTGTAGCTTTCCTTAACATAGAAAGCTACACTCCCGCCCCTTTTATCTACTCGATCTCTCCTGTACAAGGTATAGCCATTTATACCCATGGTCCAGTCATGGGTGGAGTCCCACCAGGTCTCCGTTATCCCTATGAGGTCATAATTATTTGTGCTAAGCAGGAGGACAAGTTCCTCCTGCTTATTCCCCAGGCTTCTGGCATTTGTGTACATGCAGGGAAGTGTCCCCTTGGGGGCTCTTGCCTTGCCCACAGATTATACCAGGGCTGGGGCAGAGGTGGGCTCCCTTATGTGTCTTGGCCTGCTGGCTTTGCAAAGGTTGCTTAGTGGGCCAGCAGTGGCAGTAGGTACCTCATCCCCCGGCTGGCTTATTTTAAAGCCCGGTGGAGCAGGTCAGCCAGTCTGGCTGAGAAGAGCCTCCTCCCCAGGGGAGAGAGGTGGAGGCCATCTCTTCCCAGCAACTCACTGCCTCTCTTGCCAAAGAGTGGGCTGTGGTCATGGAAGCCAAAGCCTTCCTGATGACAACAGCGCTGCAGTCTTTGGTTGACTACCTGGATCTTCTTCTCCCTCCTCAGCCCATACCCTGAGACTGGGAGGATCGAAGAAAACACCACCTGTGCCTCCAGACTCTTTAGCCTTGCTCCCAAATCCCTGTAGTGCCTCATGACCTGGCTGGGAGTGTGCCAAGCTGTGTCATTGGTGTCCACATGAATAAAGAGCATGGGATAGTGGTCTGTGGGCTGGAGGAGCTTAGGGATCTTCTCCACAATGTCTTGGATGTGGGCCCTCAGGAAGCAGCAGACTTCCTGGGCTAAGGGTTGGGGCAGCAGATTACTCGCTCAGTCCCCCTCAGGACAGAGTCTCCCACAACAAACACTTTGTGTTTTGTTTTTGGGAGAGCAGGCGCAGTAGCTGCAGTTGGGTAGCTGCAGTTGCCTAACTCAGCAGGCTGTGCTGTGGCTGTAAGAGGTTCAAGGTGCTTGAGGACTATGGATACTCTCAACTGTGGGGACTCTCACTTGTCCATGCACTTTTCCCTGTACAGCACCAGTGGGCAGTGTCCACTGGCTCTTTGGATGTCTTTGAGAACTGGTGGGCATGGCCCAGAGGGCTCTGCTTGCTGCCCCCCTCACACACTTTTTCACATTTTTGAACCTTCAATTCACATGACACTCCTATCCTGTTTTTGCTTTTAATTGTACCTCTCATTCATTAGCATCACAAGGGGCAACTAGTTATCTAGGTGGGACTTAAGGCCCACTCTAACTGGATGTACCAATTGGGGCCTGGCCAACTGCTATCTGGAGACACTACTCCTTTCACCAGCTGGACTTCTGAAGCAACCCTAACTGAGAGTTCCCTGGGTTTTTTAAAGCAATTTGGAAGCCTGCCGGTGTCTCTATCATCATAATAAAGTAAATTCTAAATATCTATGTGTTTTGCTGTTTGCTTTTTAGTTCCTTATCATAGAACAATTAGAGCTTCCCTTGACCCTTTAGTAACTAATATGTGGGGACAGCTGCCACTGCAGCTACAGCTCCTGCCAGCAGGTCTCATCCTGTCTGGTAGTTGGGCACAATGGGTGTGTGATGGGGAAGATGTGGGGTTTGCAGGAAGCAGTGTGGGTAGGTGTGTGTGGGGACCATGTGTGTAGGGGCTACTCAGAAAGGGTGGGTCCCCTGCCTCCCCACAGAGCACAGACCCCAGAACAACACCTGGACTGCCTCCCCACAGGACCCGCATGTGCATTCCCAGAGGCCCACATGCATGGCACACAGCCCCCTGCAGGGCACACAGACCCCCTGCATGGCCCATAGCTCACACACAGCAGAAGCCACCATCAGGGTCCTCAAGGCCCTCCTGGCACAGTCCCACCTCCACACAGCAGCACCTGGTTATTATTATATTATATTATTATTATATTATATATTATATTATGTGGGTCTGCCCCAGCTTGGCATGGGACTGTGCACCTTCAGGCACCTCTGGGTCACTCCAGGACAGCACTTCAGGCTGTCTCCTGGGGTCTGGTGTTGCTTGCAGTGACTGCCTGTCATGCGGGGCTGGATCTTGCATGCACAGAACTGGCCTGGCCTGACAGCACAGGCCATGTAGGGCAGGAACCAGCCCAGCACAATAGGCAGTCCCCATGAGTGGCATGGGGCCCCAGGTGACAGCCCAAGGCCCAGAGCTGCCTGAAGGTGCACAACTCTGTGCCAAGCTAGGTTAGGGGTATGTGATTTGGCACAGGTAGCACCAGGGGGCTGGGGCTGAACCATGCTGCCCTGTCCTGCGGGTGTCTGTGCCAGGAGGGCCCTGAGCACCCCAATGGCTGCTGCAAGTGAGCTGTGGGCCCTGTGGAGGGCGGATGGGGGACCCACCCCTCCCAGACTGCTCCTCCCTACAGTCCCCTACACCCTCAGAGCTGCCCCCCTCCAACTGACTCCTGCTTTCCTGGAATGCAGCCTGGGTCCAAGTTGCTGCAGGCTGCAGCACTGTTTGCCCTGCTTGGGCAGGCAGCATACTGCAGCACTGGGGAAAAGAGAAGACATAGAGATGCTCTGGCTGGCTAGCAGAGCATCTCTTTGGAGGACCTGAGCCTCTAGTTGGCTCAAGCCTACCTGCCAAAAGCCTGGCACGGTTTTTTTTCTGGGATTTTATTTTTTTTTGATACCTGTATATTCAGGTATCAAATTTTGACCTTGCATTGCAACTATACAGTGCAGGGAATGGACTTTTTGCGGGGTGGGTTTTGAGTTTTTTTTATTCCCAGCATGACTCATGTCTCAAACTGCTTTGAGATGTAGCCACAGGTATGGGCGGGTTCATCTGGATGCTCCCTTTAAATTTATCTTGCTCTAGTGTGACACCCAATACTGAAATACTAGATTTCTTTTTTGTTCTAAAACAATTTTGCCTTCCTTCTAGGTTTACAAGACCTATGTTTGTTTAAAATAATTGATACAAACGTTAGTATTAAAAAACAAAACTTGTAAAACATGCAGGAGATAAGAGGGTCATGACTGAAAAAGTCTGCATAAACCTAATTGTAGGGGAAGAGAAACGGATTGTACATCTGATTATGATAAACACCTAAAATCTTTCTTTCTAGGATTTGCAGGATTCTGTTTATTGACTACTTGGTTATTAAGGCCCCTTCCAGTCTTAAGGTACATAAAACAGATAAAAAATCCAATTTGCAACTGACAACAGGTATCTTGAGCCAAGGATTTAGATTTTACTGAACTTAGATTTTACTGAATTTAGATTTTAAAGAGCACAACATTGAAAATTTTACAGTTCAACAATTTTAGCACTGGATGGTTTTGGCTATAGAGTAAGAGAGTTACACAGAGATTGAGCAGATGCAATTGGAATACAGCCGTGGCCATTTTAAAATGAACTGACAAATAATGTGAAGGATTCAGCTAGAACGCCTACCAGTGCACAGCTCTGAGATCACAGATTCTAGAGATGTTAATATTGCTTTTATTAGCCATAAACTGAGAAAATAGATCATCATAACATTCACCTTGCTTCCAGTGAAACTTGGTCTGATTAATTACACTTAGAATTATATTGTATAGAAGGAGGCTCATAAACTAGGATCATAATATTTTAAAGTTTTATGCTTAGTATGTGAACTTTCCATATTGTTCATATTAATGATGGTATCAATCTCTCATCCAGGTTCTGAAAATGACTGTTTCTCCCCTTGTGAAGGTGTAGAATATGAAATCTCTTCGGTCTTTTTGCAATTTTCATCCTTATTACTTCAATAATTCTATGGCAAGATACTTAAGGAGTCACCTGGGATACCATATACTGTTTGCTCTTTAGTTGAATATAGTGCTTTCATTGGTAAAAGGATACCCTGACATTCATTTATTTGATATTTTTCTTCCCTTCTTTGGATTGAGTGCTTAGCCTGTGTACCTTGTGGTTGAACATCTGGGGCAGCATTTGCAATGAGAAGGCCATAAATTTCACTTTTTATTAGCCAACACTGTTACAATCAATTTCTCATCTGAAGATCTGCCCTGCTCCGTTCAGAAGCATATAAATATTTTGGCAAGATTTGGTATCTCTTATCTCCCCAGGTTTTTAATTTTTTTTCCATATATTTTTGCAAAAAAATGTCAGCCATTCTGGACTTCCATCCAAATGTATTATATAGGTCTCAATGGGCCACACTGTAACTTGCTTCTAATGTCTGTACTTCCCTCTTTTGTTTGCTTGTCTGTTAGCATCTGTGATACTATCTGAAAGAGAACTTTGTACTAAATAGTACCAAGTATTACAAGAAAGATCTTTTTTTTTAATGTGAGATATTGTGTTTGGTTGTCTTATGGTTGCATAATGAAGCATTACTGGGACACATTTCTTATTCGCTAAGTTCTAGAACAAATTCTACACACTTTTATTAGCTATTAATTTGTGTTTGATTTTGAAAAGTTACAGCTGTCACTTTAATGTACTTTTCTCATGATTCCTTATGTAATAATATGTATTTATTTCCTTTAAAAGAAAGAAGAGACTTGTGTGCATTCTAGCTGCATGATGGAGCTACTTTGTGTAAGATGCTGTGCTATATTCCTTGGGTCTGGGATTTTAGTGCATTAGGGATATTATGTGTATTTACTAGAAGACTCTGTCTTGGGTACAGTTCTACTCTCAATACTTTTTTCCCACCTGAATAATTACTTTATTTCTCCGAATTCAAATATAGGATCCTGCTTCAGGAAGGTAATTAAAAATATGCCTACATGTATATTTAAATATTTTTTTGATTTTTAGAAAAGAAAGAATCTGTCACAATACGTGTTGGATTCCAGATGGAAGAGAATTATGAGATATGTATGGTCCCCCTCTTTCCTTCCCACCCCCAAGGAAAAAAAACTACTTGAGAAGAACATAATTTAACTGTTAGGAGACTGAAACAGTCACTTGAATTGTAATGTCATCTGTGTTCCTTAATTTCCCCACTCCAGATTGCCATTTCTATACAAAGCTTTGTTAAACCTGAGTTTATTTTGAAACATCTTTATGCTCAAGCTTCTTTGGTTGTCTCTCATTTTACTCCCAGTCATATCGAGGAGTTTAGTGACTTTTCTAACATCCTCACCAGCAGTACACACTTCTCCCCACCCATTCTTCTTCCTGAAGGAATACATTTCAGGTTGACTTTCCTGCAGCCATCTATTCTGTTTCCTAGAGAGGTGACCAAAGTAGTTACCCATGTTTGTCTGAAGTCAGGCAGTAGTAGGAGTAGATATGCATGTTACACACTGACTAAATTATATAACACAAGGTTTCACGAACAAAGGCTCACTTCATCAGATGCTATGAATGGACAATACGGAATAGTGCACCAGTGTCCGAGAGATGTACCACTGCTCTGCTGTGGCAGGAACCACAATGAATAACTTCCCACCCAGTACTGTACTTTGGACAGGCAACTCTCTTTTTAAATTTTCCTTTGTTTCGAATTTAGATTATAATGCTAAACGTGTTTCTAGGATATAGAGATGCAGATTTTTGGATAAATACAATATAGATCTACATACTGCTGTACTCTATGTATGTTTAGTAACCCAGTACCAGAAATGTGGCCTCGATCTTCTAATTCCTCTACCTGCATGTGTTATTTTCAGTGATAATATATTCAAATTCTATATTGCTACATTTCCAAACTACTTCAAAGCACGTTAGCAATATGAAAACAGAATGCCACTTTTCCAGTATGGACTATATAGTGTTGCTATATAACATGAAATGCAGAATCAAAAAACATCTCTTATGTGAAAAGAACTATATTAGTTGTCCCACGTGCATTAATTCAGAGAATAAGAATGTCTGAAATGTACTGCATCACTGGCAGCCAAGAATGAGAAACTTTTCATTAGTGAAAATGGGATCACAACATTTTCAACTCTCTGATCCTTTGAGGATAATATTAAAAGTGTGAGTTGCACGTCCCAACCAGAAAGCCATTTTGTTGTGGTCAGGTGAAGAATGAAGATTTTAAAACTTTGTGGAAAACAAGAGGCCAAATTCTCAGCTGGTATAAAATACATAGTACATTGACTCCAATGTCATTGGAGCATTGAAACAATGTCATTTTATAAAGATCCTTAGATATAACTCATGTGGTACATCCTCAGCTAGTATAAGAGTTCTATTCAGGCTTTATCAGAGAGAAACTATTGAAATAACGATAATTTATCATAAGAACATAGTTCGAATCTCTGAGAGATTCTCTCTCGCTTCATGGCTGTGGTTGAAATCAGTAAATAGGCTAGAGTCCAGCTTCTTTGTCAGGCTGGTATCCTTTCCAGGCTTGAGGGATTCCTTTTATCTAAGTCACCCGAAGCCTGCAGGGCATTCTATAAAGCCTAAGTCTTTGTATAGAACTTCTGGGGAGGGCCGCAACGTATGGTGGTAGGAAGGAAATTGGTTAGGAAAGATGAAGGATAGGTGTCTCTCTTTGTTTACTAAATGACTTTTACTTCCTCTAGCCTCCTCTGCCATTTTACTGGCTTTTACTTTATTTTGCTGTTCTGAACTGTACCTTTAAATGTTCTTTTCCATATTTGTTAAATCAAACCCAAGAAAATGAGCAATTTTCAGGAGAAATAACCTCATGCAGTTGTGCTGGAACTACTTAGGCTTGAATAGAATATGTTACACAGTGATGTGTGGCTTCCAAACCCTTTACAAATAGCTGACAGGTCAAATCATTTACACTTTCAACGTGTAGTTAAAGCAGGAGCAACTCCATTGATCAAGTTACATCCATGGACACCAGGACTTAATTTAGGGCTGAATGTATTGGTATTTATGCTTTGGAAGCTTCCAGCCAACCAGTTGGACACCAGGAATTAAATCCAGCTGAGGTATGGATACACTTGTTTGGAAGTTTGCATGCGTTAACAACAAGATTACATTTGTAAAGATGAAGATGATACATGGGCTAGAGTTTCTAGTCGAGCAGAAGCTTAAATACCTCCCTAGATCCCTGATTATCATGTAGGGTACTGCAGCACCCTTGACATCTTTTCAAGGGCGCTTCAGGCAGTACCACACAACGTTAGCACTCTTAGGTGTGCAAACATAAATCACAAGAAAAATCCAGATATTTCAAATAGGAATCTATAGTGTTAAAAACAGTTTAATCTGTTGTGGTCTTTGTGCATTCTCTGCAACAGAAGAATTGCTCTATTATTATTTTTTCTCCATAGTCCAAAAAACAAATGCAATACAAGAGCTGGCACTTTCTGAGGGGTGCCTTGAATCAAACAAGAAGTGCTTTGAGTCCAAAAGGTTAAGAACCCCAGCCCTAGATCTATGACAGAACCCAACACTTAGTAGTTCTCTTAAACCCTAAAGTTTGTCATTATTATTACCTACTTCTTCATTTCTGGCATTGTTTCTTCATTTCATAGGCTGCAGGTATTCTAAGAAATAAAATTGTTTTTTTCAGATATTTTGGAATTAGCTTTTTCAGATATTCTACTTTCAGAAATAGGAGATTGGATTCTGTTTTAATTGCAGCTGTCTGAAATGTTCATAACAAACCTCCTCACCTTTTACAAGCAATTTGTATTTGAGACTGAGATGGCTGACAGGTTTACAAACGTGAACTGAATTTCCCATGTCTGATAATACTATCTTGAAGGAAATAGGAATTCTGAATTTAGGAGAAGCAGTTCTACTTTTCACATTGTCATTACCACTGCCAACTGCCCTTGTATTGTGGAGTCTGACGCTTTCCCAGAAAGCACAGTTCAAATACAGAAAGATTTTTTTTCCCATGAAATTGACTACTTAAATATCCATTTTCTTTTTCTATTTTGAGCGTTGTATGCTTTTTAAAAGAACACTGCTCTTTTTACCATGGGCTGAGTGCCACTATTCCTGTTATCAGTGCCTGCCTTCCTTCCTTCCTTCCAAGCAATGGCATAAGCCAATATGCAACTAAGCTCAGCTAAAATGTACTTGGAGTTCAGTGCTGTCATTATACAGTAAACTAATAAATATCACAAAAATAACAACAATAGAATAGAACATGATGTCTTCCAAGGTGACACCTTGCCCCATTTTTCTTCTTCCTACGTCTGTGTCCGTTGTGTACAATGTTGAGACATAGAAAGGCTGTGTCCCTATATCTTTATGTGCAAAAAACCCCTCACATATGAGCAGGCTAGCTCTTGTGCATTTCTTTCAAGAGTCTAGGTCAGTGGTGATCAAACTGGCTTGTATGCCAGATCCAGTCTGCCAAGCCATGTCATCTGTGGGTTCCCCACAGGTCTGGAAACTTGGCAGCAGGGAAACAGTGATAGTATTAATTGCAGGATTTTTGCTGCCAAATTTCTGGACCTGTAGGGAGCCCTGCAGCCCAAATAATGTGGTCCTATGTGCCACATCATGCCAGCATGTGGAGTCACTGTGAAGTCATATCAAGTTCATGGGGCCAGATCCAGCATGTGGGGTTGCACTGGCACACTGGGTCTGGCTAACAGATTGACCCCTGCATCAGTCATCCCCCTATGGGGCCAAAAGGTTGGGGACCACTTGTCTAGGTTTCCTGTAGCAGGGAGTTATAACATTGATTTCCTTAATGGTCCATCAAGATTTTATTGGGGATGCTTTCTGTATGTCCAGTAGCTGGATGTTGTCTATCTGGCCAGTCACAATTATTAGATAACCTCGTGCTTTCTCCTCCATCGTTTGTTCATGATCCTGTAGCTCTTTTATCTCAGTCTAGGATGAGTCCCAAATCCATGTGTAGATCTGGCTTTCCTGGGTGGCCTCTGATCCTACGTAGATTTTCTTTTTCTTATTATTTTCATGGTCTCTCTGAGACTCTTGTGCCTTAAAGGCAAGACCTCCCTACACCGTTGTCATTGTTGCTGCTTTGGTTTGACAGCACCAGACTCCATGGTATACAGGACACAAATGATGAAAGCACTTGCTTTGAAGAGCTTGCAGTTGGAAAGACAGATAAAAAAATATGTCTATATAAACTGCTTGTAGATCTCAGGATCACCACCAAGAAAAAAGCTCTGACTACTTGTTTTCCCTTTACCTACAACTAAGTCTGAAAACTAAACAGAATAGTAAAACTGTAAGTTGACATTGCCAAATGAAGTGGATCAGCTGTGCTGAGATGTCCTGCTATCCTTCAGGTTTGGGCCCCTGCCACACCAGTAAGCTCATGCTTGTGAATCAACTTCACCTTTCCTGGTCAGAGATGCAAATGATCATTTTTTAAACTTTTTCCTCTCCACGAATGCTAGGGGCCTGACCCTGTGGGAGAATACTCAGGGCATACCTCTGCAACCAGGGAAGCCCAGAGTATCCTGCTTGCAGAGACATGCCTGGGGAATCCTTGGAGACACCTGCAAATGGGGAACCCTGAGGTTTCCCTGTCTGCAGGGACGTATCCTGAGTTGGATTCCCCAGATGTACCTCTGCCAGTGAGGGATCCTGTGGTTTCATAAATTGCAGAGGCATGTCGTGCATCAGACTCCCTGGGTGTACTTTTGCAAGGAAGGAAACCCAGGGTTCCCCACTGGCAGAGGCTCACCCAGGGATTTTGATGCAGGGCACACCACTGCAACTGGGGAAACGTGAACAGGCACCTCTGGGGCTTCAGATCCTGCATGCCTGAGGAATACCTCTTCAAATTGGGCCCTTAAAGCCCTGAAAGTACCTGCATATGATAGATGGAGATCATGGGCAGCTTTGAACTGCCCACTTTCCCACCTTACAACAAACATCCAACACAAAATAGCAACACAAATTAATAGATGTTAAGAGGTATGAATCCAAAAAGATGACAAAACCAGTAGGGAAATACAAATCGCCTGAGCGAGGGACTGACATAAGAGGGATGGAGGTGAGAAGGGGAATGAAACTAGGTTACAGAAAATATAATGTTAGCCAACTAAGCCTGGGGGCTAGGGGAATGGGCATCAGGCCAGGAGGCACTGCAATATTGGGTCAATGCATGGAGGTGCTGGAGCAAGCCTCAAGGCCCTCTCTCAGCACAAAAAATGCATTTAATGCATTGATCCTCACATCGAGGATGTATCAGTGATTAAACTGATAAGAACAAGTTGAATTTTATTAGTAGATGTTAAGAGGTATGAATCCAAAAAGATGTCATGGCCACAAATTAGGGTGTGGACATCTATTTGCTTTTGCTTTGTGCCACCATAACAATTTTTATGATGGCACAAAGGCAGCATCTGTTTCCAGTCTAAGTAGCTCAGAGTGGTCTTGAAGTACACACTCAGGATCTTTGAGCTATCTACTCCACCTAGCTACAGGCCTCCAATGCAGGCAGAGCAAGATTGAGTCGCATTTTCTTGTCAGTGGGCATGCCTACATAAGATATTTATTGCAGAGCTGACTAATTAGCTCCATAAAAAACATGTCAGCATCTGCATGTGCACCCCTATTATAGTGTAGAAAACCAATAAACTTCACAGCAAAGTGCTGCGGAGATTGTTCATATGCAGAGGCTTACCCAGCTGGCTGAGGCATGAAGTAGCTTCAGTACCGGGGTTGCCTGCTGGCCAGCCCCCACACTGCAGCACCTTTGTACCTCAGCCAGCCCCTCTGCAGCACATGGAGCTTGGTGGGAGCAGCCCCAGGCTGGTACCTGGGGCTGCTCCAACTGGGCTCCATGTTCTGCTCATGAATAACTCTGGAACTGATTGCTCCAGAGTTAATTGCTCTGGGTGCATGTTCAAACAGGGTGCCTGGGAGCAAAAAACTCTGGAGCAGTAAACTCCAGAGTCCATTCATTTGCATTAATTTCACATGTAGACACATCCAGTTCTCACATTCAGCATTGAGGAAACAGTACAGCAAAAGAAGAGCCAGGAAGCATGTTCAATTAAAGGGAAACTGGATTCACTACTGCTTTAGAAAAGAGTTGTGGCATTCTGTAGAAATCTCTAGGTTTATTTTCTAACTTCTGTCCCTTCCCAAATATGCTGAAGTTTTTAAAAAATGAAACAGATCTGTAGAAATGATTTTCCTCTTTCCTTCACATCACTACAGTCAAAGGGAATTTCTGTAAAAATGTTGAAGGATACTGAAGCTGGCAGTGTCAAATGAAAACATTGATTAATTTAAGCAGAAATATACACCTGCTCCTTTTTTTTGCACAATAAAATACATGGAGTTTTCTTTTCAGAGGTGTTTTTTGATATATTTGAGGCCCTTTCAGGATAGTGTACTCTTAAGAGTGATTACATACCTGACTATATTTGATGTTGCTTAATAGACTGTTTTGTGATTTGCCTTTATAAATTCTAAGGTGACTCACTGCACCTTTTGGAATGGCTTTAGTAGCAAATTACTGACAGTTTTGTGATTTCTACCAAGTGCAAGATTATTCTGTAGGGGAATATCAGAGAAATAAAAACCTACTTTCTAAAAAGACATGAATAAGTAAAAACATAAAAAAAAGAATTCTTATGCTTCTTATTTTAGCTTTCAAGCACAGAAAGTAGAAAGAATAAAACCAAAATATTTTATCTAGCTTCCACAAATTCTTGGTATCCTTGTAAAATGCGTTCCAATTTGTTTCATCTGCAACATTTTCCTTTCTTGGTAAAAACAGCCTGAATACTGTGATCCATTGTGGTAACAAGTAAGCCTTCTGAGTGCAGTGCTCTCTTACAACCACACAAATCACTGCAATCTGTAGCAGTATAGTGTAACATTCCACTCCTCTTGGAAAACATCAGTCAAATCCCTGGGTACCCTTACAGAGAAATTGTTGGCAGAGTCACCTTTCTATCAAAATATCCATAGTAAAGATGAATTAGATGGTGATTTAGTATAAAACTCCAAGAGTTTCCTCAGGAGATAAATAAGGTAAATTAAAGGAGAACATTCTGATGGACAGCCATGATCTATCCCATATAAAGCAAAGTGCAAAATGCTTTATCTTAACAATTTTTATTTAGTCATAAGTGGGTTACTAGTAATATAGGAAGTTTCCTTGTTTCTTTGTTTTGATTATTGTTGTTCTGTACTTTTAAGATGAGGAAGTTTAATTCACAAGGACTTGTCATAATAAAGCTGTTTGGGGAATTAAATTTTCCTGACAAAATCTGGGTAATGTCATTGGGTGACAAAATGGTTCAGGACATTATCACACTGTAAATATAAAAATCACACTATGCTACATAAGGATTTATTAAAATGAGTCCAATCCAACTCATAACAACTCCCACTGGCTTTGATGAAAATTGGATATGGAAGGATAAACTGTTTTTTTTTGTCATATGTTATGTGTCTGTACATATGAGGAGCATGTGCTCTCAGTTTGAATTCAGCCAGGATGATTTCTATTTCAAATTAAGGCAAATGGCAGAAAGAACAAATACAGTTTTATATAGGAGTATTTGTTACATATTCTCTAACATCTGGTTAGAAAAGGGAGAGAAAAATATGGGGCTTTTTAATGAGTATTTTAACCATCAAACATTTTTAACAAAACCCGATTACCTCCAGCCATCTGAAATTAACTCCAAGTCTTCACCACTGTCCTTATATTAAAGATCCACCACAGGGAACATTGCATTACCTTTCCCAGTTCTACTACTTCACACACCATAAAACAGGTTCCTGTGTTTGTTCCAGTCATCCCACTTGGACAGGAACTGTGCAAAATATTCTCAACAAATCCTAAAGCCACTTGAAGCCTGTCCAACTTCATAGAAGTCACAGCACATTCAGTTAAAAATTAACTGACATTCACACATCTTTGCATCATTTTAAGCAAATGCAGTGCAATTCATAAATTTGTGATAAAATCATGTGAACATTGACAGATCACTCAGCTTTTTTCATTCTGAAATTGTTTCCTATTCAGAGACATTAAAATAAAAGAACATTTTATAATATTAGAATATTGAATGCAAAGCAAAGAAATTAAATGAAGAAGAAAACTGCTGAAGACCAGATCTAGGTGAAATGAACACGTGAGAAAAACTTGACTAAGGCCAGGGAAAAATTAGAAATGTATGATTTAGACGCGCTTTGGCAAGTGAACATCTTTGTACAGCATCTAGCATAGGGAGGTCCCCTCTGGCTGCTGGGTGTTACACTACCAAGACCAAAATCATCACCCCTCCCAGCGGCAGGGAAGAAAAGAAAGAATCCTTAAGAAGCCACGATCATTGCCCCCAGGTGGGCTTAAGTAGGGGCCCAGCTTCCAGTCCTAACCAATCAGGAGGCATAGAGGTGTGGAGATCATGATGAAACCCAGCTAGCCAATCAGCCCAAGTGGGACTGCATTTTACAGTTTCTGATACTAGGTGCCATTGTAGTATTGACTTCTTTGCTCAGACTCTTTTTGCTTCTTAATTTAAAGAGTGATGAATAAAGTGTGAGTTATACTTTGAATTTTCTAACATTAGTTCCTGTAGTGTTTTAGATGTTTTAAGAGTGAGGCAAGTTTCAAGCACGTAATTCCTGTTTAAGGATGTTAGAAAACTAAAAGCCTAACTTGAAAATCATAGCTTGAAAATTTTCCCTCAAGAGCCTCAACAAGTATATGTATTATCCCAGCAGTCTGAAAGTCTTGCAAGTTGAGTATGGTGTATTTAAATCAAGTCTGCACTAGTTTGATTCTGATCTCACATTTATGGAAATTAAAAGTATAATTCCATGAAACCAATAGACTTACCCTGGCATAAAAATAGTGTTCAATCAGTCAAATATGGTGAATACACATAAGAGTATTTTAAACACTTTCCTCCCTTCCTCTCCTTTTCATGTGTTAATATAGTACTGATACAAGCTTCTGTACATTGAAGCCTGTTCTTTATAGATTTCTGGCAATGAATTTTGAAGCTAGATTCTCAGCTCTTTTTTTATTCTGTTGCTTAGAGGCTTGGAGTATATTAACTTTATGAACCTTATGGAAAAATTATTTAATTTTAGAGGGATTAGTCAATTATCCACTGCAGGTCTAATAAAATAAATCTTATATTATACTGAGAGGTAACCATTAATCAGCAAAGTCTAGCAGCACAGTGACTGTATATTCCAACATCCAGCGGACTTATACATGTTACTTATCTTCATTTTTCTTGGTCAGAGATGCAAATGACCATTTTTTAAATTATTTTTCTAACATCATCATTTTAATTTTATTTATTATCCCCTTAAGACTTTCTTTCTTTTCCTTCCTTCCTAATTGTTCCCTACTAATTTGTAAGGTTGAAGTTTCCTCCCGTTGTCAAATCCTGAGGGAAAACTATGTGCATGGATTTTTTTAGTCCAAAGCATAATTCATCTAATAATTTCCTCTACTCCAGTCAAATACACTTTAAGTTTGTTATCCTCTTATGGTGGCCTGTCAGAATTGCATGATACACCAAAGAAAACATGGTTTGGCACAAAGACATGCTTAATACACTGCTTCTCTTGAGATGCTTGGATTTTTGCAGCAGCAAACTTGCGTATTTTAAAGATATAAATATAATGCTATTTAGACGTTGTTGTTGGTCATGGATTCATTTTCACAGTCATTAGGTAGCTAATTTCAAAATTGGTATAATTCACAGCAATTTTTCCCCCCCCTTTTTGGAACCCATCTTTTTATTAATAGCAAGAAGTTTGTCTCCTGTGTTTACTGTCCTCATTTACACAAATTCAGGGAACAGTTCAAATCAGCTGGGTTTGATGTCAAATGAATTCCCTTTCACTTTTAATCACAAAAAAGTTCTATTATCATTTACTATTTGCTTGGTGATGATCATTTTTGGCAAATGTTTTCTAGGTGGGGAGAATGAGGAAGAAAGAACAGGAATTTTGTTTTCTGGTCATATTTGTCACTATAGTTGTTATGTTATTAGATTTTGCTGACAGTCCAACAGAAGCAGACATGTTTCATCTCAATATCTGTGTGGTGAATAGGGCAGAGATGCATCTTCTAGACTAACTGGAGCGATTTCTTGCTCACCAAAGCGTATGCATCTCTGATTCAATCAGTTTATAAGGTTGCATCCCTGCTCTGTCTTCTACCTAACTTCAGACTAATACTGGCCAACTTGTCTCTCAGGATCTTGTTACACGTTAATTTTAGGTGGCTTCTGGAGCTTTTAATTCCTGAACTGTCCATATATTCACACCTGAAACTAGTTTTAAGCACTATAAGTAGCTTCAATTTATGCCACTCCAGTCTAGATTTATCTCTGATCTGTGTTACCCAGCTTGTGGTGCACTAATGTGTAGTCACTCTAGACTACACGTTCGTGTGAACACAATTCACCATTCCCCTTTTCCCTGCTGGCCTGGATTGGGCCCACTAACCCCCTTCCACCCACCTCAGTACCCTAAATCCCCACTCAC
>JAGPOW010000229.1:11425314-11455305 GCA_030014935.1 Caiman crocodilus | reverse complement strand
GTGAGTGGGGATTTAGGGTACTGAGGTGGGTGGAAGGGGGTTAGTGGGCCCAATCCAGGCCAGCAGGGAAAAGGGGAATGGTGAATTGTGTTCACACGAGCTCCTCTTCATCTCCTTTATCCAAGACCAAGAGGGCAGAAAAGTAACTAAGGCTTGCGTGGATCATTTTTCCAAAGGGATATTATAGAGCCAGCAAAGCTGACACTACTGACCCTCTTTCTGTGGAAGCTTGCTGTGATCCTGGACTGGCAGAATGGCGTAGAGTAGCCCAGATGAAATAGGCTTCTATTACGCTTTGAAACGCTTCAAAGATGGAAAATAATTTATGACAATAGCCCACCCAGAATGCCAAGCAGTCCCTGGACAATTTGGCCTCCAATTTCTTTACAGTTTGATGGCTGATTCACTAGTTAAGTGAGTTAATGGGCTACACTCTGCTTGCAGCGCATAGGTGATACATACTAGTCACAAACCTCAATTGATACTGATACAACTTTGTTAAACGTTCTCAAAGGAGAGTCAAATTACATGTGGGAATGGAGAGCAAATACATCTACTTTTCCTTATATTAGTCTCATCAGGTCAGGACTTGAGGTATCTTAGTGGATGATTTGGGAGAGGTATACACTTGTTCTACCTTTCTTTTGCAAAAAAAAAAAAAAAATTCTAACTGCCAGTGCTGATTACAAGAAATAAAGAATCACTCTAAGAATTAACAAATAAAATAATACACAGTTAAAAACCTTTCAATAGTTTCAGGGTGAGGTTTGCTAGGAGTCTGTGCCATTAGGTGCTGTCCTATTGTCTGCCTCACATCTGGTAGCAGGAAGTCATTGGCACAACAGTCCATTGGCCCTGCCATGTGTGGTGCTATGGCTAGTCCAGCATCTTGATGCTCCTTCAGGTGGAGAACTTGGCAAAGGCTAAAGTTGTTCTCCATTCATAGGGCCTGCTGAATAAGGTGACAGTGGAAATCTGGCTTGTATTAAAAGATGTACACAACTGATTGTCTGAACTGCTCATTTTTATTCAATTTGACTTTCCTTGGCAAGTTTTGCAGGGTCAGAAATATGTTTGCTTGTGCAAAGAGATAATGTTACGTAAAATAAGCAGAGCTAAAGTTAACCAGAAATAAAATCAGACTAGGAAGCCCCGAGGGGCTTCCAAGTATCCTGCTACTCTATGAAGAACATCTAAACCTGCAGCATCTAGGGCTTTCAGACTCCTCGGTGAGCTAGCTTTTTGGTTTGCCTAGTTCTCAGGGGAGCTGGGCCCAAAAGTACAAGAGATGGGGAGTATAGGAAGCCAACTTGCTCATGAATCTGCAATCCTTCTGTTTCCCTTTCTGAGGCAGATGCCCTGCCTGGGTTCTCTGGAATATTTGTCATAATCTACATGCTTCTGTGAAATATTTCACTTTCAGTTAACTTTTTTTCTGACAGACAAATATTCTATTTGGATCATTCTTGATAGGCTCATGTCAGGACCACTTTACAAATATATTCTACAGTGTAGAACAGTGGTAGCAAAGGCCCTTCACAGGTGATACAATTAAGACCCAATTAATTTGTTAATAATGCCATAGGTAGTGACTCTGCCAAGTAATGGTGAGCCAAAATGGGAAACTAGACACAAAAGTATTCTACAAAAGATATGTAACATTTTTGTGGCTGATTTCTATTGCGCCTTAAATTGAATGTGTGGCAGGGTAGCCACAGTTGGCTTGTGATTTCAGTGAGGTCCCAGGCCTAGATCCTGCAATCAGCTGATTGTCAGTCCCAGGACAGGGGAGTCTTGACCCAGCTCCACTGTGGTCCCAGGGCTGGGGCCATGTGGGAGTCTGTAAATGACTCTGGTGCATTCCTGAGGCTGGGACTGACAATCAGTTGACTGTCGGTTCCTGTTCCAGGACTGCTTGGTTTCAGGTGGGCTGTGGGCATCCACTATTTTGCTTGTCAATGCAGGGAGAACTTGGGATTCTGGGCTCTCCATGCATTGGTAAATAGTAATGTTGCCATTGGGATCTGAGCCCTGTTCCCAAAATTATATATCCTGCTATACATGTGTGGCATGGAAGGAGATGCAATTCTTGGGATCTGGGATCAGATCCCATACTGTCATTAAATGAACATGTGATTGGGACCAAAGATACAGCCCATGGGTTGGCCTCTGTCCTCCCTGATAGCCATGACTGTGCCTTGCAGATGTTATTGCATGTTCATTTGGAGTGGATCCCTGACTTCAGCACAGCTTTTAGCCTTCAGGCTTTGAACCTCTGTCTTGGCCTCAAACTTCCTGCCCCCCCCCCTTTTTTTTTTATGGCTGCATGCCCCCAGCTCCATCTCACACTTGTATGCTCTGGAACTCTGGCCCCTGTCTCATGCTGTGGGCCAGCCCTCAGTGTCCCTGACCGCAGACCCTTGCTGTATCAGACCTTAGTCCCCTGGGTCCTGAACCCCAAGCTAGGCTGCTTTTGTTAGATCAGCCCTCAACCCTCTGGGTCCCTGACCCGAGGCTATGCTGCCTGTCAGAGAGCCCCATCAGACAGCCTTCCACAGCCTCCATACCTCCCCATAGTCACAACTTGGTCCTCTAGTATCAAGCTCAAAATGCAAGAGCAACATAAGAGCAAGCAGGCTGCTTCACAAACTACAAGTCTTCCCCACTTGGAGTTAATGTTGTCTGCAAGCCATATCTCCATTGGACTCTCTCATCCCAGCTGTCTTGGGTGGCTTGGGTGTGTGCCCATCTGTCTCCAGCAGTCCTTCTTCCTTGGGAGTTCCTCTCCCTGCAGCATGCAGGGACAGATTGTCCCTTTGGTCTTAGGCACTGGATACTAGGGCTTCCAGTTGGACTAAATAGCCAGCTCATCCTCCTCGCCTGCAGCTGCCAGCTGCTTTCCCCTCTTAAAGCAACAGGAGCTTTGGTCCCTGTCACAGGGCCTGCCATTGAATTCCAGTGTATGGAATCCCACTGAGGACATATGTCAGTGGTGGAGGGGCAAATGACAGGTATATTCATCCCCATGGCTCCAGAATCCATGATGGTTAACATGCAGCTGCTCATCTTACCACTAGAGGTGGGTCTGTATCCAGACCAAAAAGGAGAGAGACAGAAGTTACACATAAACTGGTTTAAGTGATCAGAAACTGATTTAAACCTGTAATAGAACAGAAGCTCAAAATGGCTGAAACTGGTTTAAGATAAACCAGATTGAATGTAGTATCAGACTTAGCTGATTTAGGTCAAACTGGTTTATAAAACTTATGTCCTAGACCAAAAAGACCTACAGGCCAGATCTATCCAGGGGGTGACTAAGGGAGTTGAACACCTCTAATGTAAAACAATCTGCTTCTTATCATTGTCTTGACTACTGGCACAGTTTCAAGGTTTCTTTTAATATTTATATAATATTGCTGTCACTAACTTGTATGCAGTTTTTATTTCTACTGAATGGTGCATTCCACTGAAGATATGCCCCAAAATCCTGTATTCAGCTCCTTTATTGAATTACAGAGATGCAGATTCATCAGTTTTTAATGGACTTGTCCTGCTTGCTTTGTTGTCAATGTAAGTGTTGTTACTTACTTTCGTAGGAACATGTTCAGCCCTGCTGTTTGATTCCATTACATTACAAATCTTCAGCCAAAAGGATTAAAGAAAATACAGGACCAACTGGGGAAAGATCAAGTAGACATTTTCTCTGTGTTCCAATAGAATGAAATCAGAGTGTCTTTGAAAGGATATAAACATTTGGTGCCCCTGATTTGCCCTATGATGTCCTTTCCAGATGGAGAAAATCAGTGTGCTGGCTAGGTCAATAGCATTGCTTTACTTTTGTTGATTCTGCAGTGTTGGTGATTACTGCTTGTTTATTTGTATAACCTTGGTTTGTGCAACTAGAACTGCAACCCTTTCTGATGCTGAGCTGAAGTAATGTAAAGGAAGAGAGGAAATGTTTCAAACATTTTTTGGGCTAGACTCATCCCCCAAATAGTTTTGTTTGTCCCACTTCTGTGAATTAACCTGGTAGATGAGGATTCCCTCAATGTTATGAGTCCCCTGCTCAGCAGTAACAGCTCTATCCTATTGTTTTATGGCATTTCTAAAGTAGGGACTGTATCAGCCCATGTAAGGGCTTGAGGTCAAAATGGTTCTGTAGTCTGACCTTCTCCCAAAAGCAAAAATCAGACTAGTTCTGATGTTTTCCAAATTTGTTCTAGTTGGCCCTGTTTTCTGCCAGACCCAGGATCAACTACATAAAAATCTGGAAACAAGCCCCATGTATTGTCTCTTCTTAAATACTAGGATGATCACAGACAGTTTGTAACTTTTATTTATTTTTTAATCATTTTCTATATTGTAGTGCCAAATGAGCTGGATCCAAATGACAGGATAAGAGTGTAAAATTTTGGTCAAACTTGACGTAATCATAGAGATCTTCCTTAAAATAGGTTGTGAGCAAAACCTTAAGTCACTATCCAAGACGTTCTGTTTGTATGCTCAGAGAAAAGGTGGTCATTGTTCAAATATGTCAAAACAAATACCCCTGACATTTTTGGTTTTGTTAGTCACGGTATAAAGGAGGTCATTATCCCCATCATACAGATGGGTGAAATACTGAGGTGTAAGTGATTTGATCAATGCACCCATAAGAGTAGGGCAGACAGAACTTGAATCCAAGTGTTTTGAATACTAATCCATGAACAGTCCAGTAGGCTATTGTAGCCACCGGGCGTCGAACATTCTACCTCGGGCTTCCATGCCCTGAGGATTTGCAGCTATCCAGCTGGCCACTGCATGTAGCTTTGGCTCACCTGCTGTAGCCGTGCCATCCTCCGGCGTCCGTCTTCCTCCGGGTTCTCTCTCTCCTCTGGGGTGCCGCCTGCAGTCAGCTCTGGTGTTCTGTGCCCTCCGGGCTCTCTTTTCCATCCGGGGTGCACGCCGGCAGTCAGCTCCGGTGTTCTGTGCCTCCAGCAGCCTCTGGCCTGGCCTACTCCCGGCAGCCACGCATTCCCCCGCTCTTTGCCGTGGTTGTCCCTTTTATCTCTGTCAGCCAGTGGTCTCTGCTGACATCACCCACTGCCCGCAGGTTATTTAACTCTTCACCCTGGCCACACGTGGGCTTCTCCAGTGATCCCTCAGCTCCTGCGGTAAGTAACCTAAAATTTTTCTTTTCTTTTCTTTTTGCTTTGTCACCTGTTTTTGCCTCTGCGGTTCCTTTCGGGAGCTCCGGAGTTCCCTCGGGGCTTCTCCCCCTTTGACAGTTATTCTTCCTCCTCCATCTATGATCTGCTACTTTGGCAGGCTGTGTATAAACTCAGCCATCTCTGCCCATGAGATAACTTTTACAGCATAGGAATTGTCCCTATGATTCTCAAATATAGGGGTTTACATTATCTATTATCTTGTGTATCTAGGACACACAAGGGGAAAAAGAATATTTGCCATTCTACACCCATGAACAAATGTACAAGGTTCAAGGAAACATGTCACAAACTCAAAGCTGGTTGATACAAATATCTATGTTTACTGGCATTCTCAAGAGAGGCTAATGATTGAACTTCCAGTTTATGGGAATGCATCAAGGCCATGGTTTAGTTGCACTGAATTACTACTGAAGAATTTGTGCTGCTACTGTCCACTCCAAACACAGTGATTCTGGGCTGGATGATTAGGGTTAGGATCTGAGGGTGTCAAGCCTAGTAGTAGGTAAGAAATGTTAATATTTGTTTGGTCTGGAAGCAGCTATGGTATATTACTGGGTATTTTCATGTACTGAAATGGTTGTACAAGATGAAAATGGGCCAAGGCCATTTATTACCAGCATTCTTTCTGTATCTCTGCCATGTGTTTTCCAGTGTTAAATGCGATTGCAGTGATACCTAAGGGTGGAAAAGATAAAGGAGCAGACTAAATTTGTGAATCTAGTAAGTCAAGATAAAAAGATGCTTTATAATGTATTTCTGCTGTTACCCAGCATTGCTCCCTTGTGAGCAGGGGGTGGATAGTAAAGAGGTACACTGGTGTAGCCATATCCCCTTTTTTGCCCATCCATAGAAGCAGCAGCCAGGAACTTAATTTTAGGTTCCCAAAGAAGGTAAGAATTTCACCATTCCTTCCCCTTCATGCTCAGAGGCATGTACACTCCCCACTCATTCCTCCTTTCCCCAGCTGCCACTGCCACTGTTACTGTGCTAAGAGTTTAGGGAGTTCCTGTGCTTTTCTGGCTGGGCTGTTTGGGAGCTGGCCTCAGCCCAGGACAGTGGCTGTGGTGGCAGCTGTAGGCTGGCAGGTTCCCTCTCCCTTCCTGGTTCCCTTGGGTGTTCCCTGCCAGCCCAGGAGCATATGTGGGAACTGCTACTCTTGTCCTGGGCTAAACCTGGCCCTTATGTGGCTCTGATGAAGTGCCTCTGGTGCTTCCTTGATCTCAGGATAGCAAAGACAGTGGCAGCAGCAGGTGGGAGAGGGGTAAAGGGGGAAGAGGAGTGTGTGTATGTAGGGGTGTCTCTGAGCAGGGAAGGGAAGACAGCTTTTCTGCTTTGGGGACTTAAAAAGTCCCTGACTGCTTCTCCCCGGTGTGGTCTGCCCACCCCAGGTTCAGGGCAGGGAGAAGGCTAGGAGTAAGTTGGGGGGCAACCACTCCTGCAGCGCTGGTTGCTGCTTCCACGCTCCACTCCTGCTTTGTAAAATCCTAGAGCTGCTTCTGATTGTGATTGTGAAGATCTGTAGCATTCTCTGCACACAGTGGAGCAAAATCAATGCAATGAGATAGGAAAAAGAGTGTTACTGGTTATGATTCAATTGTAACAGAGTGCCTGGGGTTATTCTGCCAGACTGCAAGATCTGAAGTCGTGTGTGATGTGTTACATGCAGTTGCCAAATGCTGGTTTTTATTTGTTTGTCAGGAGTTCAGAATAAAGAGGATTACTTTAAAGGGGGTGTTAATTTCTTGGCCAGGGATAGTTGCCATTTTACCAGAAGCACATGTATGTTGGATTCTCTTTCTCTCTCTCTCTTTTAGATCTCTTCAAGTAGATCTTTAATATACAAGGATAGTCTTGAAAAATGCAGCATCTAGGCTGACCAGGAATGCTAGTCAATGGCTGTGTAGGTGGTAGAGTGGAGCGGTATCTCTATCACATGTGGGAGGGGGTGTTTAATCTTTCTCATTAGCACTGAGATGTTATTCCCAGATGGGGTTGGTCTGCTTATTGGAAAGTTCAGTGTTTTTTATGTGATTTGCTGACATGTGCATTACTGCTACCTGTTTATATAGTCTTGTTTTATGTATTTGGAATTATAACCGCTACCTTCTTTTAACTGTTGTCTCTGAGTAGAGCTGATGTAAAGCTGGGATAAAGGTACTGGAGGCTGCTAGTGTTAACTTCAATGTCATTTACTTTTATTCATGTTGAAGTCTTTATGTGTTGGGCTGTACAGAAGTAATATTTTAGAGCAGAGACAGAAATGACCATATATTATACTCCATTTAGTCTAAAATAGTAGCCCTACAAAACAATGACCCAATGGGAGAAACTAGAAAGCAGTGAAATGCATTCACATCTTTGACAAACAGATGACAAGAAACATTTTTGTGGTAACATGAAGTATACATTACTGCTTCAGAACCCTGCATTCCTTAGCCATCATTATAAAACCTTAATGTTGGAGCAATGTTTCAAGAGATACAGTATACAGATGTTCAATGTGGGCCCAATTTTCCTCATACCATAATAAGCTTATACAACTCTCGATATTTGCTATTATCCATGATGAAAATGAAAAACAAATTATTTAAGAGTTACATATCCAACAGAATTTTTTTTTACTAGTGTTGTTTTTCTTTGCTTTAAGCCTCTCCCTAAATACACACAATGGTTATCCTAACCTATTTTGAACCTCTTTGAACATCATAGGTGAGACATTTTGTACCACTCTTTGAATTAATGTTCTGTTGAGGTGGGTGGGAGTGTAGGGACAATTCAGGATGCTAGAGGAAATAAATCTAAGGCTGAAGTACTCAATGCTTTTTTATCTCAGTCTTCACAGGTAAAGTCAGCTCTCAGACTACTACACCTGGCAGCACTTTTTGGGGAGGAGGTGAGCAACCCTCAGTGGTGAAGGAGCAGGTTAGAGACTATTTGGAAAAGCCGGATGTGTTACAAGTTGATGGGGCTGAATGCAATGTATCCAAAGGTCCTGAAGGAGTTGGCTCATGTGATTGCAGAGCCACTGGCCATTATCTTTGAAAACTTGTGGCAACTGAGGGAGGTCCCGGACGATTGGAAAAGGGTAAATCTACTGCCCACCTTTAAGAATGGAAAGGAGGAGGATCCAGGAAACTATAGACTAGTCAGCTTCACCTCAGTCTCTGGAAAAAGCATGGAGCAAGTCCTCAAAAAAACATTTCAAAGCACTTGGAGGAGAAGGTGATTAGGAACAGCCAGCATGGATTCACCAAGGGCAACTCATGACTGACCAACCTGATTCCTTGTATGATGAGATAATTGGTTCTATGGATGCAGAGAAAGCAGTGGACATAATATAACTTGACATTAGCAAGGCATTTGATACAGTCTCTCACAGCATTCTTACAAGCAAGCAGAGGAAGTATGGGTTGGACGAATGGACTGTAAGGTGGATAGAAAGCTGTCTGGATTGTTGGGCTTAATGGGTAGTAATCAGTGACTCAAAGTCTAGGGTTGGTTTTGGGGCTGGTTCATTAATTATCTGGAAAATGGGATGGATTCCATCCTCAGTAAATTCATGAATGACATGAAGCTGGGATGTAGTAGATACAGTGGAGGGTAGGGCTAGGATGCAGAGAGACCTGGACAAATTGTAGGATTGGTCCAAAAGTAATCTCATGAGGTTCAACACGGACAAGTGCAAAGTCCTGCACTTAGGATGGAAGAATCTCATGCACTGCCACAGCCTGCAGACTGAATGGCTAAGCGGCTGCTCTGCAGAAAAGGACCTTGGGCTTACAATGGAAAGTAAGATCAATATGAGTGAGTAGTGTGCCCTTGTTGCCAAGGTGGCTAACAGCATACTGAGCTGTGTTAATAGGAGCCTTGCCAGCAGATCAAGGGAAGTAATTAGTCTGCTGTATTCTGCACTAGTGAGGCCACATCTGAAGTAGTGTGTCCAGTTTTGGACCTCCCACCGTACAAATGATGTGGACAAGTTGGAAAGAGATGAGCAAAAATGGCAACAAAAATGGTTTGGGGGCTGGGGCATATGACTTCTGAGGAGAGGCTGAGGGAACTGGGCTCATTTAGTTTGGAGAAGAGAAGACTAAGGTGGGATTTGATAGGAGCCTTCAACTACATGAAAGTTGGTTCCAAAAAGGATGGAGCTTGACAGTTCTCAGTGGTGACAGATGACAGAACAAGGAACAGTGGTTTCAGATTGCATAAAGGGAGGTTTAGGTTGGATATTAGGAAAAACTTTTTCACTAGGTGGGTGGTGAAACACTGGAACAGGTTACCTAGAGAGGTGGTGAAATCTAACATCTTTGGAGGCTTTTAAGGCCTGGCTTAACAAATCCTTGGCTGGAATGATCTAGCTGGGAAATGTCCTGCTTTGACCAGAGGGTTGAAGTAGATGACCTTGTGAGGTCACTTTCAACCCTAATTTTCTATGATTCTATGATAAACCTACTATTTTAAGGCCAAATTTTCAAAAGTAGCAGATGATTTTTAGGGTATTCTTGGGTGGCATCTCCTATGTCTTTTAAATGTGTTCAATACAATCTGGGATTGAGCAGCTAGTGGCCATAGAAAGGGAAGGTCGTAGGGTTATCCTTCTCACTTAGGGCATACACTTGGTCCTACTGAATCAGTGGGACCCTTCTTTTTTACTTTAATGAAACTGAAGCTTTAGAAGCTCATTTTTTTTGGCTTCTATTATGGGCTGCTGTTTTGGCTGGAAAAACTTAGTATTTTTTTTAGACTTTACAGAGTGTGTGTTTTAAGGAAAGATTTGAAGGAATAATGTGTGGCACTGCCGGGGGGAGAGGGGGTGGGGTGGGAGTGGGGGTGGTGTTCCAGGCACAGGAAGTAAATATCAATAAAAGGCCTTTTGTTATTTTATTGCCTCAAAAAATACAGAATGGAATGGGGTCACAGATACTACTAATACAGGCAAACTGTAAATGAAAGCTGGGGCACTTCAACATAATTTAGACAACTGAAAAATTTTAAAAGGGCAATTTAATATAAGGGCTTGCATGGAATTATTTTTCATTAAACAATCAAAGCTTGTAGTCATGCAAATGAAATCCATTTTTAGCTGCAGGAAATTTTTACAATTTCAGCAGAATAAAAAAAAAATGAGAATAATAATATCATGATGGTAATTCACAGTAATTATAGAAGGGCATAATTGCACAACACAAGCCCTAATCAAAGCTTAGAAGAGTACTTTGGCAATCATTAGGATTTCAGAGCTATTAGCATTTACCTTTGTCGTCAGGCACCACACAACAAGCATTGTTAATTTCACATCAATCTCCAGCATAATTTCCCAGATCAAATATCAGTTTATAATAGCTAACTTCAAAGATTAGCTTATCTGACACTGATTTTTATAAAGTATTTTACAAGTGGAAAAAGCTTTGTTTGGTGATTATTCTTGAATAAGCCAGTTTGTCCTTGAACTAAGATTGTCTCTCAAGGCCTTGGGCCATGTACTGCAGTCCTATAAATACTGAACACCCATTGACTTTAACTGGGCTTCCAGTGCATGGAAATTTTACAGAATTACAGCCTTTATATGTTTGTCTATGCCTTCTCTGTCTGTGTTTTGTAATGATCAAGGGAAGATGGTTTGGGTATAATTTTCTAAACTCTGAGCATATGCAGGTTTAATAATCTAAGCACCGTGTTATTAAAATGTATGCCATTGTGCTCTCACTTATGTTTAGTTATTTGAATATGCATTCATTTTAACTGATGATCTTCTAAGGTATATAACTGCACATATTCCATTTAGAACAGGTTGGCCAACCTGTGGCATGTGTAGCCTTTGTGTGTGGCAAATTGGGGAGGGGAAAAGCAGCACAGTGGCAGACAGCAGAGGAAGCAAACAGCAAAGTACAAATTCAGAAGGGAGCATAGTGAAAGAATCAAAAAGCAGAGCTGCAGATCCAAAAGCGGGGCATAAGGCTGGGAGCAGAAACCAGAGCAATATTTCAGGGTAAAAGGGGGATTGGAATGGCATTTGGCCAGGGTGGGACCAATTTGGGGCCCCGTTGCCAAAAAGGTTGACCCCCAGAGCTTGGTGTCCCTTTTGCTTGTTTCTGTTTATAGAAGGTAGAACCACAATATACTTATTTCTATTTTATAAGTCAAATATAGTGAGTTTCCCTGGTTCCAAGTACTTCAACTAACTAATTAATATTTAGTTAGTATATGCAGAGCTAGAGATACAGGAAAAGTGATTTGTTCCTAGAAATGAAATATTTTACCTGCAAATGGCTGTGTATAGGGACAGGCCTGGTATGTGCTTACATAACATACAAAAGCAAGGGTTTCCTAGAAAATCTGCAGCTGGAATGCATGCACCTTCAGAGTAACAATCAGGAGAAAATGTTTTTGTATTTATCTACTAATAAACCTCTGTGGCTCTCATTTTAACTCTGCTGGGAGATTAAAGACCTGGAGGATACCTTTAGAAAGCAATGATTCTCCTAGATCAAGGAAACTTATCCTCGGAGATACTGAAGAAGTGTGACTCCCATTCGCTTGACTGGGGGTTCAACACCTTGTAGTGTCAAGCGTTAACACATCTGCATAGTGGGAAAGCTTGTTTCTGGTTTGTTGAGCACATTAGATAGACTAAAGATGTGCACTGTCTCAGAATTATTCCTTATGTTGAATTTGAGTTTGGTTTCTACCCCCCAAACATGTACATGCAGGGTTAGAGCTGTTCAATCTATCCTATAGAGAAGCAGCTATCAAGGGCTGTTTTGATATCATACAATGATATATGTATAAGATATACTAGCAAACTACTGCAGAATGGTGCATATGGAGCTGGAATTCCCCTCAGCCTGTACCCTCTGTCTTCTCTTCTCCAAACTAAATGAGCCCAGCTCCATCAACCTCTTTTATAAGTCATATGCCCCAGTTCCCAAAACATTTTCATTGTCCTCGGCTGGACTCTCCCCAATTTCTCCACATCTTTTCTGTAGTGGGGGGCCCATCACTGGACATGGTACTCCAGATGTGGCCTCACCAGTGTCCCTGGCAGGGCTTGAGGTTATCAGGTGCCCCATGGACACTAATGGGACTTCTATAACCACTCCTTACAGTCCATGAAAGCGGCCCTCTGCCCCTTTAAGAGGGCAAACCTTCCTTTACCCTAGGGCTGGCATATCCCCCAGCCTGGCTCCTTGTGAGCTCCCTGAGTCTCAGTGCTCCCTAAGGCAGTAAAGCAATCAGACCAAGGTCCCTGGGTGCCTCTCCTGGGCAGAAGCTTCTAACCCCGAAGGGCTAACCTGGCTTGCCAGCCCAAGCCCCAGGCTTATGTACTTCCAGGACTCTGCCCCCTTCCAGTCAGATGACAGCCCAGATGACTGCCTGGGCTGGCTGCAGGTGCTTGCTAATTGTCTCATTTGCTTGTCGCCCCCACAGCTTGTAGCTGCCACCTCCTGCCTAGCTAGGCTGCTTTTTCTCTTAAAGGAACAGAAAGCCCCCAGGCTCTCTGTCACAGTTAGACTACCTCAGAGATATAGTTAACTTAAATTGGGGCAGCTATTTTTAGACTGAACTAAACTTCCTGAACTTCTTTACAGTTTGGAGTTAGACCCCTAGTTATGTCAATCTAAGTGTAACATCTGCACCTGGGTGAACTGAATGAAATTGAGTGATGATTTTTAATGTGATCCAACCTACCCCTAATCATCCTGAATGTCTGTACCTAGCCCCAGTGAAGTATTTATTTATTTGTATGGAGCACAACAATCAAATGAAAGAACAAGCTATAAACAATGTAGAAACAATGTCTTGAAGGGATAAGGTTAGTATGACAGCTTTAGATTTGATATCCATTGCAAAGCATTGTTACTTAGTAGCCTGGTGCAGGCCTTCAATGCAATCATAAACATGATAACTAGGACATTCCTATGTGATCTGCACTATAGTTTGGATTTTGCCATGCTCACACTTCAGATCTTTAGTAACATTCCATTTATGTAGTAGGTAATTGCATCTACCCTGTCCAATATGAACCCTGTCCAACGTTGTCCAGCTCTGCCTTGGTAAAGCAAAGCCAGAGGGTTTAGAGATCGGTGATAAGAAATTTATTAATGATATCAATTCTTTTCCATTGATGGATCTATTTTTCCTTGATGTCAACGTTTTTGTCATTCAGCTTTTTTCCTGCACTCCAAAATGGCCTTCATGACTTAAATCTTGGCCTAAGGAGGTCACTAAGTTCCTCAAAAATTGGTAGTGAATTGAATGTAAATGGGTTTTTGTAGACTCTTAAGTGACCTGTTTACTTTGAAGATCAGGAGGAAGGATATGACATTGAACAAACAGCCAAGGAACAGGAAAGAATCTACAAATAACTGTTATGGGTCTCATTGTTTCATTCAGTTGAGAGTCAGTCACTCTGGTATGGGTAATCCTACTTCAAAATGGGACACAATACTCAGCCACTTAATAAATGAGGGTCAGCACTGATGTTTTAAGAGCTTCAGCATTGCTTCCCCAACTCGTACCAGCCAGTTTTGAGATGATGTTATTGCATATGGCAAGTTTGTTCTTAGTTATTTGTAGATAATGCCTATTAGGGCTGTGCAAAGCTTCAGGTACTGATTCAATTCAGAGAAGTTTCGGCCCTATTTGGTGGCTGAATTTCCAAATCTGAATTGAATCGGGGAATCAATAAAAGGTCCAAATTGATTCAAATCTCTCTGAACCTTAAGAAAAGATTCAGAGCACTTCAATGATTTGGACAGTCCCTGCCCACTGCAGCAGGGATCTGGAGCCAGACTTGGCACTGATACGTAGGGGCCAGGGGAGGGGTGCTGAAGGAGAGGGGAGGGGACCATGGGGGGACCCTTGCTAGGCCCCATCCTCTGCCTGCTCCCCCAGCCCCTCACCCCATGGCTGCCCTG
The DNA here is from genome assembly GCA_030014935.1 of Caiman crocodilus. NCBI lineage: Eukaryota > Metazoa > Chordata > Crocodylia > Alligatoridae > Caiman > Caiman crocodilus. The sequence continues at coordinate 11,441,174 of JAGPOW010000229.1, read as the reverse complement.
CCTGCCCCAGCTCCTTGTGCTTTAAAAAAAGGCCCCACTCACTCAGTGCTACCCAGTGGAAGGGTGATCCCCACTGCCCCCCCGCTGCACCACACTATGTGGGGGGCTTCACCACAACCCCCCATGGCTGCCCCACCCACCCCAGCTCCAGTCCTCTAAGAAAAATACAAGCAAAAAAACCCCAAACCTGGGACTCACCAGCTTGTGCAGCAGCCTTAGGACTTTGGGGGGCTTGTGGAAGAGCCCCCCATGGGGCAGTGGGGATTGTCACCTTTTGGACAGGAACCAGTGAGTGCAGGGGCTTTTGGGTCAGAGGGCCAGAGTTGGGGTGGGAGAAGTAACCATGGGGGGTGGGGCTGGGACAACGGTGGGGGCTGTGGGACACTGGGAGGGATTGCCCCCTCGCCCGGCAGCACGCAGTGACTTGGGGCTTTTTTTTTTCCAAAGTGCTGGGAGCTGGGGCAGGCGGGGCAGCCATTCCTGGGCTAGGAGAGCGGGCAGCGGATGGACCTGTGTAATTCAGAGATTTGACCGATTCAGCAGTAGCCAAATCTCTGAATCAGATCTGGCCGAATCAATTCAGGACAGCGATTCAAATAACCAAATCAAATCACTGTCCCCCAAATCAGCCAAATCCAAATCCAAAGTGAATACTAGACGCTTCACACAGGCCTAATACTGATAGGTGAAACTATGGTTGAGATGGACTCCTAAATATTTGGGGTTTATAGTTGGCCAGTTTTCCACAAAACCTGATTCTTTGGTTGGGCGTTCACCTGGGTGTTAGCTAGATGAAAAAAAGGATTAAACTGTTTTGTCAGGGTTGGGCTTCACATACCATTCATTAAAATTGTCTTCTCATTTGGCCAATCATTACTAATTATTCATTGCCCCAGTGAAATGAAACTGTAAGAAAGCAAAAGTGGACATGGAGAAAGAAAGTAAGTGAATCAGTAAGGGTTGGCGGAAGGAAAAAATGGACCCTCTCAACTTATTAGCTGTAATGTAACTAAATACCACAAATATTTAAGAAATATTTTTTATGCTTACAATATTTTGTTATGCTCAGAAGTTAATAAGCCTGGTAATTTCATTAAATTTATAAATTAAAGGCTTTTCTGTAAAAATAAAATACCTAAAGGCTAAAATAGTGAGTTTCAAAAGCATGTAACACCAACCATCCATGCTGAATCCCTTGGTTCCTTCCAGATTCCCATTAATTGAATCAAGTGTTAGACAGCAACATCTCTTACAAGTACTTAGACTTTTTTAATGTAATATTATGTGGCCAACATTAAAATTTCTTTGTTATGAGGCTGTGACAAGGCAGTAGCTATCAGATAAGAAAATTGCACTGGTTTGTAGTGCATCCTATTCAGATGTAACTTATCCTGTTGGATCTTGGGGTCCGTTCCTTGTGTTAGAAGTAGCTTGAGTTTAATATCTTGTCCTCTTCTCAGCTGACTGCCACTGCACTTCCCTCTGCATTGTTAACAGGATTGTTTCTCTTTTAGCAACTTATTTTTTAACACACTATTCTGACACCTTGACAGTTCATGTACTAAATCAAACTTTATAACTGCTGGCAGGCAGTTATTAGATGTATTGCACTTAATTAACTTTGCACCTAATTACAAGCAATGCTGGCCGATTACAAAGGGCATAAATATATTAGGGCCCCAACTGTCAAATCATGAAAATAGCTGTTTGAACAAGTCAAGCAAAAGCAATTACTGCATTGTGTGTGTGGTGAAATCTAGCAGGGAGCACTGAGAGAGATGAACTGTTCTACTATTTGCAAGAATTTAATTTTGTTCTTTGCATTGCCAGTGACCCAGATGAGCTCATGCTGTGATAGATTTCCTTTCAACCATATAAACACACCCATACTGAAATAGAAGATATGAAGTATATGATGAGAGCTAACTTAGCCTTCCCAGTTATAGAAGTGTAGCTTTTTTGACACCTGTCCTCTGTGCCTGTAATGTCTTATATAATTGTTAAAATTTTAGGGTAGAAAGGTAATTTTTTAAAAATAATCTATTGCCAGGTGTGTTTCACATAGATCAGAGATTCCCAAAGTTTTTATGCTGCAGCTTGGCAAACCATGGCCTGGAAGTGGCTGCGCCTGGCAAACAGTAGCCCAATAGTCACAGCTATTTCGCAGCCAGAATTTCTGACTGGAAGACAGGTAAGGATACCCCACCCCCTAAGTCGGGGTGGGAAACCCTGCACTACTGTGGGCCCTGCAGAAGGAGCCATGGCTTCTCTGTCTGGCTCTGGGTGGGCCGCAGTTTGCTAGTCCATGGCCACTTCCAGTCCGGAGCTGACCCACTGTGGCCCAGGGTTTGAGAACCCCTGACATAGACTATGAGTCAGATTATTTCTGCTGAAATACACCCAAGAAACTATTGTTGCTTTGATAGGGATTGTACTCATGCAATTGAGTGCAGGATTTGGCCTCATGATACTACATGTACATGTGAAAGATATTTTAACCACTTAATTGATGCTCTGTAGAATTTTGCCTGTATACTATTATGGGAAGAAAACATCCAATGTCTTCCAGAGGAGTCCAAAGGAGTGCAAAAAATATTGTGATTTTTTGAAAGGCAATAAGGAATTTACAGAGGGCCTTTTAATTTCTTATGCCATTATGAAAAAAAGTAGATCACCAAGACTGGGATTCATGTGGGTTAGATAATACAATGCTTTCTTTTGTATTTGATTTCTATTTTGGCCAGGTAATTTTAGATTCTCCCCTCAGTAGGGGCATATAACTTTGGTTAAAAATAACTAATGGCTGTTACAAGTGTATTACATTTGGCAAGCTCTTCTCTTCTGTTGCCAGTCACATAAAAGAGCTTAATTGTGGACACATATTGAGAAGTGTTTAGTCGCATCATTTTCTTCATTCTCAGGCATTTCTTAAAGAAATGTCTTTGTCTTTAAACAGCAAAGAGGCCACTGAGATCAGGAGGTGTCTTGTAAAAAAAAAAAAAGACAAGAAAAGAAAAGAAAGCGGGAGAGAGAATTTTCAACAATGAAAGCAAACCTGATTTTAATCAGCAGTGCACAAGATGGCCAGCAGACATGTCTTCAATTCTGTCATAAGACTCTCACAAATATGTCCTTTACCAATGCTGCCAGCGGAGTCTACCCTTTTTTTTTGTTCAAGACATTTCAAAACCAGGGTTCGGGTCACATGAACCAGTGTCCTATACTGACCAAGAAATAAAAGTCACCAGAACTTGACTCTGCTGGAGGCAAATGGAAAGAAACAGAGGGAGTCAGAATGTGGTACTGAATAAGTGGCTTTAGGGCTTGTCTGTTGTTGTTATTTACAAGCTGAATAAAAAGGACTGTGACCATCTATGCAAACCTTTCCCCAAACTGAACAACCGGTCATTGTTGCTTACTTCTTAATAGGCTGTGTTGTTTGTGGTAATTCGTGGACTAAGTAGGTGGCCCTTTAACAATTTTTTTTTTATGCCTTTGAGATTGCGCTTACATGGGAGTCAATTGACTTCTTTGTAAATGACAGTATAGAAGAGAAACAGGGGAAATGATGTGTTTTCAAATCCAACATTACATCACTACTGAACATGACTGCTTTGTATATGAAGACTTTGGGTGGTCAGTGATTTATTTTATTTTATTTTTTTTTGTCCAGTGTAAAATAAATTAGGGGTATAATGGCAGAGAATAAGCATAAGCAAGAGAAAAGTCCTGATAGAATGAGTTCAGGAACTAAGCACTGTCATTCAACTAGCTTTTGGGAAAGCATTTTGGCTTCTTAGCCATTACTCTTTGTGGTAGTTGTGAGCTCACTCCTGGGTATTGGCTGATGGAAAGTTTTTATGTTTAGTTGACTGCTTTAAAATTAAGATGTTCCCACATAGCTCAAGCTTTTAAGGTAAAATGTATACCAATAGCGTATATATATACACACACACGAGCCTGAATTGAGTGATACACTGATATTATAGTAGGAAAACTTTAAACAATGTGGAGTTCTTTGATACACACAAAAAATTTGAACCTCAGTTTCATCATTTGTCAAATTGTATCCAGCAGATAAGTTGTGGTAATAAAACTTAAAGTTTATGTATATCTAAATTTGGGGCTAAAGCCACCTCTACAAATTACAGGAATCAGGCAGTTAACTGGTTAATTGTGCATTTAACTTGAGACCAGCTACATGTGCAAAGTAGCTGTCATATCATAAAAAGCTTCAACCAGCTATAACGTTAGACCTTGCAAATGTGTACTAACTTTATAGCTGGTTACTACTGAGCTTGAATTTGCATGTCTAGCAGGATCTCTTCTGCAACTGGGCATCCATCAGGTGACAGGGTTCCCAGCCATGGGGTACAACCCCTGTGTGAAACCCTCAGGTTCATATGGTGCTCTGGGTCCTTGTTGTACCTTATGTCCCATCAGCTGTGGGAACTCTTGGTCCTGGCTGCAGATGACCCCCATGGCTGAGAGCTTCCTCAGCAAAGGGATCAGCTTCTTGCTGATGTGGGAGCAACCCAGGCTTGGGCTCCCTTTACATTGGCAATAATGTGTGATCAGATCTAAAGTGTAATTGTGTAGATCACACTAGGTCTGTGCAAAATGGCACTGTTCTGTTTTGCTTTGAGTTTTGATGGTTCAATGGAAGAGTGTTTTGTATCAAATTTCATTTTGAGTCAAAAGAGATGTTCTGTTTCATTCTTTCAAAACAGAAAGGCTGTTTCAATGCTGTTTTGACATTTCACTGGGGATGGAGAGTCAGCCCAGTTGGGCTGACTTCCCATCCTCAGCCCTAGATTGCCCTAGGGCGGCAGCCCAGCTGGGCTGTTCTTCCAACCCTGCTAGATCGCACTGGGGCTGGAGGCAGCCCAGCTGGGTTGCTTTCTGGTCACCTGCGCTAGATCATGCCAGGGGTTGGAGGCAGCCCAGCAGGGATGTTTCCCCATCCCCCACGCTAGATCGCACCCCCAGCAGGAGGCAGTCCAGCTGAGCTGCTTTCCCATCCCCTGCTCTAGATCACTCTGGGGGCAGGAGGCAGGCCAGCTGGGCTGCTTCCCAGTCCCCCGTGCTAGATTACGCTGGGGTGGAAGGCAGCTGAGCTGGGCTAATTCCCTGTCCACCGGCATGATCTAGCATGAAGGACAGGAAAGCAGCCCAGCTGGGCTGCCTCGCATCCCCAACACAATCTGGCATGGGGGGCGGAGAAGCATCCTGGCTAGGCTGCCTCACTGGTCCCTAATGGATCTTGCATAGGGGATGGGAAGTCCACCCAGCTGGACTGACTTCCCATCCCCAGCCCCTGGTCAAAAAGTTTCGACTTTCGAAACGTTTTGACGAACCTCATTTTGTTTTGAGGCTATTTTGACGGCCTTTGTTTTGTGCCAGTTTTGCTGTTTTGACCTCAAAATTGGTTAAAAAAAATTGAGCCCATTTGCTGACGTGTTGTCATATGGGCTACTCCTCACTTTTATTTGTTTGTTGTGAGTAGACACTGCTGTTTTGATTCAGCTGATATTGGTTACAGTATCCAAACTGATCAGTCTACTAAATATTCCTTTTTTTCCTATTAGATTTGAATTGCATTTAGCAATCATAATTAAAAAAAACCCCTTTATTTCCTTACTTGTTTTTTCTTTTGTCCACCTATAATTGGCATTAATGAGCATGATGGTACAAGGGAATAGCACATAAACTGAAGATTTTTACCATTTGTATAGGATTTCATTAGACCTCACTGGAGCTCAGAAGCCTTTCCACAGCCGTAACATTTGCTGTCATGGAAGAATGTGAAAATAAAATTGGGGTTGCTGTCTTGACTTTTGCATTCAATACGTTAGGGCTTCTTGGGCATGGGTTGTGATAGTTTGTAATCTTAGTAGTCTGCTAAAATTCTTCTTATATCTGAGGAGACAATGTTATCTGGATTACATTCTTTCTGGATTTCTCTAAAGAAAACCAGACTCTAAAGATATATACAACTGTTAGGTATGTAGAAATCGTCCATCTAGGCCTACCCACTCATGTTTTTCTGTTACTGGAAGCTTATATTTTATAGTTTGCCTTTTTGCACTCTGTTATAATGACTGTTTCCATCTGAGTGCATTGTCCTATAGGAAACTAATTTACTTTGACTTCACTGCTTCTATTCCCAGTGGGATAATGCCAGTAATAATTCTTCTATTGATTGCTTGGAGCAATTAATGGAAAACAAATTTCAGCAAAAAATAGATAATTTAGTTCAGTTACTGTCTAGCATTAAAGCTAAACAGTTTGTTACTGAAAAAAATTAATAGGATACTCATTCCGTCTGTTTGAACAGAAGCAAGGCAGGTTACCTGCCATCAGTAATTAGCATTCTTGTGCTGCCACCATCTATGCCAGCAGTGGGCAGTGTGTCAATGCCAATTCTGCTTGCATTTATCTGTGCCAAACAATGAGCAGAGTGTGTGTGACCCTGAAATTTGTAAACAGTAGTTGCCTAATGTCAGTTAACTAGGCAGTTGTGTTACATGTTTAACTGCTGCTCTGGGAAGGATATAAGGTTTTAAAACTCCCAGGCAAGACCCAATTGTTGGGTCACTGTTACTAGGCTTTGAATGTCATTCTTAATTAGTCAGGTTCCTGATGGTCACAGAATGGTTTTTGTTTTTGTTCTGGAAGAGGTTTGGGATTGAGTGTTACTCAGAGCAACTGGGACTTGTTATCTCACATTCCATCTGCATCACTGCAGACCAAGATAACCAACAGATAAACTCTGACATAGTTCACAAAGGCCTTGTTAAGTGGATAGGTTTCTTGGTTGTTAAACAATTTCTCATTCTACCTCTAAAATGCAAAAGATGGATTCTATTTTTCCATTTGCTGGATGAGAATGCCCGTTAAAACATGACCTGAAAAAGAGGTAATTTTATAATCTCCAATCTCTGACCATGATATTGTATTGGGTTTTTGGTTGTTTTCTATTTGAGATTGGATTTTGTGTTTACCTGTATTCTTGATTTCAGATTTTTTATCTTCCAATACAAGACTGATCTGAATAGGAAATAAAAATAAATTCCTAAAGATGTGCGTGGCAATTTGAAATGTTATTTCAGGACAGATTTTTTAATGCTAAATGTCTACTTTAGATTTGCGCACACAGGTGCCATAAATCAGAGAATTATACACAGAAACAGCTAATAAGTGTCTAATTATTTATTTTTTCACCTGTATTTAGGTATAAGCAACCAAGTCAATAATGTTCACAAATGTAGGCTGAACACATCCTTTTATGTATGACTTTCAGGTTTCATTAACAGTGCATTACTCCAGATGCCAGATGAGTAGTAAATATATATATGATAAATGCTCCAGTAATGGTATTCTTTGTTTTTATTTAGGCATTTTTTTCAGTTCTGTCAAGGCTGAAACCTGTTTTTGTGTGGTCAGGAATGGAAAATCTCATAGATATCCTGAAAACATACTTCATGATAGTGTAGTGACTATGATTCCTAGAAATCTGGAGATCCTTAATTTATACATGTAAGGTCTGGATACAACCTGGGAGCAATTGCATTAGTTTCTGGAGACAAGAATATAGAACAGCCATTGGAAAGTCTTGCTGCCAATCTTTATAGGAAATGTGACAAAGTTTGTTAGAAACTAACTCCTCCCATGTTTTCTTAAGCTCTAACAAGTGATAATGGTACATAGGTTAGATATTCTGAGGAAAATGAGTACTTAGAGACAGGTCTGGCTTTTTAAAACTTGATAGGGAACCTTGGCAGAGGCAAAGAGACCAAGAGTTCAAATCACATTATGAGGGCAAGCAAGGTTCTTTGAGTAGATGTGATATCTTTTATTAGACTGACTGAGTAATTGGAAAAAAGTTCTTAGCACATTATGAAAGCTTTAATATGTGCCCCCCAACACCAATTGGCTAAGAAGCCCCAGTGGTGGCCCCACCCCTCACTGCAGAATGGCTAAGAGGGCTGTCCTTTATGTAGCTCTGCCCCTTGCTACTAATTGGTGGAGAGGGTTGGGGCTACATAATGGGCAGCTGTCTCAGCCAATCAGCAGTGAAAGGAGGTGGGGGTGGCTGCTGTCTTAGTTGCTTCCCTGTGTGGTGGCTTCATTCCCCCCACCCCCCCACCCCAGCAGGGTGCCACAGCAGCTGTGAAAACTGCTGGCTCCCACTGTGGAGTCTGCATTTTATTTTCAATAATTTATTTTTGGGGGACGATTTTCAAGATTCTCATGTAAAAACACAAATTCTGTGTCTTCCCATGGCAAATGGATTTCTAGGATCCCTAGTGATTACATAAATAGGTAGTATTACAATGAAAACACAAGTAATAACAACTTGTGCCCAGCTCTGCAAAGTACTTCTTTATGCCCCTCTTCCTTGAGTTTCTCAAGTTTATTTTAACAACCCTCATAGCAGCGGGACACTGGTTGCTGTTGTCCGCCTACTATGGCAGGTTAGCATGTTATTCCTTGTGGTTGTGTCAGGGTTGACTGTGTCATTTTCCTAATAGGTTAGATAATGGATTTGTATAGGATGGTTTGCGAAAGGGTGATCCTGTCTCTGGTGGGGGGTTGGACAAGATGACCTCTGGAGGTCCCTTCCTGCCCTACTTCTCTACGGTTCTGTGTGATTAACTTCACACATTAAGCAAGTTCTAAAGTTCATTAACAGTGCTGGGAATACTCCCATTGATTTCAATGACTTTTGGATCCAGTACAAACATAAAACTGTTTCCTCTGATTAATTTATTCATATTTGCAAATTTTTGCAGGACCTTGACATAAGAAGGATCAAGATTAAAGAAATATGTTGTAAAAACTGGAGTGTTGATGTCAGGCAAGCCATAAGAGGCAGGGGGAAAGTTTTGAGATTCTTTATTTCCACATCGAAGGCATTATTTTAGTTCCATATTGTGTTTGTGTATGTGTTTTACATCTATCATATGATTCTGCATATTAGAAAATGTAATTCTGAAAATATGTTTATTTAAGGTGATTGCAGGATGCAGATCAGCAGTGCAAAGATGGGCAAAAAGACTTTTTTAGAGAAAGAATTGGAAAGAGAAAAAAGAGGGTTTTAATAGCTCTGTAGGGATGATTTAATACTTGACTGTAAAGCTTCAGTGGCTTTCCCACATGTAAAATAGGAAACCATCAAAATAAATAACAGTAGATATAAAACTGAATATAATGGCAATACTGTAAGTCTAACATGGGGTTTATTTTGTCATTGGGCCATTTAACAAACTTAACATCCCTTGACTTCATTTAGGGATGCTAACTAATTTCAGGCAAATCATTTTAGAGTACAAAACCATCTTTGACAGACATGCATCACTCAGTTGAGGGGATATTTATTTAGATGGATGAATATTTTGTTATGGAACTATGATTAACATTCCAATATTCTTCATTAGCATATGTTGTACTCTATTATACATTAATTTAGTCCCATTAACTTCTACTTCCAGTTCAGTTAATAAACTACTATCTTGCGACCATATTTAATGAAAAAAATTATAAGCGTTTGCCCTGAATTTTTTTGTGCGTGGGTGTGACACTGAGGGTGGGTGAATGATTATGTAAGTTAATATCCAATTCTACAAGGGTGGCAAATTCCATTTGGCCCAAGGGATCTTAAGGCAGAGCTGCAAGGTTTTGCTTCCATGACTTCAGTGAGCACTGAATTGAACCCCCAAAATTCTGAGATGTAAGGTTACGAATTCTTTATTAGAAAAGAGACAGGAACCAGATTACAGTAATCCTTCTTTCAGAGGAAGCTGTTACATGCAGTGCTGATTTCTCTTTGGCAGGGGTCACTAATTACAGCCCAGCTGGTGTTCTAGCAAGCAGGGAGCTGTGCCGGGGCTGGGCAGCTTCCAGCTGTGCTTGCACTGGAGCCAGGAGGTGGCTGTGGTGGAGAGTGGAGAGAAGTGGCACCAGCAGGGACAGTTTGTAGCTGCCTGGCCATGGCACAGCTCCCCACCAGCTAGAAGCTGCATCTGTATTCCGGCTGGCTGACAGGGGGCAGGGGGAAATAGTGGTGGTGTGGCCACAACTCTCAGCTGCCTTCCTTCAGTGTGGGTGCATGCAAACCCCCCCTGGTCATGGCGTACCACCATAGCCACCCAGCCTGCATCAGACTGGAGCTGAGTTGTTTCAACCTGTGGTTTGTGGACACTGCTTTTCAGATGCATTATGCTTTTTTACCCACTCAGTTGTTTCTCAATGTTTTTCTATAGATCAATCTGACTGACATATTTTAGGTGTCTTTAATATCCACGAGCTCCTGCTAAAATACACTTGTGAAGAGTACTTGTAGGGAATACAGTTAATTAAAATTGTTTACCAGCATGTAACAGTTAATGTTCCTTCCACTGACAATATGAAATTTTGTAGCTGAAGTGGTGAAGTCTCCTACTGCCAGCAATAAATGTCAGGTGTTTTCAGAACTGGCTCGTCTATTCAAACATAACAGGCAGATATCTAAAACAGCAAAATATTCAGGAACTTTGTTATTAGGATGACTGTGGATTAGCTGAAGTCAGACACTGTCTATTTGCCTGGGGTGGGAGCAATCAATACAGCTGGACTGGATCATTTGCAGATGCCTACTTAAGGCTGAATGCCAGCAAAATTGTCCTACATGCTCAGCTTTATCCCTGGTGAGTAGCCTCACTGGAATCAATGAAATGAAATAAAGCAGAGACATTCAGAATGGGAAGGATACAGACCTAAGTTAATATCAGTAATTCAGGATGGGTTCATATGTGAATCAGTTTTGAAGAAATTGAGGTTAACAGATGATATTCATAACCAACAATGAGCTACTTTACAGGAAGACTGTAATATAGAGTTCCTTGTGACATGAGTAATCTGTGAGACTTAAGGTTGGTTTATTCTATCTAGAGTCATGCATCCTTAGTCGCGTTACTTGCTTGTTTAAGTTCTATAAGGTTATATTTGTTAGGGATTGCTGTTTAAAAGAGACATGCCTAAATGCTAAATATAGTCTAGATCAGGTCTGAGGTAGCTCTGAGACATAAGCTATAGTCTTTAATAGCTTTTCACTCATAAAATATATTTCTCTGTATGAACCTATTCTGATTAGCACATTGGTCCCCTGTGCTTAAATTTCCATACTTCAGTCTGCACATAGACATTCTGCAGGCATGCTTAAGCAGGACTTCAGAAGTGCACCTGCCCCCATATTTCCGAAGATTTTGCTCTCAACGTTCATTGTGCCTTCTAGTAGGAGGTTGTCAAGATATTTATATATTTAACTTTTAAAACAGTGTTTAACACTAGACACACATTATTTGCTGTAAATCACAAAGGACAATTTTGTGTATGTGGGGTTTTTTTTTTGTTTTTGTTTTTATGGACAGGGAAACTAAATGACAGAGAGGCTGAGCGATTTTACCAAGGTCACACTGAGTTAGTGGGAGAGATGGGAGTAGAATGGAGTACTCCTGAATGTGTGATTTCCTAACCGATGGATTACCTTTTCCTTCCACTCCAGGGAGGGGCATAAAGACATGCTGTTCCGCCTTCCCTCCAGACTCCAGCCTGGGACCAGCCTACAGAATCCAGGACTGTTCCAGCCAAACCGGGATGTATGGTTACCCTATTTATACCAATATTTTAAAATCATAATGTTATTGTAGAATTGCTTTATCTGCCCATACCCATGAAGAACTAGATCCAAAAGTTGTAATTGCTATTACAGACAAGTGTTTCTAACTCTACAATGTAAAAGCAGTTCTCAAACACAGACCTCAGACACGCACTTTTCTATTTCTTATGGCTAACAGTAGATCAAGATTCATTCATTATTCTTTACTTTTTGTGGGTTTTTTGATTTAAGCTTTACTTGTATGCCAGCTATGAAAAAAGCAATCTATATTTTAAGGCCATTCAAAATACATTCTTAAAATGAAATTTAATTCATTTTTTTCACAAGATTGTTTGTGAAAGTAATGTTATCTTTCAAAAGTTGAATTTCCTCTTTCCCTTCTCGCTTTGGTTGCTTTCCCCATTTTTAAACTATACTATTTTGCAAGAGGCAGCACACCATTTTCAATCACAACACAGTTTCTTCTTGCTGTTTCAGTGAGATGAAAATGAATTGGTAATGCCTCTGATAGCTTTTGTTTTTATTAATTTAGTATTCAGCAAGAGGTGAGATCAGAAAAGCTGGGAGTGACATGTGACATCATTTTTCAGTTAGCAAAATATAACACAATAGGGTCTTTTTAATATAAAAGACAATTATTATAATTTGTTTTCCCCTTGTAAGTAATATACATTGGAAAAAGATTAATCATTAATCATAGGCAAAGGACACCATAATTCTAATATTTGTTGTTGTCTTTTTGTCTCCACAGTTGTCATCAGTCATATTTGCTTAATATACAGGTCAAAGTAAAAATTTCGGAAGCCTTGATAAACCTTTCAAGAAAATCCTTCTATTTGAAATATATTATCTCAAGATCATCCTCAGCATGCAAGCAGAGCCTAAAACAATACTAGCCCTGATAAAAGTCCTTTGAAACTCAGTTGAGATTCTTTCCATCTACTTTAATGAGCTTTGGATCCAACCTCTAGAAAATATGTTATGGGGGTATAGAGTGTAGTCTGTTATATGACATAAAAGTATACAATTTGGCAGACTACTTTTATAGGCAGAAATGTCATAGCAAAGGAAAAAAAAATCATCACCTGAAAAGTTAGCAAGATGATGTCACACTAAGCTTATCACACTGCAGTGTGCAGAGAGAGCTGCTGCAGACTGCCAGATTTGTGGCACAGTTGTTTGTAAGTAACACTCAACTCCAGCTGGTGAACACACATTTATGCAGGGGGACCTGCTAAGGTCAATGGGATTATTCACAGGTTTAAATGATCAGCAAAAGAGCTGTGCAGTCTGGCTCTTTAGGAACAGTAAGTTAAGAATGATACAATTCTAAAGATTCTGGGCTTGTCAGGCATGCTTTTTCTTTGCAAGCCACACTGCATATATTGGAGTACCATCATGTATTATCATGAATTAAAATAGTTAATGCCCCATTAATATGAGGTTTGGTTATGGCATTCTGCTTTTGAATCTTCCTTAGAAAGAGGAGTGAGCAGTTTAGTGTGTGTTAGAATGAATGGTTTTGTAAGTGAATTAGCAAGGCTTTACCAAAGAAAGATTTTGAACCTATTTGAGTTGTTTTACAGTGCAGTGATACCATGTATAATGCTTGTGACATACTGCACTGCTTCAACAGAAGCAGGAATGCTAAATTATCAAGCTATTTTCTTTTGATTTTTCCCGCCCTTGTATTTAACATATAATATGCCCAGGAAACCGTATAATGTAAAGCTGTAATTTTGTTGAAGTGTTCAAATGACATGAACGTACCATTCAAGCTTTGCGGCCTTAATCATATGCCATTTGAATGTAGCTTGTTATACTATATGGTTGGGCAGGCAATATCCTGTCTTTGTAATTATGTATGCACAGGCACAGAGAGAATTGTGCAACCAGATGTTAAGAGGAATATCTGTGGGCAGGAAGGTTCTTTGCCAGGTTCAGAGCTACCAGATTATTTTGGAAACGTTTTAGCTGACGGTCTCTTTCACTCTCAATAATTCTGGAAGCCTTCTTCAGCCATTATAGAATATGAGACTAACCATCCTCTGTTAGCTAGGAATGGAGGGCTCTTAACAGATATTTCATGCAATTTCCAAAATAATAATAATGGTAAATCAGTCACCAACACCAAACTTGCTCTTTTCCTCCTCTTTTCTTGGCTCTTTCATCTTCCGTATAGCTGCTACACACATTTTGAGAATTATTGTATCGACGGCCAAATCTGTGATTCTTTTCAGAAGTGCTGGCACTAAACCTTTTCAATCTGCAAAGCTGTTCGGAGTATTTCAGTAACTCTCCTTTGGCACTGTTATGAGTTCTGCATCAATAGTAGGTATCTCATCTGAATGAACATGGGTCAGATTTCATGGTGCCTTGTTGATATATATGAGGATGGAAGCAATAAAACAATTTTCCTCGGCATACTGTAGCCCATTTGTAAATGAAAGAGGTTACGCTTTTAAATCCAACATCCATCATAACTGCCAGGGACAGAACTCAGTGGGGACAGAGCCAATGCTATGTGTCAGACTTAGGCTGGGAGCCGAACAAGAGAGAGCTCTTGTGTATTGGGTTGTTCATCTACTGAAGTCCATGAAAGTCTGTCCAGTTTTATTTACTCACTCAATTTAGCCCACTTTACATTTTTCTGAAAGAGGTCTGGGTTTTTGATCCCGGCTCACTCCCTTCATCACGTTAAGAGATGTCTCCTGTCCCAGACAAGGAGAAAGCTTAGGGATTCTCAACTACTCTTGAAAAGAAAAACACAATATAGTAAGATCTACTTAAGGCTGTTTTGAAAATTGTTCATTTTAATGCAAAAACCTCTGGCACCTCATTTTTATTCTCTGTTGTCAGAATAATATAGATACCATCATCATTAATGTAAATGTGTGGCTGTATAGAAACTGTCATCCTCAAATCCAGATACTTGCTTCAAGGTAAAATGTTTAATTTTGGATCAGATAGTCTCAGTAGAGCTGTTGACTGTACAAAAAGGAACAGCACCTACAGTCTGTTCCATTTGAAGTAAATCGGACATTAATATTGGAAATGTTCTTAACAGTCCAAGGCATATATTTTTTTGACCAGAAGCACTGGAACATCTACATGCAGTCACAACTGCATCTACAGATTTATAGACCTACTTTTGAATGTTGTCCCTACAGAATCCCTTAGCCAGGTTTTGAAACTGTTGGTGGTATTTTTTTATCTGAAGTTGGAGAAGAAGACACATTTTCAAAACTAGGTACATAAATTGCATGTGAAAACAAGCAACTTAAGCATTCATGTTTTAAATGTATTGCATGATTATTTTTATACTCAGCCATGCTCACATTTTGTGGGTAATATTTCATTTTTTTTGTTGTACAGTTTCAAATGGAGACTGCAACATTAAGAGCCAGGGTGCAAAAGAAATGAAGAAATGCTGGTAAAAGTAGTTGATGAAAACCTTGTAAAAAACATGCATGTCAGGCTATGTTCTTTCTGTAAAGTATATGTTTGTAATAACAGCTCCCTAATCCTGCAGGGAGTCGTAAGTAACAAAGAAAACTTGGTCAAGCAAAAAAGAAGTTATTGGAAACTTGAGTGCTGTTGAGTCCCATGACATGCAAAATACACATCTGCATAAAATAAAACCTTGCTCTGTTTATACTTTTGATAATTTTCCCCTCTTTCATCCATTAACTTGTTTCTTATTTAGTTGCATCTGCTACAATAAATATTTCATGGCCAGAATGGTCTCCTTATTTTCATAGAGTCGGAGTTAATTATGAATTTAGAAGGGTTAACAATGCAGAATATAAAACTGGGAGCACTCCAGTTATGGAGTGGAGTGATACATCACCACCAGCATAGTTGTAAGGAAACATTTATTTTTTTCTTTAAGAAAGAATAAGCTTCTGGAGTTGATATATCCATTCCCAGCTGTGGAGTGAAGGTAACCACTGCAAGTGAAGCCATAGGTGGCTTCAGTTATTGGGGCACATTGTCCATAAATTCACTGGAAGTTCCATTGTGTCGAAGACTTCTCGATGTCATGCTCCCATCCCAAAGCATGGGTTGCATGAAGAGGCTGAGCAGAAAATAAATTCTTCATCCTAGTACAGCAGTTCCCAAACTCTGACAGATTGCACACCACCAATTTGAAATGATACAACCTTAAGTACCACTAGGTGGGGCATGGGGGTGTGTGTGT
>JAGPOW010000229.1:11411389-11425214 GCA_030014935.1 Caiman crocodilus | reverse complement strand
GGGTGGGGAGGTGAGGGGACCCCCTGCACTCCCTCCATGATGCAGCAGCAGGTTGGGTTTTCAGGGCACCCAGCAGGGCACAGGTCTGGCCAGCACTGCACATTGCAGCAAGGGGTGCCTCCTCCATCAGGTAGTCTGTATTACCAGTGCTCCCCTCACTCACCAGGCAAAGGAGTGAAGCCCCATGTTCTAGAGATGGCTGCCTTCTCTGCCCCCCAGGGGAGGGCACCTGGGGCTTCCCTCCCATGCCGTGCAGCCCCAGCAGGGAAAGCTGCCAGATCTAGTGCGCAGGGCTTCCCTCCTGTGCCTGGTGAGAGCAAGAGTTGCATGTGTGCATAGGGAGCACTGGTGATAGACTGACCAACAGAGGCTGCACCCCTTGCTGCGATGTGCAGCACTGGTAAGAGCTGCACCCCACTGGGTGCCTGCACTGGGCACGAGTGCCTTGAGCATCCCCTCCTGCTGCTGCTGCCATTTCCTGTTAGGGCTGCTCACCATGGGGGGAGTGTGTTAATGCATACGAGACAGGTTGTCTGCATACCACTAGTGGTACACATACCACACATTGGGATCCACTGACCTAGTAAGGGGAGATGAAAGGGAAGGAAAAAGATGGCAAGCAAGCACTCAAGTATTCTGGTGAGGAGGACCATGCATATACCTATATAGACAGATACAGGGATGAAGAGCTTGGAGATGACATAAGCAAAGAGATGAAGGATTCTTCATGTTGACTTATGTAGAGGAAGAGTTCAAGAACAGTGTTGTTTACACAGTATCTAATGCAGTTAAGATCATTTCTGGGAAGTGATATGCGAAGCTTTGGACCCTGATTTGATTCAGCCTGATTCAGTGGCCAAATCTCTGAATCTGAATTGAAACAGGAGACCCTTTACTCTCTCTGAATCGAATCAGAACCCTCTGAATAGATTTGGAGAGATTCAGCAATTCGAATATAAACACAACTTTAAATGTTTTTTTCTATGTACCACAAGGTACCAGGTGGCTCATGAATGCTGTGATGGTGAGGTGGATGGAGTGTCCCACAGGAATGTGGGGGGCTCCCCAGTGCGTTCAACAGCAGACCCAGTAGTGGACCAGAGCACTTCCAGTATACTTCCAGATCTGCTGGGGAGCACACAGAGGGCCGCCCTGTGACTTCCCAGCTTGGCATGTGGTGCCTCTTGGGTCTGGAGGGCCACTTGGTGCCTCCCCCATGAGCAATCGCCAATCTGGGAGAGGGGTGCAGGGAGCACCTCTGCGTGCTTGGCGGTGGACTAGAAGTACTTACAGTCCACTTCCAGGTTTGCTGCCAAGCATGTGGCATCCCCCCCACTTCTGTGGGAAGCTCCATCCACCCCACCATCTCAGCATTCACGAGCTGCTCCTGGTACCTCAAGGTATGTAGAAAAAACATTAAAAGCTGTTTCTATGGCTGGATCGCTGATTCTCTGAATCAGCATTGACTCTTCAGATTTGGATTTGAATCAGGGACAGTGATCCAAATCAACGAATCAGATCATGTCCTGGATTCAGGCCGAATCTGAATCTGTATTGAATATGGCCTGTTTCATACACCCCTAGTGCTTAATAGGGTAACAGGAAAAGTAAAGGCAAGAACTCTAAGATGCTAGCAGGAAAATAAGGGGAGAGGTATGGCAGGGGACATCTCAGTGAGAAAGGATGCTGTCAGGATAAATCATACATGTGTTCTCTTCTCTTTCCCCGCCTTTTTTCCTGCAAAAGGGTTGCTGTTGTAGTAAAGGTGCTTGAGGTAGACCTCTGCCTCAACAGGCTCAAGAAAACAGTGTGGGGGGATAGGCACGAACAGACGAGAGATTTGAATTAAGGAAACAGATGAAAAGTTCAACCCTTGCTATGAAAAGAAACACCAATATAGAATAATATAAGGAGCTAATGTGGGAGGATAGATTAATGGAGAAAGAGGAAGGAACCCTGGTAGAGTCAAATAAGGAAGACTCAATTCCTTCTTAAAAAGGGATTGTTCTCTTCAGGGAATATAGTATTTGTCAAATAACTGTAAATATGCTCTTGAACTGTCTCCTAGACTTACACCATAGATTGTCAGTAAATATTGTTTGGAAAAATGGCATTCTGGTGTCTGCCCCTTCACAAAACATTGTAATACAGACTTGCAGGAATTTATTCTGGGGGATTTGATTTATACACTTAAATAATTTGTCCCTTATGCAGCAAGATTGTGTGCTATCTGTGATGTGTTATATTCCATAAATAATCAGTAGTATATGACAGTAGGTACAGTTCCTGAGAATGTTTTGGGACAGTTGCTTATTGGAGTGAAGATTTTAAATTTGAGAACTGGAATTTCCTCCTTAAATCAAGCAATCATCAGTATCTGCTCTAGTGTATGGAGACAAATATATAATACCTCTTAGTGCATTTTGTGCATTTAATTTATATTCTAGTATTCACATTTCTTTACCCATTCAAAAATACTTGGCTAGAATTACAAAAAAGAATAAATATGTATTTCCCTTTCAAAATATTGGCAGACTTTTAGTTCACAAAACTTGAAATATTAGAAAGTCAGGAATTTTTTTATTTATCATTCCAAAAGCAAGCAACGGGCGGGGGAAGAAGTTAACCATTAACTGCCCATGGCATTAGTAACAAGAAAACATGAAAATAGATTCAGAAGTCTTTAAAAATTTACATTAACTGTGTAAAACAGTTATTTAAATGCAAGCAGTCTTTATGAAATGTACTTGTAATGACTTGTTGTGACCATGGCATCCAAAATATAGAGTTATTTTTTTATTATAGCAGTTTGAGCATTACAACTATTATGAGAGCTTTCAAAGATAAAAAGAAGATGAAACCTTACATGTCAGTGAAAATAAATAAGGTGGTTTTATCCTGCTGCTTAAGGGATATTGGTCTATCGCACACTATTTGAAAATGATTGGCACGTTTCATTTAGCAGAGTTATAAAAAGCACCTCAGTGGTTTAGGAGCCAAACTCACATTTTTAAAAGTCCTGTGGGACAAATTTTTAAAGGTATTTGGGCATTGCTCCATTCAGGTTTTCAGTCCTGTTTTCAATTGACTTCATCACTTGGGAATCTGACTCTTACTGAAAACCTTTTTAGGGGAGTAAGTCCCATTTTGTGAGGTCTTCACTGCTGGTGTTATGCATGCAAGATAAATTAAACTAGCATTGGTATACTAGCACTTGACAGGAAAACAGCTTCATCTTAGCGTGGAGATGGGCCCATAAATTTTGTAGACTTTATATAAATGCATACACAACAGTCTTTCTTTAGCTACCATTGTCAGTCTCTCATTTTCTGCATGACCATTGATGCTGACACTCTTATCACCCCGGTGTCTGCAAAACAGAATGGGACTTTTTCTTTGGGTGTTGTTACACGTTGATTTAAATACATGTTAAGGACCCTTAAAACTAAACTGCCCTCACATTAGAGCAGGAAAACACATCCTAAGGGCCCTCTTGCCCAGCTCAAAGAGAATCCTTATCCATCAAGGATTATCTCTAACTGGTTTTGGGTAGCTTGTGTTGTAGCCATGTGTTGCCCCATGGGCCCAAAACCAGTTGGGAGTCGTTCTTCCACATCCCAGGTGCTTTATCTTCCCCACAGTGACAGCAGGGGGAGACAGGAGAGCACATAAGGGATCCCCCACTCCTCTCCCATTTCAGGTACTTTCCAGCACCCCCTACTTTCCAGTCCCTCCTGCCCTCAGGGTTCCCTCTCTGCCCCTCAGGGGCAACTCTTCCCTGTCCTCTCCTGCTTTGGGGATCCCCCTCTTTCTCCCTGGCCCTTGAGGATCATCTGAAGCTCCTAGCACTGTCCTGGTGGAGCAAGCAGGGAAGGGGAACTTACCTGCTGCTGCAGCTGCTCTCTGGGCTGAGCCCAGCCCAGCCCAGAAAGCAGTGGTGGTGGGCAGGCTCCTACTCCCAGGCTTGCTATCCTGGGAGCTGCTGGTAAGCCGAGAGTTGTGGGGAGGGGTTGTAAGTAGGGATCTAAGGGTGGTCCTGATCCAGGGGTGTGTTAGGTGGGTTGTGCATCAGGCCTGGTAAGGGCTGGTGGAGGAGATGCTCTTCTTCTCCCCCTGCCCACCCAAATCAAGCCCCCATCCCTCACAGCTCAGATCCCCAATCCCCCCCCTGCACCCATCAGCACCTGGGTCACCTGCAGCTCCTGGTGCTGTCCTGGTAGAGCAAGCAGGGAAAAGGAACCCTCCCATTGCTGCTACTGCTGCTGCCACTCTCTCAGCTGGGCTCAGCCCAGAGAGAAGCTGCGGCCTGGCCATGTCGGTGGCAGTATGCGGGTTCTCCTTCCCTTCTTGCTTTGCAAGGACCGTCAGGGGAGCTGCAGGTGAGCTGGGAGGACACAGAGATCAAGGGTGAGTCATGAGGACTGGGGGAGATGCGGGGGATAAGTGGCAGGGGGGAAGCCTGGTACTAGAAGGCAGAAGTGGGTCCTATCTGGACTGGCAGAAAGGGGGGCAGTGTGCTTGATCCAGGTGGTGGGGGCAGAGGGGACCCAGACTGCAGGCAGGCAGGAGTTGGCAGGTCTGATGGGATCTTATGAGCCCCTGGCTGCTCACAATCTGGGCTACCTTCCCTGCCCCTGAAAGCAAAGTGAGCTGGGTAGGCATAGCATTAACTTGGCTTCTAGCCATGCCCCTGCTAACCAGCCCTGTAAAGACAGGTCAGAGCACTGGAGGTTACAGCGAGTATTAACCCTTAACATGTGACTGCTCAAAGCATGTGTTAATTTTAACTCCAATTCAAATTAGAATCTGTTAAGTATAATGTGTAACAAAGCCCATAGTTCAACTTCATGTCCCAATTCTCAGTATACTCATGAAATAAGTGAGCATTTTCCCTCAGTTTGTGGACGTTAGGTTGCTAAATAAGCAAGCAAGTTCAGTCTACCTGCAGTCAGATCAATTAACAAGGGAAAATGCAAACAGATCCATTAAAAGTTTGTAGTTCCCACTTCCTGAAGCTATTAATGCAACTAAAAAAATCTTTGAAAAGAGTGATTAACTCCATCTCTAATGTATTCAGTTGGTTTATCTTCATGTTAGGCTTTGGAAAACGTGCAATGTTATATCCACTTGAGAATATGTTTGAACGAAATCTGCTATAAAACACTGAAGACCATTGAAAGAAACACTTGAAGTTTAATTCATACTAACAGCAGTTTGCTTTTAACATGCTATACCTACTATTACTCAGAACAAAAGTTTTATATTATGAACATTATAACTAAAGTAAACCTTTCCAATTCCCTTTCATAGAGAAGTATTTTAAATAGGTATCATCATGTTTTATCACTAGAAGAGGAATGTCAGCACACTAATCCAATCTTTTTCAATTTGATATCTTGCATCAGCAAACTAAACACTGATCAAAAGACTCATCTATCAAGCGACACGTCTAGGTTCAAGATATGAGATACTAGGTGCATTTACACATGCACTTTAGTGTTGAATTGATTAATTAGTTGACTAATTAGTTGACTAATTAGCGCTACAGTATAGTGTCACAGTCTACATGTGCGCTGGTATTAGGGCTTAGTAAATTAATTAATTATCATCATAGGATAGTACTGTCAGGGACAGTAGCATCCTATGTTGAAGTAATTAACTTCACTAAAACACATGTGTAGCCCCCCACACTTTAGCACCCTTGGGCCTCAGCCAGCCCCTCTGCTGCCTGATGCCCATAGCTAACTCTCTGGACCCCTACCAGCCTGGGGCTGCTTTGCCCCAGCTCAAACTGCTGCAGTCCCAGGCGCACATGTAAGTGTTTCACCCAGGAGCAATTTTCTCTGGTGCAAACTGCACCTGAGTATATCATGTCGCCTTAATAGCATGTATAGAATGGATCCACTGGATTATCAGTCTGGCGCTGTACATCAGTACCAGAACTGCTAAGTTCCAGTACTGTTGATGTATATGATACTCTTTTTTAAACAATAACATTTGTTTACTTGTGCATGAAGGCAAACTAGCTATAGAAACCCACTTGATATCACCCCGTATCAATCAAGGGACAAGCGTCAATTTTAAAAACATGAAATAAATGAAAATTAAGTTCTTTTTCTTACATTATTTCAGTACGTCTCAGAGGTGGCAAGCTATACAACTACACTGCATCCTTTCAGGCAAGCACAAAAATCTATAATACGTCATGGATCATAGGTGGCTTGTGGTCAGTCAAGAAACTCAGGTTAAATATATGACGCAGGGTTTATTTTACATTCTCTTAAAAACTACAATACACAGACACCTGAAATAGGCTGATTTAAATGGGTGTTTACATTCTCTTTAATATTTGCTGCCAATTTCATAACAACAACATAGTGTCAGAATAGTTTATAATAAAAAGGCATATTATTTGCTCTTGGTAGTGGAAACCTACAAGTGAAACCATAAATCTAATTGGATACGCTGTGGGAGAACTGTTATAATGGGAAATAGTCCAAACACATCCAAGGAAAAAAGTGTTTTCCAATGGTTGCCACCTCCCCTGGCTTCTCCTGTGGCCTAATATCTTGTCAAGTTCACTTCTTAAGATTGTTTTGGTGTCACTAGGGAGAGGTTGTAACAGTTGTTGGAGGGGAAAAGAGGACCAGAAATGAGATTTGGGAAGAGTCATGGAAAATAGATGGGACAAAGACATAGGAAAGCAGAAAAGGACAAGAAACAAAGCCAAAGTTAGATGTAGTGTAAACAGGTATAACAGTCAGAACTGCTTAACCACCTAATAAATTTGACATGCATAATTAGGTTAAACTCTCAAGGAAATTATAACCTTATTATCAGAGCGTCATAATTCTGTAATTGTAAGGTCAAGGGATAAGGTGAATGGAGTTTACCTTTTAAGCTAGTAAATCTTCCTTCCCTGGTATAAATTTGTTTTTCCTGGCCACGTGCACATGACACTTTAAAGCAGGCTAAATGCTTTTGCACCACTTTAATGGTGTCAGTGTTTGCATGCCTCGGCGGCGTATTGCACATTAATTCCAGCCGCTGCAGGAAATTTGGTGGTGGCCTTAAATGACTTGAGGCACAGAAAATTAAAACTCCTTTGGAGAGTTTTAGTTTGCTACCCTGACAGCCGCTGAGCGAAGCACTGGGCTTGGCGCAGCTCTGCGGCTCTGCAGGGAGCCCTGCAGGCAGCCTGACGGCAGCCTGGGAAAGCAGACTCTGCCCAAGAAAAGTGGCAAGCCTGATCTCCCACCCCGCCAGAGCCTACCTGAGCTGCGCAGGGGCCTGGTGCTTCTCTCCATGGCTGTGGTGCCCCTGAGGACCACCTGAGCCAGGTGCCTGCGGGTGAGTGCTGGCTGGTGGCCGCTGCTGCCATGGAGGGAAGCACCAGCCACCCTGCAGCCCAGGGACCATTCTGCCTGCCAGCAGCTCGCTCTCCCCTCTGCACCAGAGAGGCAGGTAACTCAACTGGGGAGGAGCAGGGGGTGCACAACATGGGGGTTTAATCAGCCCTAAATTGAAGTGGTGTTTTTTAAAGCCCACTGCTTCAATTTAGGGCCCCTGTTTCAGTTACACACCCTTAGTTACTGCCTTTGTCTTTACCCTTATCATCATTCCAGAGTCTGCTGATGCGTATCAGCCTTCTGCCTGAAAGCCTTTTCTTTCCATAGGGGGGGTTAGCTCTAATTTTCTGACTGTGTGATCCAGGGGAAGTGTTATGTCTGAGTCTGGAAATGAAGAATTGCTTGCCAAGTTTTATGACCAGGTCACTGCACACTGACCACCTCTTCTTGCCTTCCATCATGGGAAATGCATGTAGTAGTCTTTCTGAATTTCCCCTTTCCTCCTCCTTTTCAACTTCTCACCCCACCTTACTTATTACTGTTTTTCACATGACCCCATCATCTTACCTCCAAGCTGCTGCCTCAGCTGCACAGTCCTTGAAGCTTACCTCAAGAGCTGGTACTTTCTCCCATCACCTGAGTGCCATGCTTCTTCATGCTTTCAACCTGCTTGCTATTTCTCCCTCTCTATCCCCACTCCTGCATACATCTTCTTGTCCTAATACATCTATTCCTTGCCCCCCCATTCTGCCTGCTCCATTCCTCATTCTCTTCTCCTATCCACTTCTCGCCCTCTCCCTTACTTCAGGCAAGCCCTTAGTGACAGTGAGAAACTGTGTTTTGATCTTAACTAAGGACTTAAAGAATAAAGGGCTTTAATTCAGTAGTGTTGGAGTAGAGGTTTGCCAAGGTCATTTGTCAGTACTAGAAATATAATGTGAAAGAGCTCATGTCACAACTCTTTTTATTATCTGCTTGGTATATCTCAGTAATACCCAAAGCTTTTACTCTGGAGTTTTTCAAATAGAATCCAGAAAACTGTCTTAATTATTCAGCACCATAACCTCAGGGATTGGAAATCGAGGACACAAATGTACAAAATTGGCAGAAACATAACGATTATCATTCAGTATCAACTTGATGTTCCCTTAAGTAAATGAAGCAATTAGTCAAGAATAAGCACCTAATCACGGTAATGCAAGAAGAATGTCACATTTGTTGAAAAATCACAAATAATAATAAGCAACATTAAAAGAGGGGAATGCATGAAGGCAGGGGGAGGGAGAAGAGTATCAGGAAAACACAATATGTGGCTTCCTGACCTGGGTTAACTTACATTAAAGGTCTACGTCTAGGATCTCAATGCATTCAATAACTAAGATAGTTATACTACTACTTAGTTGTAGATTTTGGGGAAAGAACTGTTATCTTTGTTCTCTGTCATTTTTAGATTTGACTGCACATTGCTTAACCTAGTAGAGATCTGATTAATAGCCAGAATTCCTAAGTATTCTTATAATAAAAATATTAATAATAGGATGGTGAGGTGTCTGCTTTTAGTGTCTGAAGAGTCTAAGTTGCAGGGATATTTGCTTGAATTCCCTGATGAGACTATAATAAATAACTTTATAGATGCGATACTGAATTGCAATAAAACCGAATGTCCTAACGTATCAGTCCAAATACTATTTCCCACACAAAAACAATCAGTCTACTGAAAGGGAGGGAAATGAACTTGCATCCAGAACTTTTTATGAAATAAGCAGTCAATTAGAAATGCCTGCATAGATACTGTAGTTCCTGCTAATTCTTATTTAAAAATTGAGGACTCTCTAAACCTAAAGATTCTTTAATAGAAGCCTTGGAGGAATACACACCCAAAAATGATTGTTCCTGTTTCCAATAGATAAAGATTAAAATAAATTATAAAAAAACAATAGAAAGAAGAAAGAGTATCAAATGAGGCTGTAGGAGGAACTAGTAAATTCAGGGAAAAATAAAGACAACATTTTTGACAGATTATAGTCCAAAGGATTTTTTTTTAAAGAAGCTTAATTCCTGATGCATATATTCCTGAAGAAACATGGGTTTTGGTTTTTAAAAATAAAGTTTAACAAAGTACTCACAGCTGGTGAAGAACATTTATATCTGTTAAATCACAAGCTCATATCTGAATCTCAGGGGGGGACCAGAGGGGAATGGGTGGGACCCTGTTTCCCCGAGAGCCTCCCGGAGTAACAAGGAATAATGGCCACAAGTTGATTGAGAGTAGGTTCAGGCTAGACATCAGGAGGCACTACTTCACAGTCAGGGTGGCTAGGATCTGGAACCAACTTCCAAGGGAAATGGTGCTGGCTCCTACCTTAGGCGTCTTTAAAAAGAGACTTAGACTTGGGCGTCTTTAAAAAGAGAGGCTTAATAACTACCTAGCTGGGGTCAAATGAGCTTAAACTTGCCAGGGGTCATGTAAGTCCAGTATTCATTCCTGCCCAGGGCAGGGGGTCAGACTTGGTGGTCTACTCAGGTCCCTTCCGACCCTACATTTATGAACCTATAAGAATATATATATCCATACTGAGTAATGGAAAGACCCAAACCTTGATTTTCTTTCCCTAGCAATCTTCAAGGAATTCATCAATTGACAATTTTAAAAATTATTTTAGAAGACATTATTCCTAAGTGTTGGAATAAAAATATAATAGTCCCTATTTCTTTAAATGGTGATGAGAGATCCTGCAGCATATCATCCAATTAGTTTTAGGGTTCTTCCAGCCAAAATGCTTGGAGACAGTTGTTTTTTCATCTGCAAACAGGTTTTTGAAAATATTGTTCTGAGAGCAGAGCAGGCTGATTTTAGAGAAGGCTAGTCTTGCATGGACCTTTGCATAACGTTGCATTATTTGGGATCCAAATATATAAGACAACAAAAAAGTCTATGTTGCATTCATCAATCTAAAGGGACATTTTGAATCCATAGGCAGATTAATATTGTGGAAGAAACTGGCAGTAATGTCAATGGATAAAGCTCTTCTACATTTAATTGTTGATTTCTATTCATAAACAGCATCCAGGGTGCGTTAGGGGATCAATGGTACTCTGTCCGGTAGTTTTCCAACTAAGACAGGGGTACCACATGGAAGTCTGCTTGTTCCACTATTTTTTACGTTATTCCTGAATGGTCTAGAGTGTGTGCTAACAGGGAGTCAACTCCATTTACCTATGACACTGAATTATTGTATCCCTCTTTTGTTTTATGGAGATGACACACTATTAATATCACAATCCCAGCAAGGTGAGTAGCAGGGATCCTGGTTTTCTCTGTTAAAAATCCAAAATTCTCTCATAAAAAGCCCCAAATCTGTGTTTGTCCACAATTAAAATGAAGTGCCACTATATATAGGTATCAGTTGAACACAATGTTTTGATACAGTTACAATTTTAAAGCAATTTGGGTGCAACATGTGAGCATGCATGTGTGGCTTGTGGCTCTGCAGTACCACAAACTGCATGTACTGCGTATGTACACATTCACCACACTGCTTACTAATTTATAGCATGGTGGGTTTGGGTTTTTTTTGTAATATTGTATAACACAGATCAGTATGGGGGAGTCTCAGGTTACCTCCTATGTTTGTCATAAGTTCATTTTTCTCTTGAAGTACTGGAGGCTAGATAGTGGTGGATGTGCTGGCTTAGCCATAGATTTTTCAATATTGAACTGGTGGCTTGGTTGAGTGGCGTACTATGGAAACTCACCTCTGAATTTGACCATACAGGCTAAGTACAGACTGTCAAAAGGGCTGAGGATCAATCATTTCAGGTTAGTCTAAGCTGTGTAGATTGAACTGATAAGCAAGTAAACAGACATTCACTTTTGATTCTGGAAATGCAGCTGTATACCTGCAGTGGCTCAGGCCAGAAGCTGCGGCCCACTATAGCACAGCTCCCTGCTCAGCTGGGGCAGACAGGGTCCTGCAAGGCTGGGGGCAGGGGGTGTTGCAGGGGAGTTGCAAAGCATCCTGAGATGCTGAAGACTGTGAATTAACTTGAATCTGGAGTGATTCTGGGACAGAAGTTTAATAAATGGATTGAATAGATTGAATCAGTTAAGTCTGATACTACATCCATCCAGCTTTATCTTAAACTGGTCTCAATAATTTTGGAAGTGGTTTATGTGCACTGAACTTTCATTGTGTTATAGATTTGAACCAGTTTCCAATCACTTATACCAGTTCATGTATAATTTCTGTCATTAGTCATAGTGTGGTTGACTCTGAATACTTCCCTGCCATTTTAATAAATTATATGTTAGATTGACTATACACTAACTGTCCATAAGATCTGGTCAGTGACCAGAGGACAACACGGGTCAAAACTATCTTCGTGTAACTACAAAAGTTTAGTAAATCTCACCATGGAATACTTTGCCTTCTGTGGTTTGTTTTTATGTAACGTTCTTCATAATTTTCCAGGTTCCAACTTCATAACTTTCTTACAGGCTTTTACGTATGTAAGTCTGTACATTTTAAAAACCTATGTAGATCTTACAAATCCAAATGTGCTTGCCCTAATGATTTCGGTATTCTGCTTTGAATAGCTCTATTAGTTGGTTAGGCTGGTTACTTGGAAGAATTACAACAAAGACTATAAACAATTATACTTTACTTAGTATTACAGTAAAAGTCATGTTAACCAGCACTTGATTAACTGGCATGCTCTATTAAATGGCATGCTGGTTGACACTGGTCAACGTGGCAAAGGAAGTGAGACTTCCAGTTTGTCAAATCCCACAGCCCAGGGGAAAGCAGCCTGCATGGGGTAAAGCAGCCTGTGCGGAGCCCCCTGCTTCTCTCCCCCAGCACACTGACACCAGGGGAGAGATGGGAGGGGTGGCACAGTTAATCTGACAAGTGGATGCACCAGGAGGGGTGTCTTTGTCTGACCAGGCAAAGGTGCCTCTCATGTAACTGGCATTATCTGGCACCCCCCATTTCCCATGGGTGCTGGATAATGGAGCTTTTGCTGTATATAGCTAGCAATGCTAAAGCAAAATAAACTTGCTATTGTTTTCTATTTTAAAAAACTCTCTAGCAAATAAAAAAAAATAGACCTTGATTCAGGTCAAGCAGTAGTCACCTTGACAGGAAGGAATCAAATATAAAGCATAACCCAATCAATACCAAATGGATTCTAGAAAGGGTTTGAATGATTTTGTGCCTGTAAAGGAAAAAAGAAAAGTGGCCTGATTGACATTAGTAACCTTCTAAAATTGAACCAGTAATTACCCTCCTTTATTGGTGGGGAGTAGAAGGACATTTTTAGAACCTTGGACTTTTCAGGTAAGTACTTAACTTCATTTTTTACTAATAATACAGATTTAAGTCCAGTTAACTCCACTGATACTTAAAATTAAGCATATGCTTAAGTGCTGTCCTGAATAAAGATGATTTCCTGAATTAGAAAAATGCACACCAAGAATTGTCACATGCAATCATCATACACAATATGACAAGAATCAGCATGCTATGAAACTATGCACAGCATAAGAAGGAAGGGAGATGCTGACTACTACATTTTGGCTTAAATTTGTCAGTCTTTTTTCTCTTTGGTTCTTGTCCAAGTGTTCCCTATAGAATAGTATAAGGAGCCCGAATGTATCTTTATTTTGAGTCCAAAGATGCAGTTTGTAGGAACTAAACTGTGGACCTCAAATTCAGCGCTCCCAAATAATCCAAACTGGGTACATCTACACAAGATACTTACTGCTGAGATACCTAATTAGCTTCACAGTTAAGAGTCACTGTTTACATGAGTGATGCTATGTAAAGTATGCTGGAGTAAGCTACTTAACTCCACTGTAGGATAGTACTGACCAACACAAGCACTATTCTATGGTGGAGTTATTTAGTCTGCTGCAATGCTGGAGTGCTGCCTAGATGGTGACATGGGCTGGCTGAGGCACCTGCTGGCTACCTTCACATGGTAGCACTCTTGTCCCCCAGCCAACCTCTCTGCAGCATGTTGAACTGGGCAAAGCAGCTCTGAGCTGGCAGGTTGACCCCCAGATCCCCTGTTAGCTGAGGCTGCGCCACCCTGATTCAATGTCCTGCAATCTTGGATGTATAAGTAAATGCTGCACCCAGGAGCAATAAACTACACTGGAATTTATTGAGGCGCATTAATTTCATGTGTAGGTATGCCCACTAAGTCCTAATTACCTGTGCTAAAGCTGATAAAAGTTTTAGATTGTTTTCTTCAATACACTTTTAAACTAAGTCTTTTTCTTAATTTTTTAAAAGTGTTATGACAGTTTTCTTAAATTAACAAATAATGTAATGCCTCCTAAACGCTATAAACACCGGGACTTATATTTTGATGATTCAGATTTTATATGGATTTGATTATATGGATTTGATGAGTTTCCTAAATTTTTTTCATAAAATTGAAAAAGGAGGTGCATGGCCCCACCAGGGGGG
>JAGPOW010000229.1:11381548-11405140 GCA_030014935.1 Caiman crocodilus | reverse complement strand
AGGCGGGAAGGAAGGGGAGACTAGCAGCAGGGGTTGAAGCCACCCCTGCAGTGGCAGTCACTGCTCATACACCCACCTTTTAAAATCCTGGATCCACCCATGCAGAGAGCACTAAACATCTGGGGAACATATGAAACAATAGCTGCTTACTCACTGTAGAAGGCAGGAAAGGAACAAGTTAGCATATCTGTTCTGGGAGGGAAATTGATCTTTGTCAATGTTTTCCCTAAACTATATTAATAATAATCACCTGGGACAGGAGAGCTACACACATTTAAAGGGCAATGGTAGTTGCTCCAGGTCTCAGAAATGGGGCAGTAATATGAGTTGGAGCATGACTTGTTTTCCATGCAGAAACATCAACCAATTTCCTTTGGAAATAAGTTTGATGGGTAGTTTGAGTTGAGACTTGCAAGGATTAAGTACAAGTACATTACATCAAGTTTATGAACAGCAACAGCACAAAAGCAGTGTTCTTTTGTTACTGCAGCAAAAGGGGCTGAAATTCAGGTGTTTATGCCAAAATATTCTTTGGTACACGCTAGTAAATAAGAAGCAAGGTCTCAAGTTTTTTGATGCTCTACACTACTATTTTATAATAGCAAGGTACCTAATCACCTAAGTTCAGGTTTAGGGCACTTCTTTCTCTTCTGCTTCTGGTTATTTTTATTTTCTGACTTAGTGGTTGGAAGAATATGTTTACTACTGCCTGCTGCAAGTATATGGAAAGCACAACAATATCCCTTATTGAGCAACTATAAAAAGGGTGCTTAAGGGGAAATTTTAAGACATGTTTATCTTTCGCTTCTTTTGTTTAGCTAGAAGGCTGGCTGGGCAGTGATTCTTGGGTCCATTTAATAATGGACTCAATTATATTTTCTCAGTCAATCTTGCAAAAGCTCGCTTGGTTCTCCCACAGTGAATCGGTATCTCCTTACAACAGTTTACTGTAGAGCCAGAATTTTCAAGAGAAAGAGACTGCAACATCTTTTACTCTCTGAGTACTTGTGACTTATGTGGATTCACTTATTAGATTTTATGCTGGGTAAAATGTGAAAAGTTTCTTTAAAGCTGTGGTAGAATAATGGGTTTGTTACTTAGCTATTTGCATATACATAGAAAATTAAGGCTGCAAAAGACCTCCAGAGGTCATCTAGTCCAAACCGCTGCCTGAGGCAGGATCATCCCTATCCAAACCATCCTATAAAATTCATAATCTAAATCCTGATGCTGTACAGACGTAACACCCTAACCCTAACCCTGCTGCAGGTAAAGCAGGGGAACCATGGCAGCCAATGCATTGCTTCTATAACAAGCTATAAATATATGCTCAAGAGGTAGTGGGGGTATGGCCCTCTACAGAGGAAGGCAAAAACCTCCGCAGTCCTTACCAATCTGACCACAAGGGAAAATTCCTTCCTGACCTCAAATATGGTGATTGGTCTGACCCTGAGCGTAGGGGCAAGACCCTCTAGGACCCTCTAGGATCCTTTGGCTTTGGTCCCAGCAGGAGCATTGGCACACCCCAGTCAAAGTCCCTTGGCTGCAATCAACACCCAATGCCTCTGAGGGATGCTTAACAACACCCAGACACATGTAGCAGAAAGGGGGGCAGGGGCAACCAGAAAAGCCCAGAAGCATGGGAAATACCCATGGTAGAACATTGACATAGCTACACTTTGATCATCTTTGACTAGTGGCTCTCCAACCTCTTCTTTTGGACACCTCCAGTGATAGAGAGTCCACAACTTCCCTAGGCAGTCTGTTCTACTGCTTCACTAGCCTACCTCTGTCTATGTCTATGTCGCTAAGTAATGATCATATATAATATGTATATGTGTGTGTGTTTTATAAACACACACATACTTGTGTGTGTATACATGTGTGTTTATGTGTATATGTGTATATGTATACATACATATGTATATGTGTATATATGCATACACACATACGTATGTGTGTGTGTATACGTGTGTATGTGTAGTTTTCCCAAGTTTTCCTCATAAGCCTTGAAGTATATCCCCTTTCATCATCTTTGTCACTCATCTCTGGATCCTCTTCAGTTTCTCTATATTTTTCCAACATGTAGGTCTAGAACTGTATGCAAGACTCTAGCTGAGGACTAGCCAGTGTCAAGCACAGTGCTATTGTTACTTGCCCTGACAAAAAAGACTTGCATGATACAACCCAAAATTGCATTTGCTTCTTATGTGAGTGAATCAGGTAGCTAATTCATATCGAGTCTGTGATCTAGCAAAGCCCCAGATACTTCTTAGAAAGTTACTGCCTATCCAATTATCTCCCATTCCCTATTTGTTTCCCTTATATTTATTTTTTGTTGGAATTAATTTTCTTGTCCCTAGCCTGGTTGTCCAATTGATTGGGATTTTTTTGTATTTAGCACTTTTAAAAAGCGTCTTCTTTTTTCAATTACTGCATATTTTAAATGAACCTTTCCCCATACAAGTAAGGTAAATCAGCATCAGTATAATATACCTAAGAGTTATATGTTGATTTTTTTTTCTTATGTTAAGGTGTTAAGTGAAATCCTCATGCACTGTTTTGAAAAGGTACCTCAGTAGGTCTAAATTTATTTGCTTCCTTGTCCTTACTCTGTTTGAGGACCAGCACAGATAAAGAAACATTCCTTCCTATAAAGCCAAAACAATGTCTTTGCAGCATACTGCATTCCCTTCAAATGGGATATTTCTTTGTTGATTTTGGTAAGAATGTCAGGATTCCAGCTGATACAAATTGGATTTTAGCAAAGTCAGAGTGAAATATAAAAGCACAGAATGAACAGACCCCTGAGAAACTTCACAGCACATATAGGCCAGGTACAGATATTACATATTTACCATCATAAATGATTGGAAATGGGTTTGTACCTGTAACAGAACAGAAGTTTGGTGCATGCAGACTAGTTTAAAAATGATGCCCTCTTAAAAATGGTATCAGTCTAAGATTTGTCTTCCCTCCACCGAAGGGTAAATGTGTGGTTTGTTTGCTAGTACTCTAAACTACAGAAAACTGCAACTTGATTTGATTCTGCCCTGGGATTTTTGAATGTCTGTACTTAGCTATTAAGAAAAGGTTCTTATCTGTCAGAAACTAATTAGTTGGGGCCTTATGTTTTCAAAAATCAGATATTTCCCTCATATTGAGGGGTCTTTAGTAAAATAATTCTCTTCCAGAAATAATTTATTCCCACACATGTATATCAGTACATATATCATATATGCTACCCACTCACTATACACCCTTTCAACTTGTAAGGACGCTAATGATGATTTAGGAAAGGAAAACTTGCATCTGCATTAGTTTTTGTAAAGTTAGACATCAAGCTCATTCATCTTTATCAGGTCACATGTCTATAAGGGGTTGGTTAAGTACTACATTAGTTTGAATCAGTTTAATGACTGCGTGCTATAAAAGTTAAAGCAATTATATGGTAATGCAGAATGAACAGTATGAGTTCCAAATGTTCACATGTAATGCATGTCAGATTTCAGATATTGTTTAAAACCTTCAGGGCTTAAATCTACTCTTTAGAAGATCCACATGTAACCTCAGAACCTCAAAATATCAGCTGGTTTCTACGCACGATCAGAGCAATGGAATCTGTCATATTCTGCCCTTTACTTTAGCAAATCGGATTAAATTTATCAGATGTGCATTCTACTAAACAAAGTCAGTGTTTAATATGTATGCTCATCTATGAAGCCACATTTCTTTACTGTGCACCTCATTCTGGCTTTACTTAGTCACTGAATGTAGCAAAGATGAGCATGTAAACAGGGAATTACATTATCTGAAATTCATCTTTTTGTTATTATGATACAATTATTGATAAAAATAGTTGCATGGAAAGCAAGGGGCTCCCTGACCAGATTGGGAGCCCCTTGTACAAACATGTAGAAACCCTTGCACAACCTAAACGGACTGGGTAGATAAAGGGAGCATCTTGATCTTGGGTTTTTTTTAGAGACAGAGAAATTGTGTGACTTGCTTAAGCTTACAAAGGAAATCTGTAGCAGAGCTGGAAATTGAACTGAATCTTGAGTCTCCATCCAGTGCCTTAGTTTCAACTACCCAACCCTTTCTCTTCCACACTTTCTGCTGTTCATTGCTGTAAGACCTAAGTTTCTGCAAACTAACTGACCCAGTGGATTTCAAAGACTGAGGGTGTGTCTGCATGTGAAATTAATTTGATGCAATAAACTCTGGCACAATTTATATTAGAGTTTATTGCTTCTGGGTGTAGCATTTACACATGTTCCCAGGACTGTAGCTTGTTGAGCTGGGGTGGTGTGACCCTGGCTGGTAGGGGCCTGGAGACCAGGCTAACATCGCAAAGCTGCTCCTGCCTGGCTAAACATACTGTGGAGGGAAGGACTGGGGCATGAGGGTGCTACAGTGTGGGGCAGCCAGGAGGGAGTCCCACACTGTAGCACCATTGTGCCCCAGTCAGCCCTGGTCACTGTCTACATGTGCATTGTAGCACAGTAAATAACTCTGGCATAGAATAGTACTTGTGTTGGGCAGTACTAACCTTTGGTGGATTTCATTAGTTTACTCTGGCCTAGTAGTACCACTTGTGTAGACAGTCATGATTTACTGTGGAGCTGTTTAGGCAACTCTACAGTTGTTTCTCATGTAGGTGCACCCAGTTTGTGCTCAGCTACCTCCAGCTCCTCATCTGAGACCTGACCTTCACTGCACAATATGCTGAGCTTCCAGCTTATAAGCAGCTCTTGATC
Source organism: Caiman crocodilus (assembly GCA_030014935.1). Classification (NCBI taxonomy): domain Eukaryota; kingdom Metazoa; phylum Chordata; order Crocodylia; family Alligatoridae; genus Caiman; species Caiman crocodilus. Next base: position 11,400,380 of record JAGPOW010000229.1, on the reverse strand, counting down.
AGTTCATATCTCCTTGCCTTCTCTTTTTCTCCCTTTCCTGGTTCCTTAGTCCCAGACCTTTGGTCCTAGTGTCCTGGGCTTGTCTCAGCTTCCTGATCCCAGTTCCTAATCTTGGCATGCCCCCTGATTTCCATTCTTTGACTCTACTTCCTTGATTTGATGGTCTGGCTATGACCATTCAGCATCTGGTCTTAACATAATCTTTCGTATCCGCCCCTTACTTTTGACCTGTGGCTAATCATCCTGGCTATTGACTCAGACTACCCTCTAGAAACCTTGACTAGCCACTAGACTGAGTTACCTTAGCATATCGTGACATTTTGTGCAGCCCACAACCCTGAAAGGTCATCCACAGGATAAATCACATACAGGCTGAGCTATACTTGGCCAATCTAGTACATGACCTGGAGAATCACAGGCACAGGCTGATGTCCTATGAATATTTAAATGTAAGCATATATTAAAAGATAGTATGACATTCAAATTATATTAATAATATTAACTATAATATTAATTTACATAGATGTTTACATGGTCTAGTGGATGGCAAATTGGCTTAGCAATCACACTCAGAGAGTGGTAGTAGATGGGTTGGATCACTGTAGGAGGATGTGGGTAGTGGAGTCCCACAGAATTCGGTCCTTGGATGTCTACTCTTCAATATCTTCATCAGTGACTTGGATGTGGGTGTGAAGTGTACTCTGTCCAAGTTTGTGGATGATACTAAATTGTGGGGTGAAGTGCACATTCTGGAGGATAGGGAATGATTGCAGGCAGACCTGGACAAGTTAGAAAAGTGGGCAGTACATAATAGGATGCAGTACAACAAGGACAAGTGTGGAGTGCTGCACCTAGGGCACAAAAATATCCAGTACACCTACTGGCTGGGAAGTGACCCTCTCAGCAGCACAGAATCAGAAAGGGATCTCAGAGTCATAGTGGACTCCAAGATGAACATGAGTCATCAGTATGATGAAATCATCAGCAAAGCTAACTGCACTTTATCATGCAGCAGCAGAAGCATGACAAATAGAACAAAGGAGGTGATACTTCCCCTCCATGTGGCATTGGTCAGACTGCAGTTTGTTGGAGTACCATATCCAGTTTTGGGTGCCTTACTTCAAGAAGGATCTTGATAGACTCAAGAGGGTCCAGAGGAGGCTTACAAGAGAAGGCCTATGAGAAGAGGCTGAGAGGTAAACTTGTTGCTGCCTACAAATTCATTAGGGGGATGCAGCAAGGGATTGGAGAGGCTCTGTTCACCAGGGCACCTCTTGAACAATGGTCATAAACTAAAAGAAAACAGATTTAGTCTAGATATCAGGGAAAACTTCTTCACAGTAAGGAAGAAGAAAATTTGGAATGGGTTTCCAAGGGAGGTGGTGCTCTCCCTTACCTTGCAGGTCTTTAAGAGAAGGCTAGATAGGCAACTGGCTGGGGTCATCTGACCCCGGCACTCTTTCTTGCCTGAGTAGGGGGTCAGACTTGATGATCTGGTGAGATCCCTTCTGACCCTAACATCTATGAATCTATGAATTAAATATATTGACTCTATATTGATATTAACCATATTGACTCTAGTCAAACATTTAATTCAGTTTTCCCCTTGCCCATGTGTGGGTCATGATGGATGGCTTGGATTATGTCCTTTGGGAAGTTTAACTACAGGCAGGAAATTTGGAATATGCCAGCATTCTGAGGATGTACCAGGTTTGGAATCTGTGGTCTCTTACCTGAGCTTTGAGACAGCATTGCCATCTCCTGTGCACCTTCTGTATCTCACTCCCATGTGTGCCTACCTCCATCTGTTGATATTAGCAGCTACCAGTATGTCTGTCCTTTCAGAATAGAGCTGTTTATGATGTTTTTTATGTGTGCTGTGTCCAAAATGAAGGTGCTTTTACACCATGGAGTTTCTAACTTTTCAGATTTTATGACTTTTGCCTCATTTCAATCTTTCAGTGTTCTAAAGGCACACCTAGTCTCTGCTGCCTTTGTTTCAACTCTATCAAGATTTTCTGGGAGGCAATTAAGCAGCTTAAATTTTCCTGTAACTTTAAGTTAACATTCCTTTTCTCCATAAAATGGGTTTTTAACATCAAAAGGTATAGGAAAGATACCTCAAGATAGGTGGTGGCTAACAATTTTTCCTACATCAGAGCCTCCCAAAGTTTTTTTCCCTGGAGGGCCATTTGAAAGGAACAGTAATGGGTAGCAGAGAACATCAAAGGGGATTATAGGCTGTATTTGGCCCATGGGCCACACTGTAGGAAGCTCTGGTTTAGTCTAAAACAAAATATATATATATATATATATATATTGCTTGGCTGTGGGCCCATCCAGTAGGTTCACATGCTACATTTGGCTTTACCTTAGGAACTCCTGGTCTATATGGTTGTTCTTCAGTCCCTATATACCATATCTTCTAACATGCAACATGCAGCTTTTCCCTAGAAACCTGATGCTAGAAATTGGCATGAACATTATATGGGAGTTGAGGAATAGGAAGAGTTTCAGTCACTTACTGACTGAAAGTAAAAGTAAAGTAAGTCTGTATAGAGAGAGCAGAACAATTAGTAGGTCTGGCTTCATGGGCGACTGGTGCCTCCTGAGTCAGGTAGGGCACTTGACTCCCACAACGGCCAGTCAGAGACTGGTAGCGGGGGTCCTGCCATGGCTGATCATGCTGGCACTTCCAGGTGTGCCGCTGGCACTTCTGGGCCAGTGCAATTGGCCCTGGAGGAAACCCCCACCCCCTGGTTAGCATGATCAGCCATGGAGATCACTTTTCTTGGTGCAGTCACACCCCGGTCAGCACTCTCAAGGGGGGCGCCAAGTGCTCTTGCTTGTCCCCTCCATCACCTAAGTGGGGAATGCTGCTGTCAGGGGATGTACCAGCATGCTCAGGGGGTGCATGTGAACCCTTGTGCAGCTCCTACACATCGCCACTGTCTGGCTTCCTAGCTGCTGCTACTCAGTGACTTACTACAAGGAAAGTTTTTTTCCCCTTTATTCTGCCTGTTAAAAACAAGGTGTCTAATTCTGGGACTTCTTTTATGCAAGAAAATACAGCAATAAATTAGATTTCTGTGAAATAACTGGAGAGGAAAGCACTGTTCCCAATTCTGATTTATTTGATTTCATCCTTACATGTATTTGTCCTAATCCTTTAAGACATTTGCACATGTAACTCTTACTGATTACAATGCAAAGTTTGTGTGTTGGGGTCCTGCAGAATTAGTCTCAATTCAGAAAAAAATATAAGATTATGTTTGAGAGGTTTCCTGCTTAGGAATACTTTCTTGGAAATAAGAATGGGAGCAAGAAATATGTAAAATGGGGGATAATTATGAATAAAAAATAAATGAGTAAGGAAGTCCTCAGGCTCAATTAAAAGTATAGTACTTCCAGGAGGTACTTTCCAGGAGAAGATTTACTGTATTACAGGTAAAAGGGAGCAAATGAGAAGCCGAACCAGACCAGTCAGTGTTTTACTGCAGCATAGGGTGCCTCTCTGAATTCGTCCTAGTCAGATGGACTTGTTTATACTGGAAATGTGGTTATTATTGTGCTCTTCATCTTTAAGTTGGTAAGGCTCATTGAAACAAATGTATTCATCTTTGTTTTGCTAAACACTAAAGGTTTTCTTGAAGGGTCACACAGTGATTTAAAAAAAAAAAGAATCAGCAGCTGCTTCTCTCCTAAGGCAGATCAGATAACTGAAGACATTAAAGTGCTCAAAATTGTTTGAAAACAGTTTGTTTTTTTGAATAGGCTTTTGAGTTACAGCTTAGGAAATACTTATAAATGCACTGCAATAACAGATATGAGTGGCATATTTGAAGAAAACACATTTATGCAAATGTAAAAATATTTTAAATATAATTATTTGAGGTAAAGCTATCCAACAAGGCCAAACTAAGGTGTAAATTATTTTTGTTTTCATCCTTGGCCTGTAGTATGCTGGGTACAGGCTGCTTTTGTTAGTGTAGTAATTGGACTGGGGGTAGAAGCCAAACACTGGGTGATTAATTTACAAACTACCTAAGAAAAATTAGTCACAGGAGACCAACTTCAGGGTGTCTGGTAGACATCAGTGTTCTATTTTATTGTAACCAAAATATTTCACATGGATTCATAAAACACTGTTGTTGGGATTCTTTTTAAGTTTCACAGTTTGTTCTTTCTTTTAAAATTTATGGTGGGTCAGAACTAATGGAAGTAATTTCTTTTGTTAATGACCTTAAAAAACCCACTGATTTAGACCAGGGGATATGTCTATTTTTTAAAAGGGCAGGGAGCAATTCTTATCTTGTTGAGGTAACATTTTTTTTTCAGTTGCTTTTTTATCAATTAATACACAAATTTTTATCTAAATTTCAACAGTACTATCTTTTTTAACAAAATAACAAATGCATATGTTATTTCTCTGCTGTGAAGATGTTTTTTATGCAAAGAAATATTGTATCATTCTGTGTGCTAAATTACTAAAATACAGTTGTGATATAATTCTTGTAGAAATACAGCCAAATTATTGCTATATGTTTTATTAATATGTTCTTGGTAGTTGAAAATAAATCTTATTCCATTTTGTTTTGGTGGGAGCAATTCGTTAATATAGTTCATTATTTTGAAAGAGTCCACAGATAAGTACTTTCTAGCACTCCATGGCTGGTGATCTCTTTGCTGGTGTATTGTTTGCTTGCCTTTCTATTTTCTGGGGCTAAATACAGGCAGCCAAAAAGCCCAAGGCTGAATTGATTCAGTCTTTCCAGGTTAGTCTAAGATGCACAGATTAAACTGAGAAGGAAGTAAAAAGATATTTACTTTTGATTCAGGAAATGCAGCCACATGCATGCAGTGTGAGAGGGGGTATGGAGGGAGGAATGAACCCCACCCTGCCCCTTAACTTTAACAGGGCCATGCTGGGATGCCAATTGGCCCTATCCCAGTCAGTGGCAGGGGCAGGGGGGGAAGCCAAAGGCACAGCATGTCCCTGTGCACCAGGCACAGCATGCTACCACTACGGCTTTGCTGCTGGCACCATCTGCCTACCCAGAGCTGGCAATGCCTACCAGCATGGCCAGGGTGGGCCTCCTTGATGGTGACAGCAACAGTGCCAGTGGTGGAGAAGCTGCAGGGGCAGTGACTGGTACACTGGGTCATGCTGTACCCCTGCCGCCAGGTAGGGGAGCAGTGAGTAGGGCACACCCAGCTTAGTGCCCAGTGGCTGCAGGTAATATGGCTCAGGGGTGAGCCCTTGCTGTGGGGGGTGAGTCCATGCTGTGCACACTGCTGTGGAGGCCAGGGATGGCTTGGGTCCCACTCTCTACTGGGTAGAAGGGGCCACCAGGCAGGAACTGCTCCGATAGTTGCATGCTCAGCTGGGTCTGCCCCAGGCTAGCAGGTGGAACAAGGGAGGTGGGGGAAAATTAAACCCCCTCTGTCCCTGTTTGCTGGAGGTGGCTGGCCATGCACCCCTCCCCTTTCCCCCCACACTGCTCCAAGTGAGGAGGAGGAGATGCCTGACAGGGGCTGCTACACCCCAGCCAGGCAGACACCAGCTGGGGTCCTCTGAAGGGAGAGGGAGAATGAAGACCCTCTCTGCCCCCTTTGCCTCAGAGGACCATGTTAGGCTAGCATCTGGCCACACTCCCACCCCTGCTTGGACTGGGTAAAGCCAGTCCTGCTCTCTGGAGCAGAGAGCACAGCCCAGCCCAGGGCTGAAGAGCATGGTAGGGTACTGGAGGACTCTGGTTTAACTTAAACTTGGTGAGGTTGCAGGTGGAGTACTGCATCCAATTCTGGGCTCCACACTTTAGAAAGGATGTGGAAAAGCTTGAGGTAGTCCAGAGGAGAGCCATGTGCATGATTAGAGATCAAGAGAAGAGGCCTTATGAGGAGAGGCTGAGAAGTATGGGGCTCTTTAGCCTGGAGAAGTGAAGGCTCAGGGGTGACGTGGTGGCAGCCTATGAAATCTAGGAAGAGGTCTGGGACAGAAATTGCATAAACTGGTTTGACCTAAATCAGTTAATCTGATACTACATTCAACCAGGTTTATCTTCAACCAGTTTTGGCCATTTTGAAACTGGTTTATGTGCACTGAATTTCTGTTCTGTTACAGGTTTTAATCAGTTTCTGATGACTTAAACTGGTTTATGTGTAACTTCTGTTCCTAGCTTTTAACACAAAGTTAAAAGAAGCTAGGTTTAGTCTGACTATATGTTGATTGGGATAGGAGTTCTGTCAAAGGATTTGACAAAAGGAGGTAGGATTGACCCTGAGTAGGGGACATTTAATTAAATATGTCTTAGCTAATGGTTTTAAAAACAAAACATAAAATGCATACTTTTTTCCCCTTAAACCAGACAAAACTTAGAGGTGTGACTTGGTGACCAAAAGGTCATGTTTCATGTTACTAACCTTCCCACTCCCAAAATGACAACTTCAGATTTCACCAGGATCAGAACAACACATGCATCTTTTTGTGAAAGTTTGACTGCCATAAAGTTTACTGCATGCTTGTGCCTTTTTTATGAGACCTTAAAAAATCTATCTATTCAGCATGGCATTTTTCTTACAACAGTAGAGGTTTGCCCTGCTGACCCTGACCAACATCTTGCCTCCTTCAGCTGTAGTATAGTAGGCTGTGTTCTGGTTGCCTGTCATCTGTGACTTCAGAGGTGGATGCATTGCACTAGCTGAGTACCCTCTGTAATGGAAGCCATTATATAAAACTAATATATCTTGTAAGATTTTTCAGAAGTGCTTGCTGATCACCTAATTGTCCTCCTATGAAGCCAACAATTGCCTAAGTACTTTTGCAAATTATGTCCATTACTATTGTATGATTATATTATAAACTGAAAATGAATGCACTTCTTTTTGTTTACATCATTTCATGTTTTTCAGTTTTCTACTGATCATTAATGATTAGTGCAAAAAAAATTAAAAAAAAGATTCACTCCTTTTTCTAAACACAGAAATGTCAATGGACCATTTCTTGGCAGTCCTACCGGTCTGTGGGTGTTAAAGCAGGGAAAAACTGTTTCTATTTTGTACCTACAGTATTTTAGCTTTTGGCATGTATACAAAGACTCTGCTTATTTTAATGCATGGGCCTGCTTGCGTACTTCTAATGGAACTTGTTTTAATGGTATCTTTTTATGATTTTTTTTTTACTTCATTTGCAAAACAAAACTTCTTTTTGTGTGTCCATACAAATGACTTGCAATGTTTAGAAAGCCAAGTATCCACTGAGGTACATTTTTTTCCAGTGACTTTTTATTGAATCATCTATTTCAAGGAACAGCAGGTTTTTTGTGCTGTTTCAGATGGTGGTATATGTGGCAGAATGGGCCCCATTCACATTTTTTGAGGGAAGTTTTGCAAAAGGCACCAAGCTGGGGCAGTTTGTTTTAATGGAGGAGCCCTAAAGGCCAAGCAAAGCCATGCTGCAGCACCTGTGGTATAGCCCACTCCAATTACAACCTGGAACTATTTTCAATTTTTTCTTTGTCATTCACAAGTATCTAGCATGTACTCCCTCTTCCCCTCCCCAGCCTCATTAAAAAAAAAACAGTTTCTTTGGGTAATAAATATTAAAGTGGGCAACAAATGATCTGTATCCCTAACCTAATTCCCATCAGTTAAGCACTCCTTTTGTGAGACACTCAGCTCTGGGTTATGGACATTATGGTGATGTGTATTTTATTGTCAGGTAATGACTAAGCAGCTGGAACCTCTTGATTTTTCAAATATTTTCAGGCTGGATTTGACAACAATGAAACCCCTAATGAAGAGGAGAGTGCATTTCCGTACAAGATTTTTCTTCCATTAAGCCAGAATAGCTATGTTGTCTGAACCTTACCATGCTTTCCCCCTCCTCTATATTGTTAGTATTTCAGTCTCTGATTCATTTGGCACTTCTCCTGAATTAAACATTTTAGAGACACAAGAGCTATAATCTCCTCTTGGTACGTGAGGATTTATAAATTATTATCCATTTGCCTATACATTTTAAATCTCAAGCTTCTAGAGTGTTGAGGCTCATAAAATGCAATCACGTGGGTTTAAACACATTTCTGAATCTGCACAGATTGAAACATTGGGCACTCAAGGAGCCATTTGCTTGTATCCCACAAAGCCACACAGATTCACAGCACACAAACAAATATAGCAAAGAAGGAACTAAACAGAACAGCATCAAAGAGGCCTTTATTGCGAATATGGACAATGCTGTAAAACTAACCTTGTGTTAACCCACAGAAGAAAAAAGAACAAGGATTTTGAATGCTAAAATATAGAGGGACGAATGAAAAGAAGAAAACATATACAAAGTAGATGGACTGAATAAAACTATCTTTAATCCACACAAGTCATGGTAATTAAATTAGGTCAGTCTGACTACAAAGCTACAAAAAGCAGGCTGTAACTAATTTAAAAAGGGACAGAGAAGACCTGAAAAGAAAACAGATTGACAGCCCCTTATTTTTTATCTAATCAATGCAACAAAACTTAAGAGGAAAAGGGGGGAAAAAAACCCCAAGCCATCCTGATTTATCAAGATTTTCTGTGAACTTGAAACCATTAGACCACAAATGCATACAGTCACAGCTTTGATGTGTGGGGATTTTCACATTGTTATTAGTGTTAATGGGGAGGTATTTGCATACAGATTTTTATTCCTAAAACCAACAAAATAAAGGAAAGTGTTAAGGTCTAGAAAATGGCAGAAATTATAGTAAGAAATATATGAGCATAAACTAATTTGAATTCTATCTTTATATACAATATTTCACATTGAATCATTCTTAGCATCAGTGTCTTGTGCTTACACTGTCTTAATAAAAGCCTTAGCATGGATTGTATGAAGTGAAGGGAATACAATAAGACTTTTCTTTAAAACCATTTCTTCATAAAGACCACCTGCCAGTGCCTATTAAAATGACCTTTTTTTACTGGTTACAAACATTTGCTTTGAATGTAAATGTGCCAGGTTGTAAAGGATGCAGAACTGCAGTTCTTGGGGTTGTGAGAGGGAGGATTAAGGGATATTTAAAAAAAATCAGTGCAGGTCAAGGCTCACTAAAATAGGTTTAAAATAATATTTTACTTTATTCTTTTACTAGCTTTCTTCCCAGTGATCAGAAAAATTAGCAATTCATGATTGTCTATAGAAATCTGAAGGGCAAAGAGAGCTGTGTGAACAAAATGGGGGAGGGGAATAGAAAAAAGAAGCGGCTTCGTCTGTGTTTGCTTTAGCAACAAACAACCCCTTTCCTCTTGCTTTTGCCTTGTTCAGTTTTTACAACATGAGAAATTGCACATTCCCTTGGAAGGAAAGCTCTTTGAGATTCCCCCATACCACTCAACCATTTCAGGTTGCAAGACGATTTTCAGTTTCTCTGTGAAAATAGTAGTTTCCTCCCACTCTACAAAACAACCAAAGTTGAAATTCTGGCCTCACTGAGGTCAATGGGAATTTGCTATTTATTTCACTGAGGACAGGACTTCCCCCCTAATTCAGAAACCACAATAAGAGCAATGAAAAGCTTGCCTAATACAACAGAAACGGTTTCAAAGAGTCTTATCATTCCTTTATCATTTCCTAGACAATGTCATAAAACCAGAATAGAAGGATGAAGGGAGAAAGTAAAAAAAAAAAAAAAAAAGAGGGGGATATTACATTTCTTTCCTTTCTGAGTCCAGTCCTGAATCTGACCCAGTTACCATAAGAACTTTCAGAAGGTGGCACAGAGGTGGGGAGTGGATGCTGCTTCCTAAAAAAAGAAATGAGCACCACAAAATGTAAACTGAACCACTGGCCTGTAACTGTTTTCAAAATAAGGCATCTTTAATATAAAAACAGCAGGGTTTGGTTTTGGTTGAGAGAAAAGAAAGGAAGTGGTCTGGTGAGACAAAACCACATATGGACCGTGCCCTTTATCCTTTTCTTATCATTTCCTAAAAAGCTAGGAAACACCACCCTGAGAATAGCCCCATTTACACTGCATTGATTAGTGCTAGGGAGTGCTAACCAATGGAAAGCCTGCCCATTCAACCTCATTCTGCAAAATACTCATTCCAACCCCTTTCCCCCCCCAAAAAAATTCCAAAGCAAAAAACCCCCATCCATAGCTGCTTTGTGTCATTTGCTGAGGGCATATTCAGCCATTCGGTGCTCAGTTGGACTCATAGTCATGGTCAGGAAAGCAGCTCTGGGCATGCAGAGACTGCATTTCTGCTGTATAGAGCATAGCTTTAATTCTCCTGGGGAAGTGGTTGCTCTCCCAGGAGAAACCATGGGCTTACAGATGTTCAGGCTTTTTCTCCCAGAGTAAAAATGGGCTGGGGACAACTATGGTAAAATCATGCTCAGAGCAGTTTCTGTACATCCTGTGGCTTTTCCTGGAAGGGAACTCAGTCCTTCAGTTATGGTTGCCCTATGCACTGCAGCCATCGATCACCAGGCAAACAAAGGGAGCCTGTATAGCAGGCTGAGATGCATGTACAGGCCTCTCTCCCTCCCTGTCTCCCCTCCACCCCCTCCAGCGGCACAGTATCAGCACTGCAAGATCACCACTCTTCAGGGGCACAGCATTTCATTGTTTGTACATGTAGCTCTGGGTACATTTTTTCTACTAGGAGAACAGACCTGGGCAGAGACAACCCAAGCAGGGTGCAGGGACTGGAGCAAATCAGCTTGTGCGGGGCCCCACCCCGAGATGCGAGGACACTGGTGGCAGATATGGCACGGGGGGTTGTGCTGCGTGGCTGGATATGAAGCCGGCAACAGCGCAGAGTGACTGCCCAGCTCCGCCAGGTCTCCCAAAGTGCACTGCCTAGGGCAGGCTGATCAACATTTGTGGCATAAGGTGTAACAAGTGTAAGGTGTAACAGGGCCCTACGTGGCTTGATTATAAAACTGCTGAATCTAATGACTTCAGTGGGAGCTACTGAGGATTGTCAGAGGTTGATAATTAGAGAGAAGTGATTGTAAGGCGCAGAGATAGGAAAAAACAAAGAAAAACTATAGGCAGAGAACTAGGTGCAAAATATTAGTAATCTGAGGGAAACGTAACTGGGGATTTTAAAAACAAACCACACAGCCAGGGTTGGACTCAGAGATCTCAGCATACTCATTGCACTGTTCACATGTGGCTAGCTTGAGCCAAGAGACTATATTAAGGCTGCTCAGTTTTGACAGTTTAGTTATTACTATATTTTTTTTGTGCATGGGAAAAAAGGACCTGTCAACAGATATAGATGTTTGGACCATGTGTTTTATTGCTCGTGGACCATGCTTTTTAAGGGGGGTGTGTGTGTGTGTGTGTGTGTGTGTGTGTGTGTGTGTGTGTTTAAAAATGTTACCTTCTGTTAAACCTGAAGTTGTTAGTTCTAATGTTTTTATGATACTTTGTGCTTTAGAGCTATGTTGAATGGTTGAAATGCTAGAAGAATAAAGGCTATTAGACACACCCTCTAAAATGAAAACTTGTGAAAAACTTTCTGAACATCTGAGTAAACAATCCAATATTAACCTTTGAGCTGATTGGTTAGCAAGAGCTTCCTTTAATCTAAACCATGTTTATTTCTTATTTTTAATTTAATGAGTTCCTCAACTGATGTGAAATGGACTAGCCAGTACTTTACCACTGAAACTTTTTTCATCATTATTACTTGTAGTCATGAAATGACTTTCTGTATTTTAATTTCTTGTAAACAAAGAAAAATTGTGAAATTGTTGTCTTAGGCTTCAGATACTATCCTGAGCTACTGAGACTATTATCTGGATGATGGTGTACAGTGAATTTTAGAGGCCTCTGATCTTCTATAACTATTACCAGCCTCATCTACACATTTTAAAATTCCTCCTTGTGGTTCCTAGAAATATAGAAATGTGATTATTATCACTGTGGAAATTTCCATGTTTTGTAGCTATAAAGATGTACAGAGAGATCTTTTCCACTGTGAATCATGTAATATTTCCTCATCTTTTGGGCTGATTTTTCCATTGTTTTACTAATAGTTCAATTTTTCTTCTTTTAGTTTTTGTCTGCCAGACATGTAGAGCAGGGCTGTGTGAAGCTTTGGTCCCTGATTCAATTTGGCGGAGATTTGGCCCAATTCAGTGGCCAAATCTCTGACTCCAAATTGAATCAGAGGACCCTTTAATCTCTCCGAATCAGATCAGAACCCACTAAGTTGATTTGGAAAGATTCAGTGATTCGATCATAGACATAGCTTTAAGTGTTTTTTCTATATACCTCTAAGTAGTAACCAGCTGCGATGCTGGGGCAGATGGAGTGCAGAAGTCTCCCCAGTGCACTCAGCAGCAGACCCAGAAGTGGACCAGAAGTACTTCCACTCCACTTCTGGGTCTGCCAGAGAGCTCACGGGGCCCTACCCCACACCCTCTCTGCTCAACAACTGGTGCCTTCTGAGTTTGCGGGGGCACCTGGGGTCGGTCCCCCTACGGCTGATTGCCGAGCTGGAGGGACACTGTGGGGGGACAGCAGTGTGCTCCCCGGCAGACCCAGAAGTGGACTAGAAGTACTTCTGGTCCACTTCTGGGTTCACCGCTGAGCATGTGGGAAGCACCCCCATGCTGCTGTGGAATGCTCCATTCACCCCAGCATCTCAGCATTCACGAGTCACGCCTGGTACCTTTTGGTATGTAGAAAAAACATTTAAAACTGTGTCTATGTCCAATCTCTGATTCTCCAAATCAGCATCAAAGCTTCAGGTTCAGATTTAACTAAATTTCCATTTCAGGCCAAATCCAAATTGAACAGGACCTGCTTTGCACACCCATAATGTATAGTACTTATATCAACTATCAAGGCGCTTTGGTTTGCAGGTTTAAATTCTTCAATTTATTTTATTTTAGCATCTTTTCTTTTCTTTCCTTTCTTAAAACTGCCCATACACTTTCATTGTAAATATCTTTCTCTGCTATTTTTTTTACAGTTTTACTAGTTAACAGGCAGAGAAACCTGACAGTAGCATTACGACTAGAGTTCAAATACTCTTGACTTGTTAAGGTATTATTGAGTTAGTGCAGTGCATTGTTGTATAAAAGGTCAGAATGGTTAAGATAGTTTGAAAGAAGAAGGGAGGGTATTGGATTTTATATACATCGCTGAAAAATAAATGTGTGATGTGGGAAGAGGTTTCTTTAAGCTTAGAGGGTTTTGTGAATATTTTGTTATAAGGGCAGAGTTAAGGTTGTTTTTTTTTTAATTATTTATCAAGAATTTTTCTATTTAATATTTGCATATGTGGATAGCTGCACAAAGCTTTGTGCTGTTTCTAAGCCTGAAACAGTGCCACAGCAATAAGACCCCTTTACCATCTCCCATCAATGCCTTTGTGGTGTCAATTCTAAGGCCCAATGCCAGCACTTTAATATAAACAGTTACCCTTTGTTTATTGATAATTTTGTGTGATGGAATGTGTGTGTTCTTCACAAACGATTCTACACATTAACAGTTGAAGGAAAACAATAAAACTATGGGCATGGTAGTTATTCTATTCCCTTACAGCCTTTAGTATTAAACCCCCCCCCAAAACACCCCTTTTTTTTCCTTTCAATGGAGTCTGTATGGGCTGATGCCCTGTTTCCACAGCCCCTGAGCTGCGCAGGGCCCTCCAAGCTTAAGCTTCTCAGCTTCCAGCACCCTGTGCACTGTTGCACTTTGTTAGGTAGCAAACTAAAACACCTTGGACATGTTGTATCTTGGTATGTACCAAGTCATTTAAAGTGGAATGTGCTGCCAAATCTGCAAACAACAATGCCATTAAAAAGGTGCAAAAGGGCAGTTAAGCCGCCTTAAATCACAATTTTGTGGCATGTACAAAGGCCCTTTAATGCATCTGTGACAGCTGAGATTTTGGTCAACCCTGTGCACTGAATGGGAGACGTCTGGAGCTGAATCCAAGACTCACTGCCATTTGAACTATGTTTTCTTGCTAGAGACTGTCATCAGATTCACATCGTAGATAGATTGGGCATAGAGGAAGGCCAGTGGTTTACGTTTCCATCTAATTTTGAGATAAGTTACATTTTCACTTCCTACAGATTTCCAGACAGAACAGCTTTACAGAATACCCAGTTGAGGTGGCACCGTGTTGGGATAGTGTTCTTTAGCTACAAACCCTTTCCCCATCCAAAGTTTTATCAGGAAAAGTGTTATTAAAGTTTTGTGGTCTGATAACACACATATTATGAAATGGCATGTCCAATGTGAAGCCCCTTGTAACTCTGAAAAAATGTTAAAAAAACTTATACAGTACCAGTTGATGAAAGAGTACCTTGTAGTGTTAAAAAGCAGTGGAGGGAGCTGAAAATCACTACTGGGATTTGTGTAACTGTATCTATTACAGCCTTTTGAAATTCAACTTCAGCATTCACAACTGTATTGCAGTGTACATATCTACAAATTTTCAAGCGTCTACAGTATAGCAACATACTGGGGCTAAAATCCAAAAGACTTTTTTTGTCAATAAAAGAAAGAAACCTTATAATTTATTTGATCCTTGCTATAAAAACAATGTTCAGCTTACACATCTGAAAAGCTCTCTCTCTCCCACAGCCCCCCATCTGCAAAATTTCATTCATACTTATATAAATCTTATGTTAGGAGGGAGTAAATCTGTAACAGCTTCCTTGCTCTAGCTTATTTTCTCCAGTTTTCACAGTTCTTATATTAGTTGGAGCAGGTTATTTGAAATCCTATGTAATCAAATATAGAAGACTTTTTATCCAGACTGCCGTTATCTCCAAAACCATTTCTCAGTTACCCTTCTCATCCTGTCTAGGTCAGTTATAATTGTTTCCTAGGACAAATATTTTGACCATCACTATTTTTCAATTCATTTCCCATTCTCCTGCCTGTACAGCATGGTGTCTAAGCTTCTCTCCCTACAGACATGAAAGAATAGGGTGTCTACACAAATGCAGTGAGGCTGCTCTGATGGCCTATAACTATAGCACATTGAAGTAGATTTGATTAATTGAGTCTGCTGGAGTGTGGTAATTACTATGCTTCAGCAGTCTCCAGCAGACTCCAGTGTCATGTGTATCAGAGTCCCTACACTGAAAAATGGTGGTGGGGTGCTTTAACTAAAGCTTGTCCAAAGAGCTTTAGTTAAAGTGCCCCTGCTTCCATTTTTCAACACGGGGATGCTGATACACATGATATTCCAGGTGCTTTAATTAGAGTGACTCTTAGAGCCTCTCTAATTAAAGAGCCCCCCCCCAAACAAGCAAACAAAAAAACTCCTGGAGCACATGTGTAAATGTGTATGATGTTCTTCCTCATATGCTTACTAAACCAATGCTTTCTGCACTGTTGTATCGATTGCCTAATCCCTTTGAAATTCCAGACAGCACCTAGATAGTCAAGTTTAAGTTATCCTTGTTATATCACATACCTGTCTGAATTCATGAATCCAAGTCTGCAATCATGCTTCATGTGCTATTAGCTACTAAATAAATAAATGCATTACAGTTTTATAAATCCTTTTTCTTAGATGCAATGACCTTTCCTGTCTTCTGCTCAGCCTCTCTTCCATTTCATTCTTTGAGTTTTTAAAAAATGGCCAATACTTCTCAATGATATTTCACTGCAAATACGTTTGGGTTATTTTAGAAATACTGATGGTGTTCTCTAGCTAGTTATGTCACATGGCTATAAAAGGGCTTAAAGTGGAATAGAATATACAAATCCTTATGGAGCTTTGGGAAATATTTGTCTCCAGATACAAATCTGAACCTTAGCTTAACAAGGATTAAATTCAAAACCTGCTAGGGGAAATTCAGAATCTAGGCAGTCTACTTGCCTACTTCCTGCACAATGGAAGATCTCTAAATTTGCTGAAAAGAGACATGTAATTTATAATCTCTAAAAAGGATTTATGGATAATTTCACCTGCAGTGATTTTTCATTCAAGCATAAGAAAAGGCCAGTTGAAACTGCAAATCATATACTAGATCTATCTCTCTGTCAAAGGAAGACAAGATATCTTTGCCCTATATAGGATTTGTTAATAGTATTTAGAGAGAAGAGATCAGTGAGTACCTAGAGACTCCCTGACCGAAACTTTTCTACAAACAAAAAGGACAGAAATACCCATATACTTTTATATGATAAATGCTTTAAGAAACATGAAAGATCAAAAATGTTGGATGAGAGCTACTACAATGTGTATATGTTCTTAACTTTTTCAAGTAAACTCTGCCTCTTAAAATAGCCACATCCAATTTCAAACAACAGAATCTGCAAGAATTGAAAGCATAATGTAACAGAAAAGAGTTGTAACTTTATATATAAAATTGTAATTTGCAGTTAGTTCAGTGGGCCTCACTACTAATCAGATCACATAATCACTGAATTGAGGGAAAACTGTATTAGACTGATGCATGGGGAAATCTGCAACAGGTTTAAGGAGCATGTTTCCTTGTTCTTCAGGCCAGTAGGACCACAATTTATAATGTAAGTGAAACTTTTATTGTATGGAGATCATTTGTAAATTTTGTTTTGAGTAAATTCACCTTGGGACTGATTAGGGAAGCTACTATGTAACCTTTGCATTTGAGAACATGACACCATCTAGTCTTGTTCTCAGGCCTCCCACTTTGATTCATCAGTTGTCATTTGATTTCATTATGTTTTCATTAGCTTTTGAGATGGTCTAGAAATAAATGCTTTTGTTCGCCTCAGGTTACTATTACATATTAAGCTTTAGCTTTGTAACCCTTCAGTGAAATAGAAAAGCATGAAAGCATTATGCTAACTTTAGTATGTAGATTGTATGCAACACCAATAACATCATCACTTGAAATACAGTCTCCAGTTACCAGAACTGCCACCCCAGCTGCTGCGGCGCGCTCAGGGAATGCCTTGCCAGGACTCACACAGAGCTTGCAGTGGCAAGGAGCGTCCCTGTGTGGCCCTGCTGTGCCTTGCAATGTTGAGTCATATCCACTGGGCTGCAGAGACCCTAGGGGGGGGCAGCAGGGCACAAGCCCAAACCCGCAGCGGGCAGCTTGCCCTCACTACACCCTGCACGCAGATCTGGGGGGCACAGGCCCCCCTGCCCCACAGAAGTGCGGACAGCAGTGGGGAGCTGGCCCCTTCCACCCACCCCCTGGACAAGCTGTCAGCGGCTCTGTCCCGCTCCCTGCCAGGGCCCTGCAAGCTTCATGCACTGCTTGGCTGGGCAGCAGCTCCTGCCCTGCCCAACATCCTCCCTCCCCGATGGGAGCTGCTTTCCAGGTTGTCTGGCAGCTGTGCACATATACATGCCCATGATGACCCCCTGCCTGCCTGTCTTCTTCTTGCTCCCTCCCAGCCCTTGCAGGGTGCAACTGTGCCAGCCTACAGAGAGCTTTTTGCAAAACTGAAAAATCCATGGGGTTCTTTGGTAAAATGAGAAATACACAGTTTCTCAGGCAAAGGGTAAAACCTGCATTTTTCTATGTGAAACAGAAAACCTGGATCCCTACTGATCTCAGGCTATTTTTAGCTTTTGATCCCCCTTACTCCTGGACAAACAATCCCACCCACATACCCACTAGCCCTCCCTGACCCCAACTTTCCCCTCTCTCCCCTTAAAGCAAACCATGTGATCATAGACTGGGTCCCAGGAATATCTGCATGTGTCCTTAGGGAATATAATCAGCCCTCTAATGGGACCCTATAGTCTGCTGTGTCTGTCTGAAAACACATAAAAGCAGCAAACCACTTGAATTGTTGGTGCCCGAGTTAAATTATCAATAAAGGATTGTTGAAAATCCTTGGCTATATCATAGGGATATTTTGATATTTAATTAATTAACGCTCTTAAAATGTTCTAATATCAAATCTGTGCAATATAGTATAGTTATTAAATGCTCATTCTACTAGTATAATTAATTAGCTGGCCTTGAGCTAATAATAAATGTCCTGTTCAAATTTGATCTTTAATTTACCTCCAATAAAATTTTACTAGAAGAGTTAGGTGTAGTCAACAGTGGTCATTTAAGGCAGGCCCTTGGTTACTTATGGTGCTGTTTCATACAAATCTGACCCTTAAACCATGACTTATGATACCATTGCTTCCTTTATACCTCTTCCTCTGAGCTTTACTGCTGCTTCAGAGCATAGCTGTGAGTGTGTACTCCATGCCCCATTAAAGAAGCTTACATAGCATCCTGTATCTATAGTTCTGATGGGACAGCTTGGCATAAAAAAATGCTTGAGAAGATTGTGGGAAGGAGAGCATGGATTGGCAGTGATTTATAATATTGCATTAGAAAAATAAATACCTGCATGATATAGCAGAACCCCTTGGTGAGTAAGAGTGGCCAGTGCCCAACTGCTTAGCTTTCAAAACCACTAAATCTATTGGCTGGCCCAGACCTCTCTCCTCTCTCTATTCTCATAAAAATTTACTACAGATGGGTATTAAGAAACTCCAGGAAAATCACTCAGTATTCTAACACCATCGCTGCCTTATGATTGGCTCACTGTAGTCTCTCTCTATTTTTTTAGCAGAGAAGGTTTTCTACAGCCTCACATGGTTTAATTTTCTCTTACAAACTGCAAAGAGAGAATTTTATTGCTCTATCTGGAATAAATAAGGTATAAAATATCAAAAACCTGTATGTGAACAGAATAGGCTTAAATCACTTTTGCAATTGCAGGCACCATTTCAGCTGCTGTGCAAAAACCTTTGACACTATTCTCAGCCCAAGTATTATTTGGCTCATGGGGTTTAGGATAACAAACTGCCTTATATATCAGAACAGGACAGTTTTGTGTAATTTGGCTTCACTTCTGCTATG
>JAGPOW010000229.1:11359032-11380952 GCA_030014935.1 Caiman crocodilus | reverse complement strand
AAGATCCTTTAAAACAGGAGAATCCTCCGGTGGAATACAGCTGGCATAGCAGATCAATACCATTTGTTTAGCACATCTGGAATAATGGGTATATCAGGGCATTAGAGCACTAATGCTCATTATCTGGGGTTATTAGGGCAACCTTGAAATACCTATAACTTTTGTCAGAGACTGACATTTTCTGACTTGTCCTTGAATTGAATTGGGTGGAAAGGTGTCACAAAGGTGTATTCTGTCCTTGAGAATATCTACATACAATGGTCAGGTGTTTGTGATAATCAGGTGAGATAGAGGTGACAATAGCATACTTATGACAATGCTTATTTCTAACTAATTCATAGATAATTTTTTTCCTTTGTAGATAGTGATGATCACAGAATCATGGAAAATTAGGGTTGTAACCTCAGATCATATAGTCTAACCCCGTGCTTAAAGCAGGACCAGCTCCAACTAGATCATCCCAGCCAAAGCTTTGTCTAGCCAGGTCTTCAAAACCCTAAGGATGCAGGTTCCACAATCTCTCTGGGTAACCTGCTCCAGTGCTTTACGATGATGTGATGTGAAGAAGAAACAGTTTATGGGGATGTAGACCCATAAATTCTAATGATTTGTGCCTGATTCAAGCATATCCCTATCACAAACACACAAACAGTCTCAACTTAATCCTAATGTTACATTTCTGCATATACTTAAGTTCTTTGTTAAAATATGGCCTTCCCTAGCCAGCTGTTTGAAAAACACATAGTTTGAAAGAGAAAAGGTGCTACTCAAATAACAGAGAGTCCTCTGTGATGAGTTGAGTTTTGTGGTGAAAATTTTCACTCTTTCAGAGAGGGGTTGTTCAATAATTATCCCTGCAATACCAACAGCTTTCTATTTTACTAATTTAGTATATGGATATAGTAATAATCTATTTCTGATCTTATGGGAAATCTTCACATTTTTAATCCATTCCACAGCTGATTTTAATGTGCTGAATTTATCTTTATAGGGAATTTCCATGCAAGAAATGGCATGCTGTATTGCCTCAAACAGTAGCAGTTGACTACTGACTATAGTATTTACTGGAAATATTGGGAGCAACTGGAATAATTCTAAAATCTGGAACCACTCACTCTTATGAGTCATAGTTATAGATGTCAGTTCAATTCATTCTCTTTTTCCAAGTATTTAATGACATGGTGTGTCTATCTGTATACATCTTTTTTATTCCTTTGGTAGCAATTGTCCTTTGTCATAAGAGCCTATAAAGTTTAGACTCATCCTGTATCTTGTTTTTAGTGGTTTTTGGAAAATATTTATTAAATGTAATAAAATCCCAAATAGAAAGCAGGATCTTTTAAACTAAAAAAGCATGTAACAGACATGTCCAAGCATTTTGAGATTGATTGGCATTTGATAATGAGCAGCATGTTGAATAAATTATAATGAGTCAAAATCTCACTAAATGGTACTGAAAAGCAGAAAATCTTCTTATTAAAACCCCCCAAACAATAGGGCAAGTATTAGTATATTCAGTTCGTATGCCCAGAATTAAAATACGATGACTTGAGATGATATTTGTTCAAGTTGAACATCAGAATCAAAATATGTTTAATTTACAGGTTTAATGAGATGAAAACTTCTTGAAGTCATTTGTCCTAAGAAACTATGACTTACTTGATTATTAATACTGAAAATTCAAATAAGTCTTGTACAGAACATGAAGAGCATTTTCTATATCCTTGGCAACAGGAAGTCAAATCTGTCTCTAGATAACCACTTTAGACTGGCTGCATACTTTTGTATATATTATCCTTCACAGTTAAAACTTTATAAAGCCTCAAACACATCCAGATGGACACTAACAGTGACTGCCACTTAGAAAACCAGTATAATCCAGCACAATACATGGACCATGGCAAGTATAGAAGGAAAACAAGTTTGAATATGATACCTCCTTGGTTTGCTGGATCATCTATTAGGCACACCAGTTCTACTTGAACAAGGCTGTTTTGCACACCCAAACCTTCTCTAAGACAAAACAAATCCTAGGCTTACACAACCTTAACTCCTAAACACTGCTGTTTAGGATGGTCTTCACTCTATATGAGCTGGTATTCATGCCTGTATCTTTATTCATGAAAACAAACTTTGTTTTCCATAGTTTTTTGGCAGGGTTGAGATGCATAAACCATTTTCTTCCTTTCAGAGGAATATAGTATCTTGGCATTTTTATCTGGGTCTCACATTTTTAAATGTGATAGTTAAATATGAACAAACAGCTCATGGTACCAAAATGTTAAAAAAAGGAAAAATACCTGGTGACAGAATGACGAGCTATCATTTTGTCTTCACTGGAAGCCACCTCTTTCTCCCTCCACCCTATTTAATATAAAGATGGATATTTCATAGGGAACACATGCAAAACAGTGTTATCTGGTCAAGATAAAAGTGTTTCCTTTATATTTTTATTTCTAAGTACAAGTCTCTGTTCACTTGAATTGAAGTTGAATATGTCCATTAAGCACAACCAGCAACAATATATAGTATGTGTTATATGGCTTTACTATAATGTACATAATGCATATTTTGTTGCATACGATATACAAATATCTCAGCAGGGTTATTGGGTAACAGAGCCACAAAATTGAAAACTTGGCATGTGTACAGTGATTAAATCTATAGCTTCATCCACGCTCCAACTATAATGTTGCTTAATTCATCTGAATTTAATTTTGATGCCTATTTGTAATTAGGGACATATTGGAAGAACGGCATTTGAGTTCACCAAGTATTTTCAATTACTTTCTCATCAACTACATTTCACAAACTTCCAACTTGTGAACTGTCGGCTAAAATAATTGCCCTGGAAGTTACAATTTAAATTCACAGAGTTTTATCTCCTTTTTTTGCTTTTTATCTCTTTCCTTGCAATCCATTGCAGTCATATTTTGGATTGAAGTGATTGCTTAAATATAGCAGGCATGCTCTTCAGGCTCTGTACCTGCTATGTGTTGAGGCTGTAAGTATTTAAGCATATTGTGTCAAATTGTAGCATCTGTTAGCACTTTGTTGTATCATTTTTTAATTTGCTGTCTTACAAAAGGTAATGCTTGCTATGTTTCTAGCAGACTTATTAAAGTCTGTCCTTTCCTATAAAATTGGCTGAACCTGGTAAACAATATTTATATGGGGACTTCCTTTTTGTACCTTGATTAAAGATTAGCACAATATTTATTTAATTAAGCTTTGAAAGTTGCTTGGCTTTGCATTGACTTCCAAAGGTAAACAAATGCTTTGCCATACGCTATCTTCAACAAACAAATTGAATTATAAAAGACAAAGATTGATCAGCTGAAACTCAAATATTCTTGGAATCTTTTTGCCCAGCTGTAACTGTCTATATTAAAACTTTTTAAAAATAGGAAATCTAACATCAAAGTTTATGTCAAACCAGAATTAAGTTATTATAGACATTTTGTTTGTTTATTTTTTAAATAAATTTTGAGGACAAAACACCATTCCTTAGTCTTTCATCTGAACTCCATTCTATACTAGAAGTGATTGAGCCCATTTGAACAGTTAGTTTAATGTAAATGTGCTGAACAAGAACCAGATCATAAACAAAAGCACAATAGGGCTTCAATAGGCTGAGCACAAGATCAGAATATTAACCATGGATCCTACTTAGGTAAAAATTCTTTTCACTTGGTCGTGGTGTATAAGAGGGTTTCATGCCTCTCTTTTTGTCGCCCCAGGAATCTTATTGCATTCAGATGTCTGCTGCTTAATGAGATGATCTTCAGAGAAATAACTGTTTACTAGTCCGTTGCTTGTTGCACCTTCATCACTTGTGTTCATCCTAGGATAGTTCATGGAGTAGCATGCTTATTGCAGAGACCTCTCAGACCAGAGGCACTTGTAAGAATATCTGTGTTGTCAACCATGCTAAATATTTTATTAAATCAGCATTTTGTTTCACACTCAGTCTGAAAATCAAATATGCCTATCAAGAAAGGTAGGGGTAGCCATTACCTCTGAGGTTAATGTTATCTGATATTATGTCATTAGACAGTCATTTTACATGTCAGTAAGTTATAAAAAGTAATACAGTGATATAAGGATCTATCTGTTGATCTATCTTATCCTATTACTTTCTAGAGGCTAGTATCAGGAACTATCATTATAGTTAGTATCTTGAATATTTTTTCCTGTCATGAAAAGGATAATACAGCATGCAGCCAACTGCAATACTTGATTTTCTTCCACACACACATTTAGCATGGAGTTCACTTCATAAATCCTATTGTTAACAAAATAAACATGGATGTGCTTTTTTTTAATTTTGAATTGTTGTTGGTGAAACAGCTTTGCAGCTTGTCTCCTTGCAGGTGGTTTATTATTTTTTGCTTTCAAGTTTTGGTTTATATATGTAACTGCTTCCTGATCCATAAAGCCCATGTGAAAGCCAGAGGCATCTTTATGCCAAAATATCAAAAACCTTACATTCTAATTCTAAGAAAAGTGATTGCCTTAATATCATATAGGCTGTGTCTACACAAGTGTGGATGTTTGGTCCCCCTGGGACAACTAACAGTGGGACATCTTGCTAGGGAATGCCTATACCATGCAACCTCTGGCACATGGCAGGTTACCCTGGGTGGGGTAGGGCCAACTGGGGCCAGCACTGGACTGCCTTACCTGGGTTTGTGGGGCCTCCTGGGGCTGCAGCAGTGGCAATCCTGCCACTCAGAGCTTGGCAGCCAGCCAGAGTATGGCTCCAGCAGACCAGCTCCCCAGCTGCTCTCACATGTGCTGTTCCACTTTTTTTTTAAGCAGTTTTTTTTGATTCATGGATATACAGGGATCAACTCACCCTCACCCCTGGTGCTGCAGTAGGGCTGTGTGAAATGGGTTGTATTCAACTTAGATTCAGATTTGGCCCAAATCAGGGACAGTGATTTGATTAGTTGATCTGGATCACTGTTCCCAGTTCAACTCAGCTGAATCTGAATCTGAAGATCTGATGCAGATTCAGAGAATCAGATATTCGGCCATAGACACAGTTGTAAATGTTTTTTCTACATAGCTCAAGGTACCAGATGCAGCTCATGAATGCTGCAATGGTGGGGCAGATGGAGTGTCCCACAGGAGCGCAGGGGGCCCCCCTGATTTCTCAGCAGTGAACCCAGAAGTGGACTGGAAGTACTTCTGGTCCACATCTAGGTCCACTGCTGAGCACACAGTGTGGGGGAGGGGGCACACCCTCCCGGCTTGGTAATTGGCCACAGGGGGACACCAGGTGCCCCCTATATCCAGGAAGCACCAGTCACTGAGCTGGGGGGTGCCTCCTGAATGCTTCCCAGCAGACCCAAAAGTGGGCCAGAAGTGCTTCTGGTCCACTTCTGGGTCTGCTGCTGAGCGTGCTGGGGAGCACCCACTGCTCCCCTACCATGGGACTCTCTGTCTGCCCCACCATCACAGCATTCATGAGCTGCCTGGTCCCTTTTGGTATGTAGAAAAAACATTTAAAGCTGTGTCTATATCCAAATTGCTGAATCTTTCTGAATCTTTCCAAATCAATTTGGAGGATTCCAATTTGATTTGGAGAGATTAAATTGTCTCTTGATTCAGTTTGGATTCAGAGATTCAGCCACTAAATCGAGCTGAATCTCTGCTGAATTGAATTGGGGACCGAAACTTCACACAGCTCTACTGAGCAGTGGTTACTGTGCATTTATTTAGTATCTGTGTAATCAAATACTAGATAAATGCACAGTAACCAGATTTACTGTGCAGAGCACTGGCGAACACTTTTTAGTGACATTACTGCACAGTAGCCTACTAATACTGCACAGTATTAGTAGGCTACTGTTGTAGTCCATGAATGAATTCTAATACAGTTCGTGCTGTGACATGCTACTTTGCAGTATTATTCGGCTACTGAGCAGTTAGTGTCTTATGTAGACACACCCACTGTGTACTGGTGAGTTGAGTTGAAGCTATTTCTAAGGTTCAGTCAAACATTAGTAGAGATGAGGAACTGTGTGAGACTACAAGGCCAAATTCTGGCCTCAGTTACACCACTTTAAATCCAGACTATCTTTACCAGTTTAAGTGGATTAGATCAGTTTCACTATAACTGTAAATAAAATCCAGTCAATGCAATTTATGGTCTCTCCTATGTACAGTATTTAGAAAAGAAATGCATACAGAGCAAGAAAAATTACAGAAGTTAAACCACAACATCCTTCTAAAACTGCAGGTTCAGCATCCACAAACCAAAAATCACAGGTGATGATACCTTTCTCTCAGGTCAAGTGGAAGGAACAACTGATTTACAGCAGGGTGGATTAGCATTGTCCTATACATTTTATTGTAGAAATTAGAAGGTAGGATAAAAGAGATGGATGTTTTCTTGAAGTTTATTTACTCAAACTTTTTTATAGCAGTGGGATCCATTTGGATGAACATCAATCAATCTCACTACTTTTGGCTTTTCATAGATATTTAGTGGGTTCCCAGTTTATTTCTAAATGACCTGAAAAAAATGTATCTTTGCAACACAAACTGACCAGAATGTTCTTTTATTATTTCCCAGGAGCTTTGCTCATTATCCAGCAGGATACAGCTATGTTGCTGAAATAAAGGGATTGTCATCCCTCCCACCTTTATAAACCTTTATTTTTTCAGAATATTGTAACTCAGACAATTCCATTTATAAAGAGCTAAAACTTATACAGGATCTGTGGAGAGATGTCAGTTGTTTCACATGCTTATATTAAAATGACTTTACTTGGCTTGTTTGTGTGTTTGTTTATAATATGATGGAAAATAAAATCCCAAAACAGTGGAGTCAAAACATTTTCAGATTGATTCCATTAAGATTTCTTCATTCTCCTTTGCTGACTTTAACAACTTTTGCTTTCAGATGTCCCTCACTTTTAACTTCTCCACTAAGCTCTAAGTCAGGGATGGGCAGAATACAGCCCAGGGTTGGATCCATCCTGCCAAGGGATTCTATCTGCAGTTGGTCCTTTGGCCCTGCTTGGCCCAGGCATTGGGGGTGGGGGGACAGTCTAAGTCATGGTGTGTGTGGCTGTCCCCACCACCACCAGACACATTGCAGGGCAGGGGCAGTGTGGAAACCAGACTCAACTTCCCAGCAGCCCGGATGGTAGTGGCTCATTCTACCTGACTGCCACTGCCCGTCTGCCACTGCTACCCGGATACCCTGGCCCTTCCACCCCGCACCTACTGCCAGAGCTGCCAGATGGCATAGTTTGGTGCACAGGTGTGGACTTCATAGGGACCAGCCTGGTACCTCAACAGACAGGGCACTCTTAGCTAGGTAGATGGGATAGGGCTGCAGGTGGGTGGGGGGTTGCATCTTGGGAGAGGGACGGGGGGGCTGGGACCAGGTCTGGGCATGGGGCTGGGGCCAGGATGGCAGGGCAGTGACAGCCCAGGGCAAGGGCCTAGGGTAGAGCTGCAATTGGCTTCCCACTCTGCCCAAGGAAGCTGCAACCCTAACCTCCCACACCTACCAGCACTGGGCCAGGTCAGCACCTCTCTGCTCCTGACTCATATCAGCTCAACAAAACTCAACAGGTGGCCCTTCATCCCAAATAATTGTCCATCCCTGCTCTAACTTCTTTACCCTCTAGGTCAATCAGTGTCCCAATTCTCTGCGTGTCTGTGTTGGGGTGGTATGGCATGTTCACTTTCAACAGTTATAAATCATTAAAATGTAGTGGCCTATTAAAGTTACTACACATTTAGGATATAACCCTCTCCAAAAGGAACAACTTTGCAAGGCCACAGGAGTACATGCCACATGCTAACTGCCTGAATGTGTGTCTGCTCACACGTGAATTTACATATTATACTTAGACCATACTAAGTGTACTTAATATATGAGCATCCCCATGCTAAAGTTCAGTAACTTGTGCTAAGTGATCTCTGAGCATCTCAAAGTTATGCCACTTCAGGAAAGGGTTAATTCTGGGCTGTGCTGCCTACCTCATATTAGGGTAACTTCAGTCTGCTCCATGGAGATAAAATAAGCAATTTGTAGTCCACTAACATCTTGGGATACACTGCTCCCAGCTCCCTCCCCTCACTTAGAACAGCCCAAGTATTCTGGTTCTTAGTCACACAATTGTTCTCCAGTCCTCTTGGCTAAGTACAGACAGTCAAAAAGCCCAAGGTTGAACTGACTTAATCTTCACAGGTTAGTCTAAGCTGTGTAAATTGGACCAATAAACAAGTGAACAGACATTTACTTTTGATTCTGGAAATGCAGGCAGTTGCCTGCAGTGGCCTAGGTCAGAAGGCAGGGGGTGCTAGAACATACCTCCCTGCTGTGCTGGAGCAGACAGCTTAGGTCAGGGCTAGCCCACCCACCCTGCATCCGTACTACATCCA
Source organism: Caiman crocodilus (assembly GCA_030014935.1). Classification (NCBI taxonomy): domain Eukaryota; kingdom Metazoa; phylum Chordata; order Crocodylia; family Alligatoridae; genus Caiman; species Caiman crocodilus. Next base: position 11,372,543 of record JAGPOW010000229.1, on the reverse strand, counting down.
TCCAGGTTTATCTCGAACCAATTCTGGTAATTTTGGAAGCAGTTTATGTGCACTGAACTTCTGTTGTGTTACAGATTTGAACCAGTTTCCAGTCACTTATACCAGTTTATGTATAATTTCTGTCTGTAGCCATTGTAGAACGTTGGAGCTGTGCAGGCAAGAAATGGCATTAACCCATAACATGTGATGTATCTAACAGCACATTCTAAGTTTAACCACTTAACATCCCGCAGAGCTACAATCTGGAGATGGAGAGTCTACCTGGAGATGTTGTGCTATTTACTGTGTTGGTTTTGTAGGTGATGGCACCTCTTGTGGTTTTTGTTACTGATGTCTCCAGAAGCAATCTTCACCATGTACCAAAGGTAGGGAGAGAACTTTCTGAATGAGGATCCTCAAAAGATCTAAATTTCTTTTTGTATGATCATCCATAATGACTCTTTCAATCATTTAAGATTTCTTTACTAGGAATTTTTGCTGTATTTATTCAGTCACTAGAGAGTTTAGGAGTCCAGAGCTGAGGGTGAAGGAGAGGTCATCCATGCCCCAGTCATCCATACTTGTTGAGGCAATTTTATATGAGCAATGAGGTGAATGCAGATTACTATAACTGGGTGAGCATTTTACTGTTGTTTTATGCCAAGAAAAAATATAAAATTAGATGAGGAAAAAAGACTAGATTAACCATTCAGGATTACTTGCCATATATTTTTAATAAATAGAATGGAACAGAACTAATATAAAATTGGAGAGAGTAACCTTCACATGAGGTTAGGGATACAAGACTAATCATGAATCTCTGGTCGCCCAAACTTAAATCTTGGGAGAGACAAGATTGTTGGAATTGTCAACAAGTCATGCTGCATGAGAAGACCACATGGAATAAGTGAAAATGTGGTTGTGAGAGACCTGATGACAATCCTAGGACAAATTCTGCTTTCAGCTACATTGGTGTAAATTCAGGACAACTCCACTGACTGCTTTGGTATAGTTTAATACACCTACAGGAGAGCCAAATCTCTCTATCAAAACACATTCATCCCCAAGGTACATGTATGCATCTGTTTTTATATTTAAGTTTTCTCTTATATGGTTAAGCATTTTTTGCTGGTAGCCTTAGGGATATTTAAGCAAGATGAACCTTTTTACCTAAAAGACCGTAAAAAGAGAAGAACTAACAAGGGACTATGAGGTGTTATGGCAAGGGTGATGAGGTGTCTTTATTGGAACTCTGCAAAATAGTTTGCACACCAAGTGAAAGAGGCAGAATTTGTGTTTTGCCTGTGTTTTAGGGAAAGGGAAAAATGAAGCTTTTTCCCTGCCATACTTCATCAGTCTGTGCATGCATGTACAGGAAATTATAAGACACAATCTGTGACATGTTAAATATTCTGCACTTGGCTAGTATTCCAAATCCCCTGCTGAAAGTGGGTGGAAATCCATTGCTGGCAAACCTGAGGCTGTTACAATTTAAGCCATTACATTCATTTCATATTTATATTCCATTAAGGGTGGGTTGGTCTTAATGAAGACAATCTTCTCTACTAGTTTCAGTTACAAACAAAATCTATGTGGTATAATGACATCAAGTGCTATACAGTACATACTCAGCTTTCTCACCAGTGGGAGGGCATGGACAAATTCTTCACAGCCACTCTCATAATGATGGATGTATTAGCCTTTTTTCCTGCCACTAATATCCTAGGAACTTGGCTTTCAAACTCTTGAAATTTGGCTCAGCCAAATCATTTAGTATTGAAATCTCAGTGAGTGGCATTGTGCTGATTCATTGTTTGATCATTATCCACATTACCACACAAGGCTAAGTTCAGCCCATATCCAAAAACATCCCAGTGAGAAGAAAGAACCACAATTATTAGCCACTCTTTTGTATAGTTAACCTCCAGACTGTGAGGTAGGGATAACAAGATGAACCAGACAAAAAGTATTCCTGTTATTTTCCAGTTATACCCCTTCACAGTCTACTAATGTTTTCTGGGGTAACATTGAGGTTATTGTTTTCCCTCCTTCTTTGAAAGATATTTTAAAAAATACTATTAAAGGGCTGCATATGTATTTCAAAAAGGAAATAATTTCTCCAGGAATATTTATTGTTTATTACAAATCTTTTTTAATGGAATACATATCAAAGTTGCACACAGGTATGGTGTTTCATCCAAAGAGGGACTCTATAATCCCATGCTAGAATAATCACCTTTAAACACTGTCTGCTACAAAGAAAGCCAATAGAAAGGGTGGAATTTTATAGGATTAAGTGTTTAACACAGTGCTTATATTTCATAAGATTATGTGAGCTTTGTGAAGTAACTTGTCAGCATAAATGAGCTCTTCAGTATGTAACAATGTTAGATTGTTCTTTCCATACTTGTTATCATAGATTTGCATTTGCTCAGCTCTTCAGCCTAGAATCAAGATACTGCCCAGACTGTCAATATAGTAGTTTTATGTGGAGTTTAGGTTATGGTTGCACAGGATGGTTTGGATAGGGGTGGTCCTGCCTCAGGTAGTGGGGTGGACTAGATGACCTCTGGATGTCCCTTCCAGCCTTTCTTCTCTATGACTCTATGAACACCACTGTTAGTGGTGCTTATCTAAATATGATTTTGCATTGTATAACAAAACTCATGACTTTCAATCTATAGCTCTGCTCTTTGTGGCATGGGCCATCTTTTTTGTTGTGTTTGCCAAATATTTGGAGTTCTGGTCTATGACTGGAGGGCTTAGGTGATATCACAATACACTTACTAATAATCATGTTAAGGTTAATAAAAATCAATGTAAATGAACAGATTATCAGTTTGACCAGCAAGAGGTTAATTCTAACAGAAGAGAAGCTGGAGGTGGCTGCATTTCTATTGAGGAGTACACTGGAATTCAGAATATCAGGTGTTGAAAATTCACATAATCCAAGAACCAAAATGTATACATCGTAACTCATTTAGTTTGACAGAGATCATGTTAGGAATAGGTTAATTAAGGGCAATGGCTAAAACACATTGTGCTTCGATATTATATATTGTCACTAATGCTAACTTTATTATATTTAAAAGTAATTTGGATTAAAAGTAATACGCTACTGTACTCAAAGCTTTCACTTCTTTTGTTATGGTCTCAACTCATATGAATAAGCAGTGGTTATAAATATTTTGTGCTACTTCTCACCAAGTTGTATATAGCATGTTACACAGCATTTGTACAATCTTGCTATAAATTTATATTACAAATATATCTGTAACTGTCTTTTTGCTGAAATGTAAGGAAAAACATCCTGTAATGCAGAACAAATAGTAAGCAAGTATGAATTATGAAACTATGCTTGTGTGGAAGTGCTCTGATGATATCATACAAAGCATGAAAGCAAAGTTTTTAAGTAGTATCTAAAGTTACCAGAATCCCTTGCTGAAAATGATAATCTTTGTTCATTTAAATATGTTTATTTTATTAATCTGTAAAATTCAGGACATTGGTTTCTAAAATTACTTTGTCCAATGCTCAGATCTTTTATTCCTTATCTATTACAGGGCTTCCTGTTGGGAGGGGCCTTGCCCCAAGCACAGAGTGGCTGCTGGCACCACAATGAGGTCTGCCTGGCCTGGTTGCTGCCACTTTGTGCTAAGACTGAGCCCCCTCCCGGCAGGGAGGGGGCTTATTTAGCCGCTAACCCTGAGCTCAGGCTGAGCAGTGGCTGCAGCCAGGCCAGGCAGACTCTGCTGCAGTGACAGCGGCCTTTCAGTGCTTGGAGTAAGCCCGTCCCAGCAGAAGGAGGCTTATTTAGCTGCTGGCTGCTGGCACCACAGCGGGCTCTGCCTGGCCACAGCCACTGCTTGGCTTGTGCTCAGGGCCAGTAGCTGAATAAGCCCACTCTTGCTGGGAGGGGGCTTGCCCCGAGCATAGACTGAACAGTGGGGGCTAAACCCCACCCCTGCCCAGCAACTGGAATGGCAAGTAATGAGTGACCGTGATGGGCAGCAGCCCGTTCCCAGCTTCCCTGAGTGCAAGCCGGTTCCTGGCAGGGGCCACTGTGCAGGGCTGATAGGGCTGCTGAGGAGCATGGCAGCACTGCAGGGAGCTTGAAGGGCTCTGGCCTGCTCCAGACCTCAGTGCTGTCGCATGCAGCCCTCTGTAGCTGTGCCCGTCCCACAGCACAATGCCCCAACCAGGAGAGGGTTTGCACTCCCCCACATTGTGCCAGGGGCTGCTGCCCCCAACAAGGGCCCTGCCCCCTCCCGCTGCAGTGACAGGGTGGAGGCACATCCAGGCAGGGCCCCTAGGGCAGGGGGCAGGGAGCACGGCGGCAAGGGCAAACAGACCGAGCTGCTAGCGGGGGTAGAGAGGAGACTAAGTCTCCTCCCTGCCCTATTCTGCCTCAGGGGCCATGGTGCCCTGCTGCTGCAGCTGGAGGGGGTAGTGCCCAGCAGACCCACCTTGAGTCCCTGCCAGTGGGCTAGAAAGGGGTGAATTAAACCCCTCCCTGGCCAAGTAAAGAAGCCAAAGGCTGTTACGCATGCAGGAAAGCCAGTCAATGAAGATGTAAATTGAAGAGCCAGTTCCTGCATGCATATCAGCCTCTGGCTTTACTACTCATTCCATCCAGAAAAAGCACACACCAACTGCAAATGTGTCCTAACCCTGGCAAAGGGTTTTTAAACCCAAAAGCTTGCTAAGAAGAATTTTTCCAATTATTTGACTTGGTCTAATAAACGATATCAGATTTACCCGAAGAACCTTGTCTGCCTATATCCTTAGACCAACATGGCTACAACCTCTGAATAAATTAAACATTCTCTCACTATAAAGAAAGTAAAAGTTAGTCTGTAAAATGCCACTCTGCCCTGCCTTCTTTTACAAAACTTGTTACTGTCTTATGCCTTATTCAGAAGATGCCAGTATGCAGAATCTAATGGTAATAACCAGTCAAACAAAGAATACAATATTTCATGTTTTAGTATCATTGTGCTTCTAAATGATAAAGCAGTAATTACTTTTCAGCTTTCAGTTGTAATGCTACTAAACATGTCCCAATCATTTTTCAAGGATGTAACTTGCAAGAAAACAGCATTAACAATTACATACTGTTTTCAAATGAGATGCCATTTTCCTTTTGGCAAACAGCAATGTTATTTTAATGTGTAGCATTTGTTTAATGCAGCACACAGATGCTTCCTTGACAATTGTAAAGGAATAAAAGAGAGGAAAACAAAAAGACAAAACATACGAATTGCAAATGGGAATCTCAACTTCTTTAATAACAATTCGTATCAACCCTTATGATATATTGGTTGGCTTATATGGGCTTTCATTTGATAAAAATATCAGCCAACCTGTCTGCAGTGGTGTAGGTTTTGAGAAGGCCTGTTATTCTGAAGTGCTGATTCGATTTTCAGCAAATGGAATGTTTCAAGGTAAGTTCTTGTGTTTGCTACTCAAAATTTTCAAACCTCATCAATATCAGCGTATGTTGGCATTTGTATTCTCATGAGGTTATTTGACAAACCAGGATAGAGTCTTCCTTTGACTGAACACAGCGTCTAGTTATCTGTTCTTCATAGTTAATTGGAGTAGGAAAGTATAAGTGTCTTCATAGCAAAATTATGATGAGTTATTACCTTCCAAAGGTTCATTATTTTTACTGGTATGTTAAAAATGAAGCCTTGAGTTCATTAGTGCAGAATTATTCTTTTTAAGAAGAAAGAGAACTACAACTTTGCAATTAGAAATGAAAATGAGACAACTTACATACCAATGTAAAAGACAACTTTGGTATTTCATGAAAAATAAGTGATCTGTTTATCTGAGATTCTTGAAATACCTTACTCATTTAATTAATCAAACTTCCAGATCTCTTTGTGGGTCAATTTTATTATTTCTAATTTGTGGAACTAAAAGGTTAAGTTGCCCATGGCCCCACAGTCAATGGCAGAGTTGTGAACAGAACTCAGCTCTTTAGTCTTCCATTATCATTTCAAGACACCAAATAATTCTTTAGCCCTGTCATGAATCACTGTGGAAATGCCTCTACAAATTACTATGCAATTAGTATAAAAATTGCTAGTGTAATAATAATAAAATCTTTACCACTTGAGCTTTTCAAAATCTGAGACAATACTTTAGGTCAGGTATGCAGTGATGTCCCTTTGCTCTCATTTCAGGAGATAAGACAAACTATAAAGAAGCAATATCATAACCTGAAGATATGGAAAATCCAACATCTGCTAAAGATCCAAGACAGTAGCTATAGCTGCCACTACACCTTGTTTCTTTAGGCTTTTCAGTGCAATTGATGAATGCCGATTGCTACTTTTCATAAACCAACAAACATTTCAACATAAAAAGAGGAAACCATGTCTAGCAGTTAACATGCAGAATCCCCCCCTCCCCTCCCATTTTTTTTGAGAGAGGCAAGGATTTCTTTGGGTGATATCTTTTATTGGTATATAGTTAGAGAAGCTTTTGAATACATAACATTCTTCTTCAGGTCTCTAATATTTTTAGTCATTCAGAATTGTTACCTTTTTTGATTTGAGTGATTAGCCAAAATTTGGGCCTTCTAAGTTGTTCTTGTCAGGAAGAGAAATCCATTATAGAATCAGGAATATTTGATACATGTTTTTTTATTTCCGTGAAGTCCTGTTTCTCTGAACAGTAGGAGCTATTTGGTTCTCTTACACAAACTCACAAGCCTTAGCAAAATGATAGCCAGAGGAAACTTTCTGCCCTCATGATTTGCTTGTGTCTTTGTTTTAGGTGGTTATGCCTATGTTTTATGTGGTTAAAATGCCAAAATTGTTTCATAAAGGGATTTATCTGTCTTTAAAGAAGATGGTATATTATATCAGGCAGCCTTAATGATATTTCTGTTTCCACAGCAACAGTTTTAATCTGAAGCAAATGCTGTACTATCCAATACCTGCAAATATTGATATATCCAAGAAATATTACAGTTGTAATACAGTTTCCTACATTCAGGCTATTTGTAGACATGCTCACCATTATCTATACTGTTAACTGATTCACTTCACACAGTTCAAGTCAAATTTCAATTCAAATTAAGGGTTAATACATGATCCAAGGGGTTTGCCCCATTCTTCACAGGCCAGTAGCTGTGCTTGGGCAGGCCTAGGAGCTTATTCAGGATAGTGCTAGTTAGTTATGATGAGGCGTTATTGGCACATTTGATTTTGTAAAGATGTTACTTTGTTCTTGATAGCTTCTGTTGTGTTACAAAAACCCAACTGAGTTTCCCTTGAGGGGAATGGTATTTGCAAGGCTTATCTGCATTCCTAAGGAATACTTATCTGAGTTCCTGTTACCAGATTTGCCCATCACTTTGAGGTGTGCTCAATTATTAGGGATATGTTTTTAGGGTCTTTTTAATTATGTCAATGTGCTGCTTGTGTTACTTGTGTCTCTATATGGAGCCGTATATCTCCCTTCTGCAAGTTCTCACTCCCAATGGAGCTATCTTGCAGAATTCAGTGTCAGTGGGGCTGGGTTCCTCCAGTCACCACATCAGTCATTCACACAAACACACACAGATTAATGTGACATACCTGACCCTGCTGGGTTGATCAGCATGGACAGGCTGACATCCTCACATGCCAGGTATCAGTTCATTAAAGTAACTATAAAATGCAGTCAGACGCAAGCACACAAGTGAACAGAATACCTCTGATTCCACCTGGGTGTCCATGATACCCTCATGGGCCAGCAGTCAGTTCATAAGGGCACATCTGAGCCAAACTGGGTCAATCAGCCTATACAAGCTGATCCCCTTAAGTGTTTCAAACTCAGCACGTCCCAATCTTTTGCCCTAGCTGTCCTAGTAGTGGTAGCATGATGAGCAGACCCCACAGTATTTCTGGGCTTCACAGGGATCTTAAGTAATAGAAGCATTGCTGCAGAGCAAGTGGGGAAGGAAAGTAGAAAAGGAAACATATACCCGGTTACTACTGGTTTGACTATAAAAGTTATTTATTGCTGGGTATATGAAATGTATAATGGTACTATTGATGATAGACAAAGGAAAACAATCAAAACAATTACACTACTACCCTGGTTTCACTAACTATTTGAGGAAACTTATCTCAAGCTTAACTAATACAGTTCAGGTTCAGAAATCTATGCCTAGAGAGAAGGGAAGGAGAGAGAGAGTGAGAGCTGGGGTCTTACCAGTCCAAGGCCCTCAGGTTCCAATGCTAACAGATAAAGTTCTTAGCACAGTCCTTGAAGGGAGATGATCTATTTTATCCACCTTCTCAAGAACAGCAACAGATGGTGTCAGAGAGATTTCTTTCTCTTGAAGCACACAGGTTGCTGCTTTTACAGATTTTTATACCCTCAGTTCAGCTTCTTCAAAGCATTCTTTTAATTGTCTTTTCTATTGACAAGGGTTTATCTGTTTGGAACAACTTGAGAAACTGATTAACAACCAGGAAAAACATAAATTTTTAAGGAGTAACTAGACACTTAGAAGCCAGCTTGAAATTCTTATGGATAGCAGATATACTGGATGGGATACCTCATTGTTTCTTCTTGCTATGCTTGCAGTGTCAGGGTTTTGTATTTTTACCTATTGTGAATAAGCCTCATCTTGCTAAAAGGGATTGATTACTTGGAGTGTTCATAAACTTAGTGGGAGGTGGGGAGGTCTTCCACCAGCCATCCTGGGAAAAGTATGACAGCATTTGTGGTCCAGCCTCCAATGGGCTGGACACTGTGATGAACCCTTTACCTTTGTACAAATGTTGCCCATACCCCCTCTGACTCGGTCTCTTTGCCTCAGCATTCCCTAACTCAGTGACCGAGTTTTAGTCAAGTTTAAATAGGCCTCCTATAGTGGGACCAGGGAATGTACGGCCTGAGATACCTATTAAACTTTACTTCTGCTTAGTTGTGGTTAGATAAGGTGTGTGTGTGTTGGGTGGGGGGGAAATCTTTTGTAAATCTAGATTAGAATTGGTCTGATAAATGCTGAGCTAGGTGTGTGTTAATATGGGTTGATTAACATTTGGAGCACAGAGTCCTCATCATGCAGTGCTCCCCAGCTTTTCTGATCCCAGAATTCAGTGTGGTCTTTGCTTTGGGCTTTCTGTTCTCCATCTCCCATGTAAATGAATTGTCATCTGGTTCCATATGGGATGCAAATGAGACCGAGGGCAGTTGTTTCCTTATCTGGAGGGCTTTAGGTGCGTCTCCCACTGCATCTTCATTGTCTTTGGTAATCAGTTCTTGTTCAGGTAGAGCAGGGGAAAATTCTTTGTGAGTCAGACAGGCTGTGCCTTTGCCAGGGTTCCCCAAGAACATGGAACTGAGAGGTAACAGTTCCTAAGGACTGTTTTTTCTAAAAGCAATGCCATATATACGTGTTAATTAATATAGTTTAAATTGCCTAATTCCAACCATCCCAGTCTGCATTAATTTTAAACCTATTTCAATGAGGTTTAGTTAATTTGAACTGGTACCAATTTTAATTTGGACCACAGACATCCATGTGTATATAGTGACAGCTGTACTTGAGATTAAGTCTAGAAAAACATAATGTGTATAAATTGCCCAAGTGCTTTATGAAATGTTATAAATTCATTGTATGTAACCAAATAGCTTTTTAATTGCACAGTGGCATCTAGTTGTAACTTTTATAGCTCTGTAATATGGCTACTGTCAAGAAACAAGGCAACATGAGCTAATCCCTATTCAATATGAGAATGGGGCATCATATTGTGACCTTAGTACACATGCTTTGATATGAAAGACATTTTTTCAGGCATCACATAAACAATTCAGAGGCCTAAAAAACAATAGGCATTTGCTGTGGGTAGCAGACTACAGAATGAATGATTCCATGTTCACAGAGCAAGAGTGTTTTCTGAGACCAGTCTATAATGCTTGATAATATCAGTTTCCAAATCTCCTAAGGAAAAGACACTCCACAAAGAGCTACATATCATAACATACTTCCTCATTATCTCCAGCAGAAACTGGAACAAACTCACTGAATGGGGAAAAGTAACTATTCTTATATAAAACAGGTATGTATCCTGATTAAATTCCAGCACAGGCGCAGGGTTTTTTTCTTGCAGGCAATTAATGTGAAAGAGGTTTGTTTCATATTCTATTGTATATATGAGCATATGCTACATATGCATTTTAGTTAATGGTTGCAAAAGTGCCACTGTCAAAAAAGACATTCTTTTAAAAATCAAAGACCATGACATTAAAATCATTCCCTTCTATTTCAGTTGTAATAAACACATCATTTACATATTTAAGTAAGGTATTTTTAAGTATAATACTTGAGGCACTCAGTAGAAAACCATAGACCCAATTTATTGGAACCCTCTGACTATTTTTATTGCAAAGGAGCAGTAAATTCAGTTACCTGGGTTGCACAGGTGAGTGCAGAGGTGCTTTATTTACTAGAAAACACTAGTAAAATATAAACTGCTTATTTGTTTATGATTTTGTGATAAGCACTCTGTAAACAAGAGGAAAGTAAGTGCAGTAGACTTTCAGTATAACTAGCTTGTACTCTCTTAAAAGCCAATCTAATATTAAATTTAAGTTTTAATTTGATTCTATGATGTGTAAGTGCAGACTCAGTGCCTTGTAGGGTTACTATATTTCCAGTCCCAAAAAAGAGGACACCTGTTGGGGGTGGGGGTACAGAATGAGGGGACGGGGGAATATGATGGTGGGGTGGCAGTGACATGCTGGTGCCCTGCCCCTGCCCATTCTGTTGCCCCTCACTGACAAGCCACCCCCAGCCCTGCTGCTGCCCCTCATTCTGAACCCATTGACTCCAGGCCTGCCAGTGCCCCTCACTCCCAAACAGCAGTATTCTGCCGCCACCCCTTGCTGGTGCCCCTCTCTCCCAACCCACAGCCTCCTGGCATGGCCAGTGTCTTGCACACCCAGCCCACAGTCACCTGACACATCCCCCATGCCCCTCACTCCTGATCTGCAGCCCCCTGTGCCCCTCCTAGTCCTGCCAGTGCTCCTCACTCCCAACCCGCAGAACCCTGTCCCCCCAGCCCTGCTGCCCAAGCAGCTCCTGCATTGCACATGTGCTGGTTCTCTCTTTCTCTCTCTCTCTCTCTCTCTGTAGTTACCGGAGCCCATGCAAGGAGCACGTGCTCCCCAGGAGCCAATCACCTTGCCTGATGCTGCCAGCCCCAAGCAGCCAGCCTGGGAGAGCAGAAAACTTGGACATCTGCTTTTATTTAGAAAACCTGTCTGGAAACAGGACAGGGGTCCAAAAAAGAGGACATGTCTGGGAAAACCCAGACATGGTAACCCTATGTTAAGAAACCTAATGTATCAGAGGCGTGCACTGGTAATCCTGGCCCTGTTGAAGTCAATGGAAACATTTCCATTGGTTTTAACATAGCCAGGATATAACCCAAGACTCAAAGAAGACATAGCTAAGACATAGCTAAGACATAGGCATGATGTGCATGCATGTCCAGCTATATGTCTTTAGTGTACACACACATAGTTTACCGGCATTGTTTGTCTTCCATGTTTTTTATGGTTTTGAGGCACAGGATACAGAGGTCATTCTATAGATGTCATTTACCATTGGGATAGAGCTTGAAATGATTACATCTATTCCTTCTTTTCTTTCCTTTCCAGTGAAGAACAGTTCTCACACTTCCTTACTTTTAACATTTTATGTAATCAACTGTTACATTTCTCAGACTACCAACGTATTTTGGGAGGCTGTTCTAAGCTTTCATAGATCTTACAATTAGATTTTTTACTTGTGATACATGGCCTCAATTTTTATTTATTTAATTTCATTCTGCAGCTTCTTCTGATATCCTTTCTAAAAAATAAATAATTTTAAAGTATGGTTTTCTTTTTAAATTCCAGATTAAAGTCAAACAGTTATCAACTGGAGACTTGTGTTATTACTTTATTGGGGAGAGCTAATTTTGAAAAGGTAGAGGTAATTATGGTCTGTACTTAGGGGTCCACTAAGACTTTCTGCCTAATTAAGTATCCCTGCAGGGAAGATAATTGCTATGATACATTAAAGTAACAAGAGTAGTGTGTACAGGCATGGACCCTCCAGCGTCTTACAAAGAAATGCTGATGAGCTCTGAAAAGAACCCCATGCAGTCCCCCTTACCTGAGAGATTGGTGGCTGTGTTCTAACTAGCTAACATATTTTATGTTGGCATAACCACATGAAATACATCCTTTCAGGGACCACAAGCAGATAGTCCCTTCCTACCATGTTTCAGTATAACACAACATGTAATGAAAATCATCCATTTTAAAAAATAGCAAGCAATAAGTTTCATATTAGGTCAAATCAAGAGTAATTCCATTTAAGTCCATAGAATTAAATTGAATTGATATAATAACTGATTTAAGTGAAATGATATTAAGCTCTTCGAAAGCGTGCCTCTTTTTGCAGTGCTTATGCTAATACAGGAATACAGTAGCTTGTTCCAGCTGTTTTGGGCTGAAACCCCAAAAGCTTGTCTCCTGTAGTTAGTTTTAGCTGTAGGCACTTTAAAATTAATAGTCTGATTTGAGCAAAGGGGCTATTTGAAATATACATTGGAAAAAAGTGAACATAAATGTGCTCCTGCCAAGCTATAAACACATTTATACAATGCAGTAAGTCAATATTGTTGCTTTTGCTTGGAAAAGCTTTGACAGTTACATTGATTGTACTGGTCATGATGATGGAGCCTGTGGTTCCATAATAGCTCCACTCATACGGGATATGACCACATTACCATTGTAAGCCTTATTCTGACATCCCATCACTTGGCCAAAACTCAACTAAGCTGCCTTAAATTTTTCATGCGCCATCTAATGGAAAAGATTATTTTTCAAATTAGTCTGAAAAGATGGATTGGGTTCAGGAAGGAGATTAATGAGATATATTTCACCTGTTGAAACTTGATGTAAGGATTTTCTCTGGAACAGATACTCAAACTTGAGGTGAGACTAAACTTGTTTTTGGGCAATATGTGGTAATTAACCTGGAAGAGGCTGGTATATAGAAAATGTAGAAAGCAAATTTTTAAGAGACTTAGATACTATAAGCTGCTTCAAGAACATATTTAATTTTAAATAGTCCCATTTACTGAAGGTTTTAAGTATTTTTCTGGTTTGGGGTCAGAGTTAATAAATCTGGGTTTTGTGAACCTGAATTTCCTTTGATGTAGGTATAGTACAATGAGAAAGAGTGAGAAAGTGAGAAGGGAAATGAATACAGAGCAAAGATTAAAATAAGCACTAAACATTAGGAAGTAAATGTGTGTAGTTATTTATACTACGCCATTTGTGTGCAAGATTTTTCCCAGACATGCTAAATGACATGATTAACATTCTCAGACATGAGTGCTAAATGAAGTTGCAGGTTTTGAAAACTGCATCCCTTTCATTTAGAGCAGTGGCTCTCAGCCTATTTGCCACAAAGGACCACACATGCAGCTCTCAGTGTGTTATGTGGGCTGCACCCACACAACATA
>JAGPOW010000229.1:11318261-11358633 GCA_030014935.1 Caiman crocodilus | reverse complement strand
TTCCTGTGTATCCTTTAACAGGATGTCACACGGTCGCAGAAGTGTGCTGATTGGGTTGCATGTGGCCAGCACGCCACAGGTTGAGAACTGTTGATTGAGAGTCAGACTTTGGGTTAGCTTTAGTCTCCTACATTTAAAAAATTTGCCCAATGTCCCTTCCCAAATGGTTTACAGCAGCAACCTTTTCTGTCTGTAAGTGGGTGACCACCTCAGGTCAGAGGAGGTCAGGCACTAGGACTTACCTGCAGCCAGCATTTTTTCCCATAACAGCACAGGGAAAGTGTTCACAGGAAAAGCCTTCGCTGCTGAATGTTGCCAAAGCACCACATTCACTGGTTGGATCCAATGGCTCTGTGAGCTGGATCTGGCCTGCAGACCACAGGTTGCCACTTCCTCATTTACAATGTAATTGCGGAAGGAAAAAAAAACCAGGCAAAATAAGGACCTTTTTTTTTTATTTGTCTTTTATTGTGCAAAGAATATCTAAATGTAGCAGTAGCTGGGTTGGAATGATTGTATAATTTTTTTGGATAAGCAGGGAGCTCAGCTATACTACTGTGCATTGTGTTTCCTAATGGTTAAATGCAGGCACCTCTCTGTTGACTGACTCAGCAATATGGATTGCTCTTGGGAGGCAACTTGCTCTAAACATTCACTGTATAGGAAACCTGAGTTCCTAGCCTGTTTCTTTGGAATATCCTACTAGGTCAAAGTGCCTTGCAATACCTAAGGTCTTATCTGTACTGCATCAGCCATGGGTCTCCAGCCACTCAGGTCCACCTATGCATGTCAGAGGTGGGATTTCAGTGGAGAAGCTGGTCTGTGTTTGTCCCCAGCTTCTGCTCTTGAATCCTTGGTCTTGAATATGCTTCAGAGTGGCTGCTGGGAGTTTCCAGCTCTGGACTGTGTCAGCAAGCTTGGGTGGGAAGGGCATAGCCAGTCCCTTCTTCCCCAAGGGCCAGCTGCTGAGATGATATCAACAGGTGCTAAGTGAAGCCATCTACAAGGTTGACTTGAATCTGGCATTAGAGTCTAAGATAGTGGGCACCAACCTTTTTGGTAGGTGTGCCACAAATTAACCCCATACCCTCTCTGAGTGTTATTCCAATCCCTTTCCCATACCTGCTCTGCTGCTCTGCTTTCTGCTTCCTGCCCTGTGCTTAATGCTTAGTCAGCTGCTTTGCTTTCTGTTCTGTGTTCTTATCTGCTGCTGTGCTGCCTGTCCCCTTCCCAACTGGCCAGATGTCACATATACAGGCTGCCCATGTCACTTATGGCACACGTGACATAGACTGGCCACTCCTGCTCTAAGGGATGCGAGTGGGTAAAAAGAAGCACAGTTGTTCCCATTTTACAAATGGTGAACTATTACAAAGTTGGTTAAGATACTTGCCCAAAGTCCTACTGCAAGTCTGGGACAGAAATTTAGGTCCCAGTCCTGTGCCTTAACTTTGGATTTCTACAACGGTTTAAATACTTTCACATAACTGTAGTCTCACCTACATGTAGCATGGACATAATTAGGCAGGAACATGTGAAGTTAATGTGTACTATTCCTTGCTACTTAGCAAGAGTAGCCTATTATTTAGCTTTAATTCTGCAGCTCCTGCTCTCTTAGAGACTCTCATAGCAATCAGTGGGGCTCTGCTAAAACTCCTCATGTGATTAAAGGCTCCAGGATCTGCCCCTAATTATTCCCATATAAATTTCACTTCACAGTGACGACTTGGAAACTTAAATAAACTTCACTTCTTGTTGTCAGGACCTTTCATTCAGTCAGTTTCCCTAATTACATATTTTTTTCCCCTTCATTTGAGTGTTATGGAAAATATAAAACAGTGTTCTGGAAAAAGATCACTGGAGACGGTGTTATGGAGAGTTGGTTGAGTTTGGTACATTAGGCCTGTGACAATCTATCATATTTTATGTTTGTATAAAACCTGTCATTGGTGATTAAACCTAAAGCTAATATTGCTTGGAAAGGTACTGAATTCATTCAATTGCTTGTACAGTTGTAGACTGACATCTGGCAAATGTCTCTTATAAAAACTCTTTAAAATGCATTAAAATGTGCAGAAAATGTAGTAAGTCTTTTTATGAGGAAAAGAACTATATGCTAAAAAGGAGAGATTTCAGATTTTCAGAGAACTAACTAGGGGGTTAAAATGGCTTCTTAAAAAGTCCTCCTTTTTGGGTCAGGCAAATTCAACCGCATCTTTTTTCTGTCATTGGCTGAAAAGGCTGAAGAAGACAGATTTTCAAAGGTTTAAGAAGCCTAAAGATACAAATAGGAACCTGACAGGTTTTTTTTAAAAAAGCTAAGGGAATATTAAGAACTTTACTCTGCTTGGACACATAGATTGTTTAGACATTTCTGAAAAATACTAGTAAGCCTATCTGCATTGTTAGGCATCTAAACACCTTTGAAAATTTGGTCTGATGTTCCTAGTGAAAAGAAATTAAACTTGTTACAGAAAAAGTCTGTGCTTTCACACCCATCTCTTTCATTTTCTTTTCTTCTGAAGCTGACTTCTAAATTTATATTTAATCTTGGCCTATTTTATCCCAAGTAGGTTTTGTCTCATAAAATAAATTAAGGGAAGCTTAACTGTATGAATGATCAATTAATTTAACAAATAAATTAACAGAAATGTGAAAAATGCAATGAGAAGTATGTGGAACCTGCTTATTCAAATATCAGATCAATAGCTTACTGCATTTTTTTACAAAACCCATGGGACTGGTAAGCCATAGCATAGGAATGAAAAACAGGTGTAAAGACAGACAATACACTTAAAGTTTAATTCAAGTCAGGCAATAGCACGTGTGCTTGTGCACACACATTAAATATATTATATGTATTTAGTCGCAACAACTGTTGCCTCTTTCTGCTTTCACATAAAAGAAATAAGATTTGTGAGATGTATCATGCCTGGCCAGGGAAAGCTGTACTCCTACAATACAATGGGGAAGCATATAGATTTTTATCGTTCGCAGCACAAATCCTCATCACTTTGTAAGAGAAAAGAAGGCTCAGAAACAGAATATGTAGGGCACATCCAGATGAGTGTGCATGTGCATTTCTCCAGGGACATATAGCAGTGGCACATAGTTATGCTGCTGCCACTTGTTTCCAGAGAACACCCATTGACATGTGCTCTGGCGCATGGCACGTTGTCCCAGGTGGGATAGGGGAGGCTAGGGCCAGCAGCCTTACCTTGGCATCCTGGTGCCTTCTGGGGCTCCAGCAGCACTACTTTGGGTGCACGGAGTTTGGCCAGGAGCCAGAGTCAGGCTCTAGTTTTGGGTGGTGCACGCTGCTACCAAGTTTGCCACCCTGTTTTTTTAGTCCATGGGTTTTTTGACACTAGGATCTCCTGCTGCACTGCAAATTGTCAGTGCAGTGATCACCTGCATGTGCATGGTCATCTGGACATGCCCATAAAGTTTCATGTGCACTTGTGAGTCATTTCCTAGTGTGCCTTAACTATAGACTAAGACATAACTTTGTCCATTTGTTTCACTATTGAGGCAGAAGAATTTTTTCCCTCTTCAGGGCTGCTAGTCAACATGAATTAGGAAAGTAGATATGACTTAATTAAAGATGTTTTTAGTTATACCTTGTCTCCACTAATGCATCCTTGTCCAAAAGTGTCATCTTTTACTGAGTGGTGGAAGGGTGGTATGAATGGCAGACTTTTTATGTGAACTGAGCACTTGTAAGGGATTCCACCTGGATGATTCAAGACTAATCTTAACCTTTTGCAGGATCTAATATTACAGCAGATTCTTGTTATTTGCATTGTCTTTTCCCCTAGAAAATTTTGTAAAGAAGTAGACTATGCCAATAAATGAAACAAGACAAAAATCCCAATGAACCAAACCTTCCTTTTTTGTCCTTAGCAAAGAACAAGAAGTAAAATTACTGCACTACCCCACCTCCTCCACTATAACTTAATGTAATTGGGAATGCTTTGTTTGAAACAATGCAAATGACACAAAACTACAATAACTTCAGTAATAAAATTATGATGCAGCACAGCATGCAAAATAATTCAGAAAAACATATGGTTTCATGGGAAGATATCTGCTATCTTCATTTATCTGTAAGAAGCACCTCATTTTTCCTCAACAGAATCTTCTGTTGGAGAATATTGGTCACGCTTCACAAAGATTTTCTTCCATAAATCAGTGAAGTACTGATTATTATTACTTAAATCAGAGCTTTAGGTGTATTGCTTGAAGAGACAGGCAGTTGGGTATCATCTTTGTTGGGTGCTTATAGGCAACTCTCACAAGTGAATATAGCTTCACACAAGTCTTTATTAATGGTGTCCTGCAGACCAATGGGTAAATTTTTGTGTCATTTTGTTTGGTCTGATGACCAAGTCATCTGGTCCCTGACATTATTCTGTCTGCAGCATACTACCTGCCTGGCAAAAACAATTCATGACAGTGTTTTCTTTCACATTTTTCCACACTGTGTTGAGAAGATCTAATTAATTCAGAAGTGTTAGGTTTTTCTCAGTTGTAATTGGCATTCAGGTCTAAGTTGGTGTCTACATCTGAGATAATCCTCTGTCCAACATAGCTTCGGTAATGTGACTAGGGAATGAGATCCCAGTCACCTGGCTGAATACCTGCTGTGGAACATTAAGGGGAAGGAAAAACAATCTTATATTATTAAATCTTTCAGCAGCTTTGGTTGAATAGGCACTTCAGTTACCAGCAAATAAAAGAATATTAGATATTCTGTTGTTCCAAGTGCCTTGCAAGCTGCCTTTCCCGTTACAACATTTAGTTTCTTTGTTTTTGCCAATGAGTAATTTCTGCTTGCCTATTCCTACTACAATACAGGCTACTAACAGTCAGGCTGCCCTTTCCTTTTACCAGCCACTAACGTACAACATTAAGGGAAGTGATCCATCCAGGAGAGCTCTATTAATAAATGACGGTTTCATCTCCATCATCTTTTTTTTTTTTTGGGGGGGGGGGGGCAGGTTGTAGCCATTGAGCATGTCAGGTTGAATGTTATCAGTCACATGTTTAGTAATGAATTAGTTGGCATCATTCTTTTCTCCAGGGTGATAAAGCTGTCTCAATGTCTGGGACCTTGCCTGTTCTCTGGTGTTTTGGAGCAGGATTTGTTTCTCAGGCCTGCTGACAATTTCAGTCTGTCTGGGTGTTGTTCTTGATAACTTTGACTAAGAACATCCCAGCCTCAACTATCTTTTCCTGGGATAAATTTGATCAAACAACTTAAGCACCTCATGCTTTTTTGCAAGGCACAAATCAGTCCTTTTTGACTTTCTTTGAGCTATGCTGAAGAAGTGCTCCAGTATGGCAATTCAAACAGTACTGCTTTGTAATATTCAATTAACCAGTCCTTAGCTACATTTTTTCCCTAGTTTCAGCTAATGCAAAAAACTAAAATATGCTAACAATGCAAATATTAGGGCAGCACTTAATAAAATGGATACCAAATATTTTGCCCTATGGGAAAGTGTACAAATAATTTAAAGGTGCAACTAACCAATCTACAACTAAGATTAAAATAATCTACTTCATATGTTCATTATTGTTGAAACTGGGTTGTTAGTTTTTGCTCTTAGTTTCTTAATATTTTAATAATTTCTCTTAATTCTAAAGTCCTTGTCAAGTTCTGTTGCTATGGCCAGGGACAGGTGTTACATTTGTGCCAGGAGAAAAGCCTTGCACAAAAGGAAAGCATGCAGCTATTCAAGGGATTTCTTGCAGAAGAAAACTGGCTCTCTCATAAGAAAATTGGATCACTTCCTATCAGGAAGATCTGTCTCCACCTGCATTAACTTGAAAGGCTGTACACTAGAATCCCACAGTATCTGCTCTCCTTCCCACCCAAGATTTATTTGTCAGGGAGCCCTTAAGGACCTCAACAAATTAGCTTGGGGGAGGGGCATTCTTTTGTGGCTCCAGGAGGTTGTTGTCAGGACAGATGGCCCCCCAGCCTCCCATCCTTCTCTGGGATGACCCAGAGACTGCAGGGGAAGGGATGTAGCTACACCATGGTGGCAAGTCCTTCAGGACTCCCGGAGGGCTGACTTGGAGAAATGTACAGAACGGAGGCTATTCTCCCACCGTGGGAACCAGGAGGTTTCCTGCTAGGGGAGTCAGGTTATTGGTGGGTGTCACAGAGCACTTGGGTGCCCTGCTCCAATTTATCTTTGCATGTTAGATAGTCACAAAACTTCCAGTAAAAATGGTAAGGTCAGGTAGCAAACAATCTCTTTGTAAAGGAGGTGAAGGATAATGGTGATGATGATAATAATAATAATAATGTACATTATTTTGTACATAGTATTCATCTATAAAGTAATCCCTGTAAGTGCTTTATCAACATCAATTAAGCCTCATTTAATTAATTATGTCCTCTGAGGTAGGCATTGTTGACATTTTACAGGTGGATTAATTGAGACACAGGAAGGTTGAATGCAGATTTTTTTTAAAGCTGACTCTAATTTTAGTTTTTGACATCTTTTGTCAGTATGCACGAAGTTTGAACATCCAGCTTCCATCACCAAGTAACATTGCTGAACACTTCCATTTCCAAAAGCTACAACTAGACACGTTTATAACATAGCAATGGTCTTAAGTTGCAGTAAAGGAAATTTAGGTTAGATATTAGAAATAATTTTCTCAGTAGAAGAGTAGTAAAACACTGGAGCAGGTTACCTAGAGAGGTATTGGAAACTCCATCCTTGGAGGTTTTCAAAACTCAGCTAGACAAAACTTTGGCTGGGATGATCTAGTTGGGGATGGTCCTGCTTTGTGCAGGAGGTTGGACTAGATGGCACCTTGAGGTCCCTTCCAAGTCTGACTTTCTATGATTCTTTGTCCATATGTAGAAGCGAGTCTATGAAAGTTTAAAAGTGTACAGGAAATCCTAAGCACACATGGATGGTGTAATTTTTCTGGGGCATATGGTCAGTACTATTCCTTCAACAGTACCTGGTGTGGGAAAAGCAGCCCAGGGGGATTTCATTTGCTTTTTTTCCTGCAAAAATGCATGTTGAGTGGCCATTTAAACACCAGTTTTGGCCAGGAAATAGAGGTGAAATCTCTCACATCAGCAATAAACAGGTGACCACTGCCCCTGCACCTTGTACCACTGTTGCTGCTTTACTGATTTCCATAAAACTATTGTGGTTGCCCTATGCAGTGGAGAAACAGGGGATAAAGGATGGGAGTGTGAGGCACCCCTAGCCCTACCTTCCACTCTCCTTTTATGCAGTGCTCAGGGCTCATGACTCAGTCATAACCCATTCTTCTGCTACCGTATGTAGTTTATGTTTCTTTTCAGTCTTCTGAATATTTATCAACTATAATAATAATAGTATATATTTAAATAATATCATTTAAGTCCTTGGGACTTAGAATCTTACTGCTTTATTCTATACTTAAAGTCTTATACCAGTTTATAGCATATCAGGATTTGGTCTCGTGTCTGATTTACAAATCCTTCCTGAATATAGCTGCATATCTTATTTTTGACAAGACACACCCATTCCTATGATTTGCCCTGGAGCTGTTGAAGTGTTGATACAGGCATCTCTTCATCTATCCCTAACACCTGATCTCTTACAACATATTTTCACTTGTTCCTAAAATACTATTCTTAATTAAATTTTGGTGAAACCTCTGAAAATGAGCCATGCTTAAGCATCTTTGTAAAAATCTAATATTTTTCCACGTTGCAATGTTTTCTGGTAATTTCTCATTGAGACTCACACGTTTGTCTTACCCAGGATATTTTCTCCTTTGATTCTGTAAGAAAAACTTTATCAATGTTATATAATAAGCTAAATATTTCTCCCCAAATCTATTTTAATAGAATTCTTAAAATCAAAATATCTCTGCAATTTTACTGCTCGATTATTCTCTGTGATACACTCAGTTAAACTCCTTTCCAGTGTAACTTCAATGACGTAGTGCAGTATCAGCAAGAATAAAGTGGCTTATTTTACAAACTCCCATAGTATGATGTCACATACACTGATGGATGCCATGGCAAGACTAAGGTATGACACATATCCTAGAAGAAATGAAGATAAAATAAGTTGAATTTTATTGAGTCAGAGTTCCAGGGGAAAAAAAGAAAACATGAGTATTTGAATCAGGTCCCTGATTAGTCACTAGTTTGGAGTCAGTGGTGCTGTGAAATAGAGTACAACTACTTGCTCTCCAAGTACTCATTCATACCCACAATGAATTTGACTACAAGCTTCCTTCTGCACTGCAGACCAGATATCTTATCAGAACTGTTATAATGTATATATTTTGGGCGCATAACATAACAAAAAAGCATCAGGTATGCTTCAGGGCTGAAACCACATCTCAGGTTTCTTTTTGTTTTGCTTTCTGATATTTGAATTCTTGGATTTGTGATAAAATACATTGAAGAATTCCACAGTGAAGGGCTCCACAGTGGTGAAGGGAGTGATGATACCTGTATCTTACAGCCAGGATCAAATCCATTGCTGTTTCTCGTGCCAAGCCAAATTAAAGTTTTCGTAAAGCCATTATATTATAAGAGCATCTATCATTTTGATTCTGATTCCTTTTTGTTTACAGACATTGCATTTACTTTCTACAATTGGCCAGTCTGTCCTGGAAGGCTCTAACTGTAGGCTTTGAGGATGCATTGAAAAATCACCCCTTTTCCTATATTCTCTCATTCCTACCCTCACCCCCCAAAAGTTATCAGCTAGCATCTATCATTTACTTCTTGCAAACTGGATGACTATAAGAAATAAGGAAAATTTGTTAGTTGCTTTCTTAATCATTACCAGTTTGTCATATCCACTTGGAAATGTTTTCCATCACTGTTATCTGAAGCCAGTGGATCATAATGCAAAAAGCTGATTGTATAAAAACAAAGTGACATTGGGCTGTCAAACCAAAGTATCCTTACCACAAATCACAGTTTGGGACTAAAATTAAAGTTGGATTGTAGTGCAACAGGAATGTTGTTGTGGAATTTTAGGGAAGCTGTGCTGCCAGGCTACAAATTCCACTGGGTAAGAATTCTGGTTAGCTTTGAGCCAAATGCTTGTCCTTGTCCTTATTAATCAGAGTTTGTTAGAGTATTTGCACAATTTAATTTCTGGGATTTCCTATGCCATGCATCTTTTGGCTTACGTATTGATGAGGGCACAGGGGTTGGGAGGAACTAATATATTATATGTGGCTTTAATAAAAACAGGGTCTGAGCAAATGGTTTCCTTATGAAACCATTTTGACGTGAGGTACAAGCCATACTCATCTGCTTTACTGAATACATTGTAGCCCAGGAAAAACCACAGACCCTGGTTGAGAACTGTTATGTTCATATATATTAGAATTGTTTGGTAGCTCAAGTTCATATATATAAAAATGATAATTGGTTAACTCAAAATTTAAAGAGAAAAGCTGATACAGGCCCTCAGCCAACTAACACAGCCATATCAAAGAGAGATGTCTTCTATCCTTCATCTTGTGCTCCAGCTTTGACATGTAAACCTTCATTGATCAATTTCCATTTAAAGTTATCTCCTAAGACTGGTGTCTCTGATCACATTTCACTATGTTCTTAATTTTTTTTGTTGCTACAGTATCTTAATTAGCTGGTTTCATCCTTGTAGATTTTGCCTTGTGACACTTTGCCCTTTCATAAAAATATAATATCACCTCTTACAGGACTGTGGTTTCATTTGGGCTTTGCCCACAGCAGCAGCACCTCCATCCTAACAAGTTTAGAAAGGATGCTATATATTTTATTGTAAAATAAAAATCACAGCTCAGTTGAAACTATCAAGTTTGGAGAAGAGAGTTGAATTCACAGTACACCTCTTTATTTGAAGGGATTGGTTTACTGACTTGGATAAACTATGAATTTACTTAAACTCCCCTATTCACTCAAATCCAAGACAAAGTTTTTTCCACATTAAACATGGCGGGAAATAAGCCCCTCATCTTGGATTTGAGTACAAGGTGTAGTGGCAGGGGACTGTTGCGGCTCTGGCTCTGGCCCTGACCTGGGCTCAGGCTTGGGATCAGATTGAGAAGTGGAGCTGCAGCTATGCTCCACCCCCACCAGCTCTGCTCCCATAGCCACTCACCCTAAGTTGCAGCTCTGGCTCTGGCCTCACTCTGTCTAGGGGCATGGAGCACACTGTGGCTACAGCCCCAACCCTGTCAAGCAGTGGCAGCTGTAGCAGTGGAAGTTCCCACCCATCTTCAAAATGGGAGAAGGGGTGCACTATTCACATTTTATTAAGAGCCTCGAGTGGACCCTATTCTACTCAGGTATAAATCCTCAGAATATTTGCAAGCAGGGAATTAGAGCACCTATGTTGGCACATGCACAGATTAACAAATCACCATGCAGCAAGGCCAGAGAACTGTTTTGCTTTTCTGTTCTGTTTAACAAAGCATTTAATGAAGAATTATGGCAAGCCATTGTGTTTGTCCTGGCTGTGACTGTCCTGGTCTATCTCATGTAACTTGTAATCCATGTTTCCCTTGTTGTAGAGGCTAGTGACAGACATTATACATAAACTGGTTTAAGTGATCAGGAACTCGTTTAAACCTGTAACCGAACGTAAGTTTCAGCGCACATAAACCAATGTCAAAATGGCTGAAACCCGTTGAGCTAAACCTGGTTGAATATAGTATCAGACTTAACTGACTGAGCTCAAAACAGTTTATGTGATGTCTGTCCCAGACCCCTTTATGGTTTAAGTTCACCCAGAGTCCCCTAGCATCCTGGAGTACTCTCTGGGCTGGACTTTTTGCTCCATTGGAACTAGCCAGAGCAGGATCAGGCAGGGTTGGGGGCCTGGCCAGATGCTGGCCCTGGAAGGGAGTAGGGAAGAAGTTTATACCCCCTTTCTCTCCCCTGCCTCATGAGCACCACCCTGCATTTCTCCTCTGGCTACTCCAGGGGCAGGAGCATGGTGAGCCCTAGCATTAGCCTGAGCTGAACTGGCCACAGAGGGGTTTAATTCCCTTCTCCCTGTCCCACCGGCAGGGACCTGAGCCAGAGTCCACTGAGTACTTCCCCTTCACGGCTGCAGTGGTAGGGCTGGGTATGACCAGATGTCAGCTGGTACAGCCCGCTGAGGAAAAGGGGCAGGAAAGAGGGGGGGGGTTCCTCCTTTCCTCCCACTATCCCCAGATGGGTCTGCCTGCCCTGACCTCCACCTCTGCTGCCAGTTGCTCCCTGCTTAGGGCAAGTGGTGGAGTAAACCATCTCCTGCCTCTCTCCCTTCAGCGTGCAGTGGAGGGCTTATTGTGCCACCTGCCCTGGGCACAGAGCAAGCAGCAATTGTTGAGGAGGGCAGACTGTTCTGTGGTGCCCCTGGGGCAATAACTCCACTCCCTGCCCCCAGCTAAGGGGCCCTGATGGCTGGCGTTTGGCCCTGCCTGCACCTGGCCATTGGAGTGGCAAGTGAGGAGCAACCATGACAGGAGCTATCATGGTTTCCCAGAGTGCAAGCCACTTCCTGACAGGGGAGTGCCTGCCCTGCAGTGCACCCCACCTGCCAGGAAAAGATTTGTGCTCCTGGACACCATGATAGGGGCTGCTGCTGCCACCAAGGGCCCTGCCCTCCCACCCCCACAGCCAGACTGGGGTTTGGCCAGAGACTGGCTGGCAGGGCCCCTTAGGCAGGGGGCAGGGAGTGGGGTTATTCCTCCTTCCCTCCAGTGTCTGGTGGAGGGGGCAGGAAGGGCTTATTTCACCACTTGCCCCAAGCAAGGAGCAAATGGTGCTGGCAGCGGCTGGGGCTGGCACATCACAGCTGAGGTCCCCCATGGGTAGAGGAGGAGGTAATAACCCACTCTGCCATGTCTGCCTCAGGGGGCCACGTTGGCTGGTGTTTGGCTGCGCCCAGCTCTGCTGCTGCAGCAGAGAGGGGAAATGTCTGTGTACTTGCAAATCGGTTCACCCTAGGCAGGTTAGGCTAACCTGCACAAATTAAATCAATTCAGGTTCTGGCTTTTTGAATGTTTGTCCCTAGTCAAAGGGAAACGGAATAGAAGTTGGGTTGCACTGCAGCATAGAGGAATTGAGTTAAAAAATAGTCTAAATTTGGTCCAAAGCTAAATGAATACTTTGCTCAGCCTTCAGGAAGGATAATGATGCTGGCAGTGACAGCAAAGACAGGAAACTTGATATGGGTGAGGGCATGAAAATGGAAATGACCACTTTCTAAGATGGAAGCATAACTCAGTGATTTTAATGTGTTTGTGTTGTGGAAGATGGAATCATCTTTATCCCAGAAATTCTGAAAAAATGGAAATTGCAAGTCTAGCTGGAAGGATTTTTAGAACTGTAGCAAGTCAAGGGTGGTTGTGTGTCACCGGAACATTAGTACTTGTATTTAAAAAGTGGAGGAAAGTGATCAGGGCTGCTATAGGCTTGTTAGTCTGATCTCAATAGTATGCAAGGTTTTACAACATATTTCAAAGGGAAGAATAATTTAAAAACATGGAGGTAAACAGAAATTGGGATGAAATGGAACATGCATTGACCAAAGGTCGAGAATGCCAGACTAATCTGATAATGTTCTTTGATAAGATAACATTTTTTAAACAAAGGAAATGAACTAGATCAAATCCATCTGGATTTCCTTGAAGCATTTGATATGGTGCCATATGGGAACATGTTGGCTAAACTGGAAAAGCTAGGGATTAATACAAGGACTTAAATGGTAAGGAACTGGGTTGCACTGCATGTTGAAAATTGAGTGCCCGGGAGGTTACTAAGAGACTTCACAGAGAATTGTATCTAAATCCAATTTTATTTAATATTTTCCATTAGCAGAAGAAGCAGGAATCTATTTATGAAATGGGATAATGATGCAATGTTGAGAGGAAAGAGATAAATACATGAAAATACCACAAAGGGCAAAATCATGCACTCGGGGACTAAGATCAACCATTTATCTTTTCGAGTTCATTACTTGGAAACAACTGAGAAGAATAAAGACCCCTGGGCCATAGGAGGTTTATGAATCCTGAATAAGATGTGGCCACAAAAAAAGACAAATGTAGTCCTAGGATGTAAATAGTAGGGCTGTGTGAAACAGCACCATATCCTTTCAACTTATGTTTTGACATTTCATTTTGAGTCACATTTCATTTTGAAACCACTGTTCCTTTTCATTTTGTCGGAACAGTTTTGTCATTTCACCCATAGGCTATATTGGGGAAGCACAAAACTGCCTATAACTTTGTCATTTCATGCCTGATTCAGATTAAACTTGCCAGGATGATAGCCCCTTCTGAGGCCATGAAGCCTGCCAGGATTCAAGAGACAGGTGTAGGAGTTTACGAAAACTACACCTTAAGCTGTGGAGAAGCAAAACTCACGTCATGTGTGTGTTAAGGCACAGAAGGGTGAAAATTGCAGGCATGGTAGCCCCAGCTGAGGCCATGAAGTCTGCCTGGTTTCAAGGAGATAGATGCAGGGGTTTCTGGTAAACTGTACCTTAGGCTGCTGACAAGCAAAACTTATGACATGGGTGATACTGTGCGTGTGTGTTAAGGTATACACCCTCGCTGGTGCTGGGACCTCTATATGACATGGTAGTGTGCCCCAATGAGGTCTCCTCCTCCCTTATAGCCTCAGTCCAATCTACCACTTTAAATAACAACCAGTAATAACTTAGTAAGCAGCACAGTAGCATCGGCAGCATCTCAAGCTGCCAGACTGTCACAGATATTTTCTTTTCTTTCCTGCAGGAGCTTCTTCAGCAGCTGCCAGAGAACTCTCCCTGCCAGCACCAGTCCTGGGGCTTAGATGTGCCCAGGACCCTGATCCTCCCGATCAGGTGCTAGGAGTGTTGATGTAAGGACATGGCACTGGAAAACAAGGTCCTTTCCTTTGCGTCAGTCTAATCTCGTATCTTTTAGCAGACCAACTGAATAGTTTTGGAAATATAGCTTAGCAAGCTTTCAGGTTGAAAAATCCTTTGTCAGGCTGAGGAAGCACCTGCAGTTGATGTGTGTGTGTGTGTTGTGCTGTTCCTGGAAGAAACAGTAAAAAAGCCAGAGAGGCAGCAACAAACTCAGGTGTGTAACTATGGTGGGGCAAGAGGGGCTACTGCTTGTGTGTCATTGAAGGAAGAGGCAAAAAACCTTTCACCACAGACATGATTGTGATCTCAGTGACAGCCAACCTGGGCCCCCTGCTGCATTTTTCTGGTGAGCAAATCAGTCTTCCCATGAGTCTCAGCTTCTCTTTAAAACATTGTAGAGTCTTTTTTTCAATATTCAGTACAATCCATAGAGAAAGGAGCAAGAAAGGAAACACTGTAATTTGTCATGAAACCCAGGTTAATGAGGTACAAACAAAACATTTACATATGGATCATTATGACCCAAAAGTAATATTTGATTTTGTTTCTTGTATTTAAAAAAAATTGAAAAAGATTAGTGACACTGACATTTCCCCATGGAATGATTTGATTTGGTAGAATCATCATTAACATACTTTTAAAAATGTTTTTACAGAAAATTCCAACCAACTATCATATTAATATTTTTCTGGTCTCACCTGTGTTAGTTAGAATTAAACTGCTGTTAATTCAATCAGTTCTCATCTACCTGGTCTTAAAATCAGTGGCCTTTGTTATTAGGGGTTTGTACCTAGCAGGCCTTCTTGGAGTGTTCAATTTTCCCAGAATGTACTTATTATATTATTTGTTTGATGATACTAGTAATAAACAATATTTAAAAACAAGGATGCTATCAATAAATTATTATATCCATGGCTTTAGAGGAGGGAACATTGCAAAAGGCATAAAAAACCTGAGAAAACCCAATATTAATCTAATCTAAATAGCACAGTAATGTTTAGATCAATATGATGTCACTTTTGCGTTTAGAGAAGGTAGTAATATTTGTGCTAAAATTCTATTAACCAATCACTTAATATTTTCCTTCACCTTATGACAGCAATATTTATGTGCAGCTGGAGTCACCGAATTAGTTATGATGCCATTGGGATGTGTAATGTGGTTTGCATTGATTCAAGCTGATATTAAGAATTTTTAAATAGATAATGCTTCTTTGAGGTAATTAAATATCTATAGTTTCAATTTCATATTTTGGAAGTTATAACAGACAAGCTGTAACTGAGCATTCATCCCAGGGGGTGGCTTTGACACCTCCTGGTGGTCAACCCATATATGCTTGTTGGGACTTGGCCTTCCTAGCTCCAGTAGGTTGACCATTTTTTCAAAATGCAAAAATGGGATACATGCCATTAAAAAAAAAATCGAGGCAGGGAGGGGTATTGTACACCCCTATATACTCAGGGAGGCCTCTTGCTGTTCAAACCTACAGGGTTTCTGTGCAAGCCTGACTCCTGATATTGCTGTTGCTGTTGGCTCTGGGGTGAGTGTTTACATGGGTCTTTTCCACACATAAGTCTGCACCTGGGGCTTATCTAGCTGGCTGATCCCAGCATCTGCTCCCACTTCTCAGTAATAGGTTAGGGGCCCTGTTGCACAAGCACACATACAAACATGATCCAAAGAAACAGAATGAGCTGCTTACCAAAAGACATTCTGGCAACTAATCTCCTACTGAATAGTGTCTAATGGTGAAAATGGAGCAGATCCATTTACTGCAATTGGTCTGCTTCTGGGGTAAGATAATACTCCACATGAGTAACGGTAGCAGAACCTAGGCTACAGTGCATCAGCTTGGCAAATAATGGCCAAAAGAGCAAGATGTGGTAGAACCAGTTGAAACATTTTAAGCTAAATGCAATTTTGGTGGAATATGTTGTTTCTATGAAATCATGAAGAACGTCTTTTTGGTAACAAACTTTTAATGTCTACCATCTGGGAGTTAGGATTGTAATCTGGGATGAGGAATATGCAGGTGTAATGTCCTGTCTGAATAAGAATGATCTAGGAAAAAGACCTCTTCTCTGCATCAGGCAAACCCCTTACCTCCCAAACTAGTTCCCTTAAGCACCAACCTGATGATACCAATAGAAAACAATATATTATTGCAAGGGTTTAGGTGTGCTCCAGTATGTCCATTGAGAAAAAAAATGTCAAATCTCACAGATAAGTTCTGTGAAACAAAATTAGCATCCTCTAGGTAGCTTAGAGTCAATACTGAAAGCAGATACTTGGAGAGTAAATAGCATGCTAGAACTAGGCTCATGTCACAGTTGGTCAACTGCTGAAGGAAGAGTGCTGTGCATAGAAAAAGCAAGCACAGTAAACACCTTGCAGACGTATAGCAGTATGGGCAGATCAAGAATTGCAATGATCGGGGGTGGGGGCAGCCACACCCCTTCAGTGATATGGTACATGCACAGGGAAGAGAGTTCAGAGTGTGGCTGAAACTCCTGTGATCCTTGATAGCAGTGAGCTCTCAGAGCTCACCAGCATGTCAGCAGAGCTACTGCTGGGAGCTCTACCTATGATGGGACCTCCAGCAGCCCAGCTGTGTGGGAGTCCCCGCTTTCAAGCAGCATTGGAACCTGCTGCTGTTTGCCCTTCCCTCCCCTCCTCCACACCCCTGAATTCAGCAGCAGGGGAAAGGAGGAGAGGGAATAAGCAGTGGCAGCTTTGAACCTCTGGAGTTCCATGAAAGCAGGGACTGAGCTTGTCCCATCAGCCCCAGGACACTAGGTCTTGAGAGTAAGAAGGGAAGGAAGTGGTCAGAGGCAATGTGGTTCCCAAAATGGCATGAGGGTCAGGGAAGGCAGATGCAATAAAAAAGTAAGCAGGGAGCGCTGTGTTAAACTAGGTGAAAGGCTACCACCGGGCTGCAAGCAAAGGGTGTGCTATCCAAATATTCCTTAGGTTTTATACACACAAAATTGTTACAACAAACAATGTTGAGTGCAATATAAAAGAAGAGTATTGAATTTTCTACCCACCTGGAAATATCACTTACTGCATTTTTTCCATGACTCCGACTCCATTTGGTATGATGTCAGTCTGGCTAAGTCTTAGTAAAGGCAGTGGCAGGTCAGCCTTTCCATGAATCCTAGCTCGAGTTTGTGTAATATCTTAAAGTCATTCTTTCTATGTTCACAGTAATCAGTGGAGGAATTGATGGTAGGAGCCTGTTGTATAGTGTGACCTGATCCTTCATGCCCACTTTCCTATACAGAAGATTATTCTTTCACTGCCAACTTTCCCTCTCTGCAAAAGAAAGCAATTGCTTGTGTCCTGAGCCAACGTCAGCTGGATTTTCATTTGGAAAAGAAGGGTTCTATGAACATGCCCAACTTTCATTGCCTAATAAAATGTATCCAGCCTAAACAGGTACCATTGTATGCATTTTTCCCTCCATGCCCTATCCCAGTGTTATGTATGGCTACATAAAAACTTATTAGTAGTGGGTCACCTGTTGTGTAATATTTTTTCCTTCCAAAGATTTGACAGTTCTTTAGCTTGCTAGAAGTATGAGCAGTGGGCTAAACTTTTTCCAAACAGCTTGAGGGATTGGACGCCCATTCAAATAGACAGGTATCCATGTCCCTTCATTCACTTTGAAAGCCTTGATTTTAATGTATATAGTGATAGAGTTGCACAGTGGAGAGAAGAGCTCTTTAGTTAAATTTCTATGGGTCTGTTTTATCAATCCAAGAAATTGATCCTCTATTCTTTTGCCCCCTGTTGGGCAATTGAACGATAGCTCTCCACCAAGTCATTTAAAAAAAAAAAATCAATTCTCAGCTTAGTGTATATGATTTGGTATAAAGATGATCTGTCTTTCAAATAACTGACTTAAAAACTTGAGATTGATATAATGTGCACAGCAAAGTTTTACCTTTGTAAATGGGAATATAAGAAGCAAGTACAAAATACTGCAAGAATTTATAAATATAATATATGAGCATATTGAGTGGTGGATATTTTTCTTTTTTATAAAATTTAACATCCTTCCTTGTAGAAGCATCAGCTTTGAAGCTTCTAACATTCACATTTATTAGCTGCTTATCCGCTCTCCTTTTTAGGTCAGGTTCTCACTTCCTCCATCCTATCCAATTTGTGCTGATTCAGTGGTACAAGTTATGGCGCAGCTAAGGATCCCCATCTCAGAAAAGAGAGTCAGGGTAGCTGTATCCTTAGCAAGTGCTCCCCTTTACTGCCCAAGGTGTCAGAAAATATTTTCCTATGCAATTCCCATTTCCCATTTGCCCACTAAAGGTTCAAACACTTACAGGGCATGTCTACATGAGACATTTACTGTGCAGTTGACTAATAACTACACAATAAACATCTCAGCATCTACACATACACACCTATTAGGGCACACAAAACTAACTCTGCAGCAAGGTGGTCTTGTAGGGCATTTTTATGCATGCTTTGGGGGCAAGGGGGCATTTTTTAGAGCAGCTCCAAGAACTGATCTAATTAAAGAACTGCAGTGTCTTGTGTATCAATGCTCCTGTGTTTCAAAGTGGTGGCAGGCATACAATGAGCTTTAGTTATAGCACCCCGCCACTATTTTGAAGTGCAGGGAAACTGATATATGAGACATAGAGGCTGGCTAGAGTGTGCTAATTAGCATGCTCCAGCAGACTTGATTAATTGATTCCGCTGTGATGTGCTGTAATTACAGCACAGTGGAGAAGCTTCCTGGCATGTTTGCAGGCACCTTTGTAAAATACAAGTACTAGTTTGCCACAGAGTTTTGTGTGTGCAGCAATGCACATGTAGACACTGCCTTGACTCTCTGGAACACAGGGTGCATCAGCGCTGGGCTAGCCAGCAGGCAGCCCTTGAACTGAGACACCCTGTGACCCAGCCAGCCACACAGCAGCATGTGGAGATGGGAGAACAACCAGCTCAGGGATGCTTCTTCATAGCTGCATGCTGCAGAGACCCTGTGCTGAGGCTCCTTGTTTATCTGGGGTGCTCTTTTGTTATCTGGGGTGCAGCATGCCTCAGTGTGGGAGCTGCCTGCTGGCTAGTCCCATGCTGAGGCACCCCATGCCCCAGCCAGACCTCTCCAAAGCACATGGAGTTCAGTCCAAGCAGTCCTGGGCTGGCATGCTGCCAGTCTGGGTCCCTTGCCAGCCCAGACTGCTTGACCAGAAGTGGACTCCATGTGGTGCATGCAAATAAACTCTAGAACAATATGCTCTGGAGTTTTTTGCTCCTGCGTGCATGTTCAAATGGCACACCTAAGAGCAAAAAACTCTGAAGCAATAAGCTCCAGAATGTTTTGGTTCACATTAATTGCATGTGTAGATGCACCCACAGTGTATTTGATCTATCACAGTCAGCCTCAAATCTAACTGTGTTCAGAATAGGGAAAGATTGGTGTAGTTTAGTATTTATTTTGTGATTTGGTTGTGCAGATGATACAGAACCTGCTAAAATTTCATACCAAGGACTCTCTTTGTTTTGCAAATATGGCACACTACAAATTATACAAAATATATATAGATTACTTGCCAATAAAGGCTCTTTGCTGGCAGGTATGAAAAACCATAGTTTATACTAGTATATAATATTAGATGTGTACATTTTAGTGCTTTAGTAGCTCCTTACAGTAGGCTGGTAAAAAAGATGTGTGACAAAATGCATAAAGATGTGCAAATGTGACCAGATGTAACTGCTCATGTGAGTAAATGATAACCAAAGTGAACAAAGGTTGTACCTAGTATGCCTTGTAGATGTGTATACTTTGAGTATACACTATACTGCATAACAAGGAAGGTACTACAGCTAGTTTGCTTCCCAAAAATGCAGGAAACACAAACCCTGCCCCTTGCTTTAATGGCATTGAATGAATATAACCAGGGACATCTACACAAGACCCTTACTGCAGAAATATCTAATTAGCACTTCAGTAAAGTGTCTCCGTCTACATGTGTGGAGCTTTTAGGTTGGAGTAAACTAATTAACTGTAGGTTGGTTCTGCCTGATATAAGTAGTATCCTAGAGCAGAGTTATTCACTCTGCTCAAACATGTGTAGAAGGTAACTGGGGCTGGCTGGGGCACAAGGGTGCTATAGTGTAGGACTGCCTGCTGGCTAGCTCTGCACTATAGGACCCTTGTGCCCTAGCCAGCACCTCTGCAGCATGTTGAGCTGGGCAGAGCAGCTCTGGATTGACAGGCTGACTCCCTGGTCTCTTTGCCAGCTGGGTCTGTGCTACCCTAGCTCAATATATTGTGGTCCTGGGTGCACACCCAGGAGCAATACACTCCAGCACAAACTACATCAGAGTTTATTGCGCCGTGCTGATGTCATGTGTAGAAGTTCTCACTGAGAGCAAAACTTTATTTCCTGCTTCTGCTTTTCAGCCGGGGTAAATAAACAAGTCCAGTGATTTCAATAGAGTGATTTATAGCAAGTGAAGATCTGAACCGCTCCATATCCTCTTTCTGTTCTAGCACTCATAGAGGTTTGAAGTACTCATTCAGTATTCATATCCATCAATGCAATGTTAATATCTCTCCACAGACAATGCTGTCATGTTGTGGTAGATTTTGAACTGATTTGCAATACACTAGACAAAAATATAGCAAATGACAGTTCCTGTTGTAACGAGCTTGCAATTGGAATAGATAAGCCAAAACAAACAGATAAAAGAAATGAATGAGTGATGAAGTGGAGGCGATAGATACAGTAGGATATTTTAGCATAGATCATAAAAGCCAAGCAGAAGCAGGAATATCAATGATGTGTTCGTATCTGTCTGGTTTAAACAAGAAACTGCACTTCTGTGCTGCATCCAGAGAAGCATGGCCATGCAGTATGTGATACCACAGATCTGTCTGCAGTGCCACACACTGCGCATTTCCTATGCTGCTACTTTGCAGTGTGGAGGGGAAGAAAGTGTGTATAGGAGATCCCAGGGTCAAAAAAACCCATGCAGGAAAAAAACAGGGCAGCACACGCAGAAGCAGTGTGTGCCACCCAAAACTGGAGCTTGGTCAACTGGAGCCACACTCTTGCTGCCAGCCAGGCTCTCAGCTGCAGGAGTGATGCATCTGCAGCTTTCCCAGCTCCCGGGATCCCAAGTAAGGCTGCTGGAGCCAACACAGTTGCTGGCCTCAGCCTCCCTTACCCCACCCAGGGTAACCTGCTGTGCGCCTTAGGGTGAGTGGCACAGGCGTTCCCCGGGGACAACTAGAAGATATCTGACAAACAAGTTGCGCCACTGCCACAAGTTGTGCCACTGCTAGTTGTCCCTGGGAAACCAAATGTCTGTGCTTGTCTGGTTGTGACCCTGTGTTCTGACAAACTGCTCAGGGGATGAGATGGTAGCATAAGGCAAAAGGTTTTGCAGAGAAAAGTAAAAAAGAGTGGACAAAGAGAAAGAAGGAGCATGAGAAGAATCCTATGGTCCCTTTTACACTTACATGATACAGGCTACTGGAAAAGAGAGTTTTCTTCAGGGAAATAAAAACATATCTGAATAACAGCAAGTTGTTGGCTCAAATTGTTTTCTCTGAAGCTTTGGTAAGTGTATGTCAAAACATTTACACTTTGTAAATATGGTGTTGGTGTTTAACTCGGGGTTAAGATGAATCATTCATCTTTTTCCTAGATTATGAAATGTTCCATTTAGTGTCTCTTCAGGACAATGCAAAAGCAATAAGTACAAGCAAAATACCATTTGTTATACAATTATCACTTAAATATATCAATTCAAGTTAGCACCAATGATAAGGCTAACAGCTCATTTGCCATGAAAGAGAGTTTCACATTTTGTATTTAATTGATGTAATTGCTTTTATCAAAATTGAAGACATCTGGACTGATTTGGTGGTAAATGGTAATGGACTACAATTAGACTGCACAGCAGACTGATCGGTAAATCCTTCAGCATTGTGATTTTGCTGACAATAAGGCACAGAGACTTATGACAAAAGGAGCTTTAAAGACAGGGTGATTGTAATCTCAGAATGGTACAATCCAGGAGTAACTCCACTCAAGTCATTGGAGTTACCAGTGGCAGAATCAGAAACATCATGTTTCAACTCATAATGTTTAATTTGATTCAAAAGATAGACAATAATCCCAGTACCCCACACAACAGGAGACCAACTGCTGTCAACTCTCTTCTTGCCAGCAGAACATTCATTGTGTTTACAGCCCCTCTCAGGGGAACTGAAAGATGAGCTTTTAGATAGGAGGTAACAGAAGAAGTGATGGAATGACATATCTGTTTATTTCTTCATCCTCTGCCTTCATGAATAGCTGTGAGTGATTTAAACTCAATTCTTTCTAGTGAATAAAATTCACAAAAAAATCTTTCAACCTATTACAATTGCTAGCATTTAACAGTATAAAATGGACCCTTTACAGCAAGATGAGGTTGGGTCATAAATGATATATCAGAGATGACATGTTTTGCTGGGAAAATCTCATTTATTTTGATCAATCTGTCCAGATACATGCTGTACATTTCCATGCTGTAGAATTTTAAAGACATTACTCTCTTTCGTATTGGTTTTACATCTGTAGTTTTACTGGGCAGTGGTGAGGGAGATCATCAGTGACTGTTCAGATATGGGTTCTGTTTCTGAATCTTGTTTCTGAACTTTGAGTAGGTTCACACAGGAGTTTGGATTCATTTTTCACAGGCCAGACTCAACCCATACAAAGACTGAGGTCCATCTATAGCTAAAGAAGTCACATTTAGGGTGCACACCTGGCCAGATTGGAGTAAGTGGCAAAACTGCTATTTAATTTATTGGGGCCAAGATTTCTGCCGATCTTATTCTTTCTTTCTACCTATTTCACACCTTTGCCATTAAGACAGACACTTTATTTTATCTCTTCTTTTTTTTTATAGGAATTTTTTTTGGTAGTTTGGTGTATTTTTTTAAATAAGTAAATGACTTAGGGTTCTAAATAAATATGGGATAGATTTTCAAAGGTGTGTAAGCATCAAAAAATGCCCACAGAGTCCAACTTAGTTTTTCAGAAGCACACTACAGTTAAAGCTCTGTTATCTGGCATCCCCTGGGAATGGGGGATGCTGGATAACAAAATATGCCAGTTAATTGAGCGGCCCTGGCCACCGCTTCTTCCGCCGCATCTGAGTGTCCCTCTGCCCCTCTCGCAGCACTGCTGCTTCTCCTGCCACATCATCACCCACCCCGCAGGCCCTGTGGGCCCCATGAGACAGGGAGGTGGGCCCCACATGGCCCTGTGCAGCCTGTTAGGTGCCCGGGCTGGGCGGCTCGGCAGCACAGGCTGCTTTGCCCTGGGCTGTGGGGGCTCAGAGAAACTGGAAGTGCCGTGGTGGGCACTTTCAGTTTCACTTTATCTTACAAGCCGGCATGCCGGTTAGTGGAGCATGCTGGCTTGCAAGATGCCGGATAGCGCAGCTTTTACTGTATCGGGTTAGGTATTACTTACATATATACATAAACTTACTTACATAAACTTACATATATGTGGGTGCTTCTGAAAATCCTAGTAGGTGCCCACTGACATCTTTAGGTCCATCCTTTCCCAAAAGGTTATTTGTCCCTTTTTAAAATGAAATATAGGACTTCTATAGATTTTAATGGGAATTGCACATAGGTATATTTGAGGATCTGGGACCTACTGGATTTTTCAAAAGTACATAGGAACCTAGGCCTAGATTTTCAAGTACACTTAGATGCCTAACTCCCATCTATCCAGTTTTGAAAATCTAAGACTAACCATCATTAGACATCTAAATACCCTTAAATCAGACCCTTAATTTTTAGGAAATAAAGTATTCCAAGCATGCATCTCATCTGTATGTACTGTTGCAAACTACACTTTGTTATTTGCAACCATCAGAAACTATTTGTAATATATCTCTTGCTCTGAACATGGGTCAGATAGAACTAGCTGAACAAAGCTAGTGGCTCTGTCATGATGAACAAGAAGGATCATAGGTTATAGACCCCTGGTGCAAGCTAATTGCTGAAGTTATTTGTCTGTCTTGTGTCATATGCTTGGATCCTACCAGGCTAGGCAGAGCTGTTGAGTGCCTTAGTGCAGCTTACTTTATCGTAAATGCTTAAAATACAACAAAGAAACAATCCCCTGATCATCTCATTAGGGGCTTATCTCTTTAGATTTGAATTGGTTTTCCTCTTTGATCCAACCAGAAAAATGTCATTTTAACATGCTATAATTGAAGAGTTTAGGGTTTTTCTTTTGTTGTTGTTCTTTTGTAAAGGCTTAAATCCAGACAAAAACACCTTTATGTATTGGAAATCAAATGAGATAATGTGAACTTATTAAATGTCTTTGGCCACATGGAGAGCAATTAAATGGGAAAAACTTTGAAATGCTTTTTAACTTTAAAAACGCGGAGTGAGTCTATCTAAAAAATGAACACCAACCAGGGATAATCAGAATGAAAGGCAATGTGTTAACCTTCCTAAGCTTCAGCACTTGATATCAAGTGCTGAGAGTTCAGAGGTTAAAAGAAATTTCTTCCATGTTCCACTCAAGATTCCTAGTTGATTCTCACTACTTTTTCAAATATCCAGATGAATGGAAACATTGGTAGACTATTTAAACCAACACATAGCATTCAAAATGCCTCTGGCTCGATGGGTCAATGTCATAGAAAGCTATTTTTCATGTAACTAATATTTTTTCAAACTAATTAGTGGGATCTTATCTTGTTTATTTATTTGAGATGTTAGCAAGATTAAAAGCAAGTTAGATGCACTTTGAGTTGCAGGGCTGTCATCGCAGATCATTTCTGATAATAGTGCAGTATCCTGCCCGCAACAGTAGCTAGTTCTAGCTTCTTTAGAAAAGTTGTCAGAAATCTTCTAGTGGGCTATTATGTAATAACCTATCCACTGGGGAAATTTCTTCCTAATTCCCATTAACTAACTATTGACTTATGCCCTGAAGCATGGGGATTTTCTATACAACAGTTGCTTGACTATTTTAATCCTACCATTAGTAACTGTGAATGTTCTCCATAACCATATAAATGTCTCAGAAATGTTTAATTATACTAAGCTCTTGACCTCAAAGATGTTTTGTGACAATGAGTTTCATATGTTAATTATGCATTATATAAAAATATGTCTTTGTTCCAGGTTTTAATTTACTGCCTTTTAATTTAATTGAATATCCCCATATTCTTCTGTGTTGAGAAACAACTCTAATGTTTTCAATTTGTCTTCAAATGTGAAGTCTTTCCACACATCTAACCATTTTGTTGCCTAGCTCTGAACAGTTTATATTTCTTCTATGCCCTTTTTGTGATAAAGTTGAATTTATATCTCTTACTTAATTATTTCCAAAACCAAGCAAAAATGGGAGTTCTGACTTTAATACCATCCGAGTAGGAGTAGGTAGAGTACCAAAAAAGTGGTGGTGTTGGGGGAGAAACAAGACAAAACAAAACAAATCCCTAATAAAAAAACCCTTCTTCTATCCTTACAGTTAAGTGCAGACATCTGTTTACAGCCTATGGCTGCCTCAAAAGGAAGTGTGAAGCTGCTCAGGAGTTTACATTTTGGGAATAAAAGATGTTTCTTAATACTTCAGAACAAGCTCTCAGTGATTATGAACAGCCGTCACATTTGTTCCAGAAGAAAGGCCTTTGTTCTGGAATCATGCAGATATAGATATCCACTGTCCCTCTTTAAATCTTTCTAACGTATGTTGGATAAATTATAGTAACACATTTTCCTAGGATATCCTTTTGTATATCTATCAGGTTATTTTGGTTCATTCTAAGGACAAGCCTATCAGAGTAGGTACAGACATTACATTTCAACTGTCCTAACTAGATGAACTAACTTAGACCCATCATTTTTGACCCAGCTGATACCCCCCAAACATCTG
Source organism: Caiman crocodilus (assembly GCA_030014935.1). Taxonomy (NCBI): domain Eukaryota; kingdom Metazoa; phylum Chordata; order Crocodylia; family Alligatoridae; genus Caiman; species Caiman crocodilus. Next base: position 11,332,814 of record JAGPOW010000229.1, on the reverse strand, counting down.
CATGCATAGTTATTTAGATCAACCTAGCCCTACATTCAATTGAAATGTATTGTCTGTATCTACTCTGACAGACTTGTCCCTGGAATGAACCATAATGTAAGTGAACTAACTTGGATAAGAAACAGGTTCATCCAATCCAGTGAACATCTATGCAGGTTCAGCGCACAGCCCTGTGTCTGGCAAGGCTAGCCCCAGCCCATGGGTTTCCCTCTCACCTCCTCTTGATTGGGCCATTTTTAGCTCTACAACCTCCCCATTTCCTCATGGACAACCTCTACCACCCTGGATCCAACAACCCATCTATAGAGCCACTAGCCCCCTGATCCTGCCTTCCCTTTCCTTACTTTGAATTACTTATACTGGGCTCTCCATGCAACTTCTGGTGCCAGCGAACAGTTGCACAAACTGATCCTAGTTTACAATCATGTGATTTGCTTTATGTTGTGTAATCATAGACCAGGTGCAGCAAACACTCATATGAACCTTCAGGCTCTGGGTTCTCACTGGCCACCTACTGGTGAAGGAGGAGTGATAGGGCTGTGTGAAGCTTTGGGCGCTGATTCTATTCGGAGGAGATTCAGCCAATTCTGTGGCCAAATCTCTGAAGCCAAATTGAATCAGGAGACCAATAAAAAGGTCCAAATCAATTTGAGGCTCTCTGAATCAATTTGGAAAAGATTTGAAGAACTTCTGATAGATTCAGAGTTGTGAGAGTCCCCAGTTGCCACCACAGGGAGCTAGACCCGGACCCCATGCCAGTAAGTAGGGGGGTGCTGGAGGAGAGAGGAGGAGACCATGAGGGGACGCCTGCCAGGCCCCATCCCCTGCGTGCTCCCCCAGTCCCCCTGAATGCCCTCTGGCCCCTGAATGCCCCCTGGCTCCTGCCTGCTCTGCCAGTCCCAACAATGGCTTCCCCTTCCAGCCTCCCACAATGCCCTGGCTCCAAGTACACATATATAGGCAGCCCTGATGTCTAAAGGAAAAAAACTGAAGACTCACTGATCTTTACCTCACTGTCCCTTAAGCAATAGAGAGACACACTTGCAAAAGAAGTTCTATAAATAGGAGGCCTAAAAGAATCAAGTGGTAATCTTCTTTATTTTTTGTTGTTTATACTAGTCCAGAAACAGTGAACTTTTGCTATTACTACTAAGAAATATATAATTACTACTTGTGACTATTATTATATGCAAAGTAGTCTTTGTTCATGGCTGGAGTTTGGCCATCATCAGTAAATGGCAAATTTAGCTATACAAATCCAGACATTTATCTGAATGGCAGAGTAGGGAACAATACAGTAATAAATTATTGTATTTTCTTGGATACTGCATGTCTCCAAATTGTTGACACTGGATTTGGACCCAGCACTTATACCTTTGTTCCAGGTGGGCACAACCCTCAGAAGAACCACAATATCTGCCAGTTAATAATAGGTGAATTTATTGATAAAGAATAAGGACAAAAAAACAAGAATAAAAACAATTAAACAATTCTATAGTTACCAATCCTAGGGCCGTCATCTGAGTCAAAGTACATCTGGTTGGGATGCAGGCTCCACTCTGATGCTCTCTCTCTTAGGTCTCAGCAGTCAGGAGGTGGAATGCCAAGGCCCACAGTCCCCTTCCAGTGGGGTGCATGAGATGGGCTGATGGTATGCTCTCAGTACATGGTGGCCTTGGGGACCCTTCTCAGGGGACAGGGATGGGGATGGGGACCCCTTTCAAGGAGCAAAAGGGCTAGGGATGGGGAGGGACAGGAAAGAACAGGGAGGGATGGGAGGGACCCTTTTTTTAATCTCAGGTCTCTGCTTTTGTATTTTCTTTCCCCCTTGATGACTCCTGATGACTCTTCATTCATGGCTATTTCTGGTTGGTTGTCCCTCTGTCACAAGTTCACATAGCCTTCCTGGCCTTCTCCTAATTTGGTCTGCTCCCCCAAAACTGGGACTTAGGCCCTGCTGCTCTCTGAGGCCTTGTTGCTGTTGTCACTTATCTTGTGTTATGGGACAGTATGGTACATACTTCCTTTGGTTCCCAGGCTGTTTCCTAGACCATGTGTCTTTGTTGGTCTTGTTGTGCTAAACCACCTCTCTGTCTTGAAGGCTGTGGTCTTATGTTATGGGATGCCCTCCTTCAATTCTCAGTCTGTGTCCATCCATTGGCTTTGTTGTGCTAGACAACCTGTTTACTTCCAGGGCTAGGAGAAGCTGTGTGTGTATCTCCCAAGTTCTTTAGAAATCCAGTTAACCCCTACTGCCCATCTTGACCCGTTATAATCCATATATCTATACCTATAAGCCAATTCCCCCAAAACAGGTCTTTGAATATCATTTCTAAGCCAACAAAAATGAGACATGCACCATGTTTTGGGAAACCAGCGCCTTCCTCGCCACATCATGGGCTCACCATAGCTAAATTTTCCCAGATGCATGTGCTACCCTATCCTTTCAGCTCCAAAAGCCAAGCTTTAACTCTGTCACAGTTGCTGCTGTATTGGATGCTCAGCCAAAAACTGTTGCCAATTTAGTGGCATCTGTAACAAGGTTAAAGCTTACATTTTAAAGCTAAAAGGCAAGGGTGAGTGACACTGCTTGTGTCTACATAAGATGATTTACTGTGTATTAGACTAATGTACAATAAAGTGTGACTCTTTACACATGTGTATGACTTGCTCTCTGGTAAATTAGGCTAATGTGCCATTTGCTTGTACCAAGAAATACAGGTACTAGATCAATGGCTCATTAGCTATTGCACAGTAGTGTATGTGTAAATGCTGACTGGAATCAATTTGCTTCTGGTTATCCCAGGTATCAGGGAGCCACTGCTGCCTGGCTAAGCCCTAATGTGGGGAGAGTTATGCTGACTTCAGGTGCAGCTGTTTCCCTACCATGTGGAAATCGGGACTCAACAGAATCCCTATGGGACTGGGAAAGCTGTCTCAGCAGCCAGGACTACTGCATCCCAGCCATTTGGAAATCGGGTTCTGAACTGATTTCCACATGGCTGCTAGAGTTGTCTCAGCAGTTGGAATTGCTGTGTCCCAGCCATGCGGAGATCAGGCCAAGGCCCAATCTCCATGTGCCTGGAAGCACTGTCCCTGCTGAGTCAGGATGGTTTTCCTGGCCACAGGGGGATCAGGACCTTTCCAATCCCCATGCGGCTGGCAGACAGCATCCCAGCTAGCAGAGGTGACTTTCCTGGCCACATGGGGATTGGGACCCTCCCTATCCCTACATGGCTGGCAGGCAGCATACTCAACAAGTGGGAGCAATTCTCTTGGCTCCACAGGGATCAAACCTTGGGTGCGGCTGGTACCCAAGGGAGCCTGGAGGTACCCCAACCTGCTACAGGGGGACAGAGCAGAGCAGAAGCAGCCTTGAACTTGGCTGCTCCTTTCAGGTGCAATTTGCTCCTAATGGTGGAGCACATGCAGACCTGGGCCCCAGAGTGCTTTAATAAGTCTGAATTTTCTGCAAAGAAAATTCAGGCATATTTAATTTAATGTGTAAATGTGCCCACTGAGAACTAGACTCTATTGTTCCCTGCATGGGCCCAAGAAGGCACTATACCTCCCAGTAGCTACTACAGCATCCCCTTGCCTCCATTCTGGTGTGGAAATCAGCTGCCTCCTTTTAACAATTAGTTATATATTTATATTATGTCTTAAGCATATGTTTATATTATGCCTTAAGCCATTTTAGGTGGATAATTTTTTGGAAAAAAGCTGTGTGTAGTGTATGGAAACAAGTGTGATTACCACTTCAATCTACAAGTGTTTAGAAAATTAAATTCTGTCACATCAAATACAGGGATGATTATGGTTATCCATGCACTTGAAAGCTCCAAGTACAACCGGTCAGGAAAATTTCAAGAGAGCCATCTTTATCTGACAATATAGTTCCATCAAAGTTAACATGCTTCCAAAAATCATATTGATTTCTGCTAAATGAAATTTTGACCCTGAAAAGAAGCATGAAGTTCTAACAATTTCAGCTTAAGACATTTTGATTTTTCATTTGCAACAAGGTTTTATTTTTTATTATGTTACATATTATAAAAGCAAAATTGAAACTAAACATTTTCATTGATCTAACTCCCCCCCAGAATTTTCCTGTACTTTAGAATTTCATTTTTGTTTAAGATTTTGTTTTAGTCTGAAGCAAAGCCAAATTCTGATATTCAAAATCTCTGACAAATAGAATTTCTGTCCCTGGTACAGTTGTATCTTCAGGATTATTTTTTTTATTTTATTACATCAATGAATGAAGCAATAGGAACTAAATTGCTACAATTAGTACAACATTTGTCTTCTTTGCAGCACAACTAATGTGAATACAGTACTCTGATATTCAAATGCAGGTTTCTACTCAAAGTCTCTGTCTCAGTATAATAAAGATTTCGTGTAAGTCAAACTCCCTTTTTTCCCCCAGTTATGTTTTTTTCAGTGCAGTTAGGTACCACTGTAACAATGATTTTTTTTAACCAAAAGGGGGAGATGTATGAATGCAGGAGCTGAACTTGAACTATGGAACTTACCCTTGGGATTGAGAGAAAGCAGGCTTTATCAACTACAGAAATAAGTTAAAAAACTTATCTGTACCTCCATAAACTTTATTTTACTTCTCCCACAAAAAATGGAGATGGTACATTGCTACTACTTTTCTTTCATTTAAATAATTTTATAAACCTTCCACAAGGAGGTGCTGTAGCCATAGTGGTACCACTGAAGCCCTTAGGGCTAAGTACAGACAGTCAAAAAGCCCAATTTTGAATGGATTCAGTCTTTGCAGGTTAGTCTAAGATGCAGAGATTAAACAGGGGAACATCTGAACTGATATTACTTTGATTAAAAAAATGCAGCCAAATGCCTGCAGTCTGCACATAGCCACCATGGGCTAAGTGTTTGCTTCCTCTTCCTGCTACCCCTAGGTCTCTGGGATTTACAGCCCAGAATCATAACATTACTACTCTGCAGGGTTGCTCATCACTTTCTCTTCCCACCTCCAGGTGTCTCTTGAATCTGTAGTCCACAGTCACAACCGGCAGTAAGTTTAGTGCTGCAGGGCAGCTCTGTACTTGGAGGAAGTGGGGTTTAACCCCACTGCTTGGCCCCAAACCTGAGCTGAGGTTTGCCTGAGGGGGAGGCAGTTCCTTCCCCCCGCAAAACCTTCTCTGCTGAAGCAGACAGCACAGCCCAGCCCAGGGCTGCAAAGCATGTTGGGATGCTGGGGGACTGTGATTTAACTTGAACCAGGGGTCTAGGACAGAAGTTTCATAAACTGGTTTGACTCAAATCAGTTAAGTCTGATACTACATTGAATCAGATTTATCTTAAACCAGTTTCAGCCATTTAGAAACAGGTTGTTCTGTTACAGGTTTAAACCAGTTTCTGATTACTTAAACCAGTTTATGTGTAACTTCAGTCTGTATCCTAGGTTACCCTATGTCACTCCTAACCATTTCTCTTAACTTAAGGCTTGTGAGGGGGCCAGACCTTTTTCACTAGCCCAATTACTTGGGACTGTGCGTCATTCCATCACTGTGATTAGTAGTGCCTGGTTGGGTAGGGAAATTGGCTTACTGAGTTTACTATTATTATTGTCAGTAGTAAATAATAGGGCTGTGTGAAGCTTCAATTGCTGATTTGATTCAGAGGAGATTTGGCCTGATTTGGCAGCCGAATCTCCAAATCTGAATAAAATCAGGAGAACAATATACAGGTCCAAATCAATTTGAAGCCTCTGAATCAGTTCAGAAAAGAGTTGTAGAGATTTGGGCAGTCCCTGCTTGCCATTGCAGGGAGCTGGGCTTGGACTCTGTGCCAGTAAATAGGGGGTGGGGGACTGGATGAGGAGGGAGGGAACCAGGGGGGACCTCCATCAGGCTTCATCCCCTGCCTGCTCCCCCAGCCTCTCTTAATGTCCCCCACCCCTGGCCATTCTCCCAGGCCCATCAATGGCTGCCCCACCTGGCCCCAGCATCCAAATGCTTAACCCCCCCGCAAACCCCATGTTCACTGGCTGCTGCAACAGCCACTGGAGCATCTGGGGGCTCATAGCAGAGCCCCCCCAGCACAGGGCAGTGGGGGGAGGGGGGATCGCCCCCCCCATGTGGCAGAAGCCAGTGAGTACAGGGCTTTGTTTTTTTAAAGGGAGGCTGGGGCCAGGCAGGGCAGCCATTGATGGGGTTGGGCGGGGGATGGGGCCTATTCAATTCAGAGATTCGGCAGTGGTCAAATCTTCAAATCAGATTTGACCAAATCAATTTGGGACAGTGATTTGAATCAATGACTTGAATCACTGTCCCCTGAATCAGCTGGATCTGAAGCAAATACTAACTGCTTCACACAGGCCTAGTAAATAATTCTGTGTCAAACTAATAGCATGTTTTCTTTAACCTGCTTTGTTGGTATAGATTGTACTGTAGGTGCAGCTTTGAGAAAAGGCTGGCATCTAAGTTGTAGCACCCCATAAATAGCCTTAAAAAGCCTTTTGCTTCAGAAAAAACTATTTCTCTGAGACACAGTACTCTCCATGCAGTGAGTTATTGTAGCCCTCGAAACAGCACAGCTTACTTCACCCCTTTGTGTCTGACTAGTGACAAAAAAAGCCAGGCACTGCCCTCACCTGACAACTCTTGCTTGCAGCAGGGTATATCTAGAGCAGTAGCTATGGTCGGTTTTAGAGCCAGCACCAAAATTTGATAGGCTACAGAAGCTTAGGTTCTTGGCTCCACTAGTCAGATGCGTAAAACAGGCCTGTTTCTATCCTTTTTGCAATGTTTTATTGTTTCAATGAAGATTTCTCCACGCTAGCCTAATTCTCTCTCTATTCTCTCTCTAATTGTAGTCCTGTCAACGTGAGCATTGTGTGGCATCACATGTGTTTCCATGACGACAGACTGTGATATCAGAAATGCTGTAGAATGAAAGAGAAGTTTGGCCTACAAAAAATGCTATTGGAATCCACGCAGACACAAATGCTGTACATAGTGATGATAGCTCAGAAAGATGAAGTACTTGTATACAGTGCAGACTTTTCTTTAAACTTATTTAAGTGTCAGTGGGGTTCATATACTGAAATTTGTAAAATGCTGAGAGCCTTATAAATAAATGGCAATCATAGGCTTAGATAGGAAAATGACTATGATATTTCCTTTTTTTCTGGGGGGACTTTTCGTAGCCGTTTGTTTACTGAGTAGATTGAGTACTGAGTACTGTTCATGCTTGAGCAGTAACTAGTTGAATGGCAATACTTTTGAATTCAGAGTCTGAATTTCTGATCAAACCAAACTTTTTCTTTGAATTTTTTATGGTACTAATCTTAAATGATTTGAAAATGAAATCATACTCTTATTGTAAGTACGCTGGATTCTCACATTCTCACACTTTCCCATTAATTTTCATTATTGTTCTGAGAGTCCTTTGAGGTACAGGAACAGTAAGGAATGTAAAGGAGAATTAGAGGAAAAGGACCTGAATAAATCAAAACCAGGATGACTAAAGTTCTGAAATACAGAATATTATTTGGCAGAATAGATTCGTGTTCAAAAATGGTATCTTGCAATTGGACTTCAATTCGCTAAAGAAAAGTGGCTCTATGGACAACCAAGGGATGATTTTGTTTTATAAAGACTGTTCAGGAGTTCATCCACTGAAAGGCTATTTGTGTGCTTTACTTTCTCACGGTCCCAGCTCCTGAAAACCATTAAAGAGTTGCTCCTCTTGTAAGAGTTATGCAGCCTGTGCATATCCTCCTATTGTTTCAAGTAAGGGACCATCAGCTGTTTTTCCTATTGTGGCTGGCAGCAGCAAGCAGAGGGCTAATTTGTTCTGTTCAGTTAAATGTGTTTTACTAAGACAGGCTATTTCATGTACTGATGCTGGACAATGGAGAAATGAACTGCTCCAGTTTGAATCGGTAGCATCAGTTAAACAATAAATGGTTCTGTGACTTCAGAGAGATGTTTGCAACAAATCTCTGATTTCTTTTAATGTTTAACAAAAAACCAGAAGATGTTTTGTTAATTTAGGGTGGAGAGAGAGGGCCATGCTTATGAAAAAGTCTTTGACAAAAAAATCCTTTGCAAGTAGAACATGAGCATGCATGGAAGGATTCTGTAAGATAGGATGCAAACTAACCAGAGGATATGAGAAGTATTTGTCTCTGAGGATTGTTGCTGAACACACAAAGCCCATTCCTAGTATATAATACTTCGTTCTTGCTAAAGAAAACATTTTACATAGCTCCTGCATAGCTGGATCATGTTTAGATACAGAAACATTTATCTTTCAGCTATTTGCTCACAAATATGTGGTAAAGTTCAAGTTAATCTTTTAGGAGCAGCTTTTTGGCCTTGTTAAGATCATGTTTTATAACCATGGTGGTATTAAGTGACCTCAAAAAGATTTCAGACAGTTAATAGGTGATTCTTGTGGTGTGAAAGAAAGGGAAAAGGTTTAAAGTTGATAGAATTGGCTTTACTCTAGCTTTACCTTGTCCCACCCCAGCACCAAGGATGTGGCTGTTCTGAGTAGGAGCAGGAGCGTAGCTGGAACAGCATGTACACTGCTGATTCCTGGCCTGTGGAGCCAGCATAAATCCGTGCAACCATGCTTTGCAGTTGAAGCTGGTTCAGACCTCTTCCATTCTCAAGCTGAGAGCTATGAACCTGGCATAGGGTGAGCCTAGGAACACCACTGAGACTGAAAACAAACTTCTCCCATAAACATTTCTATGAAGGCACAGAATCCATGCAAGCAGACATCTGTGCCTCTTGTCATGCCAAAGGCCTCACATGGTGTCTGTGGCATTAAGTAATAGAAATTTGTGCTGGTTTTTTTAGGTGGACATCTGTTTGTTTCGTGGCAGATGTGTGAAGACAGCCCAAGTCTCCCCATATGCAGCTGTCCCAGAGAACCAAACCCCTGAAGCCCCAGGAACAACAGAAACCCAACCCTGCAAGATAAAGGGCAATGTCTGGGTTGCCCAGTGAAGTGGGTCAGCTGTACCATCTCGATGATCCTGCTCCAAGGATGACATAAGTTTCTAGGCTAAGAGTACACCTTGCCCACTCACTCCTGAGCATATCAAATGAGACAACGCAGCCAGTTTAGTACAGCCCGTAGTTTGGTGTGCCCCAAGTGTTCCCTTCACTACTCCTGGAGAATGCACAGATTTATCTTAAGTCTGCTATATTGCCTACTTCTGTGGCTCCAGTGTTCATTTAGTGGGAGTGAATGGGCAAGACATATTAGCAATGCTCTTGAGTTTGCCACAGAGGCCATCCAGACATGCAATAGATACATTTTTGCTCCCTGCCAAAGACCTTCTGTAGTGATGATGAAGTTGACATCTCTGAGGGTTAAAATTTGTCTTTCAGTTTTATTTTCACAGAGAATCCAAAAAAGCAAAGAAACATAACCTTTTAGCATAGCAGGAGGAAATATGTATATTTCTCCCAAGGGTCTTAGAAAATCTTCTGAAGGGAATATGATATTGGTTAAGATTTATGTTTCTTTGACAGAAAAGGAGTAAATAATTTGTAAGCATACATACTTATGTGAAATACAAAGAAAATGAATTCAGTTTCTATAAACTTAGGCTATTTTAGTTTCGTAGGGGGTAAGTTTTGGAAAAGTCTCTGAAAATATAGGAGGGAAAACACAAACCAGATTATTTTATTTGCCATATTTTGTAGAAGAAAAAATTTGAGAGAAAATTTATTGTGACATCATGATTCATTGTATGAAGGAAACACAGAGTCCCTCTAATTCAATTTGTTATTTTTTGTGGTTTATTTAGTGACTTTTAGCCCTCGTTTAGCCTATACTATATCATGAAATATTAGCAAAAGGGTTCTTAGGACCAAACCTCAGCTCAAGATAGGCTCACTCCTCTCTAAACCTCTCTCATTCAACTATTTGTCTAATCTGTTCTGAAAAAGCCCCAATGATGGAGACCCCACAGCCCCTCCAGGCAATCTGTTTCAATGCTTAAGCACCCTCAAAGTCAGAAATTTCTTACAGATATCTAATCTAATTATTCCTTGTTGAAGTTTAAGACCATTACTTTTTCTCCTGTCCCATACTGCCACAGAAAATAGTCTTATCACCTTCCTCTTTTCATAGATTTCATATTATATTTCATAGACATTAGGGCTGGAAGGCACCCTGGAAGATCATCAAGTTCAGCCCTCTGTCCGAAGGGCTGGGAGTTAGCTGGCATCATAGGATCCCAGCAAGATAAGCATCCAAATTACTCTTGAAGGCGTTCAATGTAGGTGCTTGAACCACCTTTGATGGCAGGCTATTCCAGATTGTTGGGACTCGGACAGTAAAGAAATTCTTCCTTATGTTCAGCCTGAAACAGTTTGCAGTAGTTTATAACCGTTCAACCTTGTCGTCTCTTGGGACACTCTGGTGAACAAACGTTCCCCCAGATGCTGATGGTCATCCCTGATAAACTTATAGGTGGCCATCATATCACCCCTGAACCTGCACTTTTCCAGGCTAAAGAGCCCCATCGTTCTCAGCCAGCCATCGTAAGGTCTGTTTTCCTGACCTCTGAAAATGCGTGTGGCTCCTCTCTGGGCTCTCCTAAGCTTCTCCACATCCTTTTTGAATTGTAGAGCCCAAAACTAGATGCAGTACTCCAGCTGTGGCCTCACCAAGGCCAACTACAATGGGAGAATGACGTCCCAGGATCTGCTTGAGAAGCATCTATGGATGCAAGCCAGTGTTTTGGTCGCTTTACTAGCTGCAGCATCGCACTGCAGGTTCATGTTCATCTTATGCTCAATGATGACCCCCAAGACTCTTTCTTCTGTAGTAGTAGACAGCATAGCACTGCTGAGCCTATAAGGATGCTGCAGGTTTTTCCTCCCAAGGTGCAGAACCTTGCATTTTTCACTGTTAAACACCATCAGGTTCTCATCCTCCCATCTGCTAAGCCTGTCCAGGTCAGCCTGGGTCACCCTCCTGTCTTCAGGTGTAGATGCTTTGCCCCAAAGTTTAGTGTCATCGGTGAACTTGGCCAGTCCACTTCTGACTCCAATGTCCACATCATTAATGAGAATGTTGAACAATATAGGTCCAAGGACAGAGCCTTAGGGGATCCCACTGGTCACAGGGCACCATGACGATTGACATCCATCAACCACCACCCTCTGGGTCCAACTACGGAGCCAATTTCCCAACAGCAGATCGTGGTGGACTCAAGGCCACAATTGGCCAGGTTTGCCAAGAGGTGATCCTGGGATATCAGATTGAAGGTTTTTTTGAAGTTAAGATATATGATATCAATCTCTTCTCCCTTGTCCAGGTGATAGGTCACCTGGTCATAGAAGGAAATGAGATTGGTCAAGCAAGGCCTACCTGCAACAAACCCATGCTGGCTATCCCTCAGTATATTGGCGTTGGCCAGTCCATTAAGGATGGCCTCTTTAGTAAACTTTTCTAAGACCTTCCCCAGGATAGAAGTCAGGCTGATGGGCCTATAGTTTGCCAGATCCGCTTTCTTCCCTTTCTTGAAGATAGTCACCACATTGGCCTTCTTCCAGTCTTCGGGCACTTCACCAAAGTGCCAGGAGTTCTCAAAGATGTGTGCCAGAGGCTGGACTATGATGCTTGCCAGCTCCTTGAGTACCCTGGGGTATAGATTGTCAGGTCTAGCTGACTTGAAGGTATCCAGCCTCTCAAGATGTTCCTTCACCAGGTCAGCATTGATGGAGGGCAAGGAATCGCCCCCACCCACACCTCCCTGTCCTATAGCAGGCATGGGTGTCCCATGGGACTTATGAAAGACCGACGCAAAGTACCCATTTAATAGGTTGGCTTTATGTTGGGTGTCAGTTGTCAGTTGTCCCATCTGGTTCAACAGGGGTCCATTGTTGCCCTTGCTTTTCCTCCAGCTCCCCAAATATTTGAAAAAGTGCTTTTTATTATCCTTGGCAGACAAAGTTCCTTAGGTGAATATGATATCTTTTATTAGACCAACCCAAATAGTTGGAGAATAGTTATTAAACAAGCTTTCGGATTCAAAAACCCTTTGTCAAAACCCCTTTTGTTGTCCATGATGCTCAAGGCTAGAAGGAGTTCAGTTTCAGCCTTGGCTTTCCTGGTTTGCTCCCTGCAGGACCAGACCAGTGCAGAATATTCCTCCTTAGAGGTAAATCCCATCCTCCATCCTTGTAGGCCTTACTTTTTAGCCTCAGGAGGTCTGCTAGATCCCTGGAGAGCCAGGGGGGCTGCTGTGCCCTCTTGCTGCCTTTCCTTTGAAAGGGAATAGCATTCGCTTGTGCATTGAGGATCACTCCCTTGAGGAGCAACCACTCTTCTTGGACTGGCCTCCTCCTGGGGTCATGGTCCCTTAGGGCCTCACTGACAAGCCTCCTGAGCTTGTCAGAGTCAGCTTTCCTGAAGTCAAGGACTTCAGTGTTGCTGACTGACTTGCCAGTTTTATGGCGGATGGTGAAGGTGATCAGCTCATGGTCCCTGTCATCCAGCTTCCCATCAATCACTAGGTTGTCGATTAGGTCATCCCCAGTAGCTAGTACCAGGTCTAGCAGCACTTTACCTCTCATTGGCCTGTAGACTACTTGGGTCATGTAGAGATCATCCACTCATGATAGAAAGCTTTGTGACTGCTCGGATTTTGCTGAGTGATCCTCTCATGAGATAATTGAAGTCACCCATGACAACCATGGTCCTGGGGCATGTGGCACCAGCAAGTTCCCAGGTGAACTCCTGGTCAAGCTCTTGACTTTGGGTGGGAGGTCTGTAGTAAACTCCCACTGTTGTGTCCCCTATGCCATGTTCCCCATGGATTTTTACCCAGAGGGTCTCCACTTGTCCACCCTGGTTGCCAACATCAGCTTGCAGGGACGCATAGCTTTCCTTAACATAGAGGAAACACCCCCCACCCTTTTTATTTACTTGATTCCTCCTGTACAAGGTATAGCCATGTATACCCGTGGTCCAGTCGTGGGTGGAGTCCCACCAGGTCTCTGTTATCCCTAAGACGTTGAAATTATTTGCGTTAAGCAGAAGGACAAGTTCCTCCTGCTTATTCCCTAGGCTTCTGGCATTTGTGTACAGGCTGGCAAGTGTCCCCTTGGGGGACACTTTATAATAGTCCTTCATAACAGTATTTCAGATATTTGAAAATAGCTGTCCCCTCTAAGTCTTCTCTTCTAAATAATCCCAGTTGTTTTAATGTAAATTTTCTTTCCACATTAGTCATGTTTCCTAGATCTGTAATAATTTTTGTTGCCTCTGCTGGACTTTTTCTAATTTGTCTCGATGCGTGGTGTCCAAAATTGGCATAGTATTCTAGGTAAGGCCTTATCAGTACTGAACAGAGTGTAAGAATCACTTCTCTGGCCTTAGAGATAACACTACTGATAATACACCCGTGAATGACCCCCACCTCTTTTTTTTTTTTTGCAACAGGAGCACACTTTTGACTCATTCAGCTATATAGAACACTATGTCCCAGGTCCTTTCCTGCAATACTGCAGTCTAGCCAGTCACTCCCTAATTCACCTTTGTGCATTTCATTGTTGCATCCTAAATGCAGGACTTTTGTACTTGTTCTTCTTGAGTTTCATTTGATTAATTTCAGACCCATTTTCAGTTTATCAAAGTCCATCCTAATCTCATCCTCCAAAGTGTCTATAACTCCACCCAGTTTGGATGATCCAATTTATTCACCAGGGACTGTAAAATACAAAAGAAGCATGACTGAAGACACTGGTGGACTGAGCATGTGTACATTTGAGTGACATATTCCGTAGCAGAACAAATCAAACAATGAAACTAACCAGTACACTAATGTTTTCTTAAATGGAAGGACTTGCTTTGATTTGTTCTGATTCCTTGTTCTATTCACCAGCATTCAAACATCTTCCAGATATTTATTTAAAAATGTCATGAATTTCTAGCAGTCAAAAATTCAGGGATTGTAAAAAAAATGACAATCTAATGATTTTTAAATGTTATATTTTGCTCTTAACTGGATGGCTGCGAATTATTAAATGGAATACTTTGTAGACTAGATTGATGTTCACAACACAAATGTTAAATCTAAACCTAAAAAACACATGCATAAAACAACTTTCAAACAATAGTAGATTATTCACCAAAAGTCACTAGTGAATATGTAGAGATAAAGTTTCTGTAGGAATAAGTATTTGTTTACAAACAACTCTTTAAACCAGAACAGGAATTATGTTTGGACTGAGTATTATGTATTATTGGGATATGAACTCGTGCTTATTAACTATTACTACAGTCATTATAGCAGTGACCAGACGTGTCTAACAAAATGAGCATTCTACTGAACTGACATAGAACAAACAAAAAATGAAAGGAAATCCTTGCCCTTTTCAGGAAGGACAGGGAGGGGAAAAGAGGTGGTGGGGTCGTGCTCTCTGTAAAAGAATGCTTCTCTGCATCGAGCGTTAACTTGGGGACGACTGAGGACCAGGTGGAAGCAATTTGGGTCAGGCTGCAAGGAGGATGAGGGGAAAGGGACTTAATGGTGGGTGTCTGCTA
>JAGPOW010000229.1:11269430-11292489 GCA_030014935.1 Caiman crocodilus | reverse complement strand
TTTTTTTCTCCCCATAGTGTTTAATTATGTTTCCTGTGTCTGCCATTCAAAGTATGTTTGGTTCTTTTGAATCTGCATTTCAGTTGCTGCAGCTGTATCTAAAATTCTATAAATTATCTGATCAGAAACATATAACAAGTACAAAAATAACTTAAGGAAAAAGGCAACTATGTAACAATAAGATACCTAGGGAAAGAGCCAAATTGAAAAAGAACTATCCATTTAAATGGCCAGTTAAAACAAAAACCAATTAAAAGGGCATTATGCCTGCTCCACATCCTGGTTCTCTAAACATCTATGAACCACTGGAGGGTTTGAGTTAACCCTAAGATCCCCTTATTTAACTTGACTTTTTAACATGGCTTACCTTTTTCTTATTTGTAAAGACATTTATATTGGACATTTGTTGTTACTGCATTTACTCAAATCCAAGACAGGTTTTTTTCCTCTAGTCAGCATGGGTGGGGGAAGCCTCACTTCAGATTTGAGTACTGGCCCAGGGCAGGAGGCAGCCAAGCTCCTACTATGGCCCTGGGCTCCAGACTGAAGTCATCCCTTCACTGCAGCCTGCCCTGGCTGGAGAGGCTCATTTAGTGGAGAAGGGGGTACACAGCCTGGGTAAGCACAGAGGAGACCACAGGGTGAGGTGGAAGGAGACTTCGGTCTTCCTTCCATGCCCATGCTGCGCCCAATGTTCCCTCCAAGGTGTACACCTGTGTGGCTGCGCACAATTTAATACAGTGCCTTGCACTAACTTATTAACATCACGCACCTACCTGGGGAGGAGTTGGGCCGTGGCACTGCAAGTTGAGGCCAGGGGCTAAGGGCTGGCGTGGTCTCTCCTTATTTCCGGAGTGCCTTCTCACTCCTGGTGGTGGGGGCTGGAAGCTGCCACTGGGAAACTGCTTCACTCCCCAGCCCCAAAGCCATGTGGCTCCTCATTCCTGGAGGTGAGGTGGGGGCTGGGGCTGGGGCTGGCACAGGCTCTGCAGGTGCCAGGGAACTGCTTCACTCCCCAGCCCCGAGGCCATGTGCCTCTTCACTCCCAGAGGTGAGGCAGGGGTGGAAGCTGGGCTCTGCTGGCTCTGGGGAACTGCTCTGCTCCCCAGTCCATGTGCCTCCTTACTCCGGGAGCAGGGACACATGCAGAACTTGGCCTCCCCAGATCTCAGGTGCGTGGGGTAGAGCAAGCTGGTGCAGAACCTGGGTCTGCATCAGTGGAAAAGCACAAGGAATCATTCCTAACCATGATGTAGTTTGGGGGTGCTGATTACAGCTATGTTCATTTAGGTACATAGGCAGACAAGATGCTTTGGGTAAATTATATCACATTTACCCAAAGCACTTTGTCTAACCATGTCATAAAGTTTCTGCATCATGAATGGGGAGTCCCCATTACTGGCTCTGGAGAACTGCTCCACTCCTCAGTCCCCAGTCTTGTGCTTGGAGGATTATTGCAAAATCCATTGCATGAGGATTCATTACATGAGGATTCTAGTCAATTAGGCTTGGCATAGTCAGGATCCAGGCTTAACGAAAGGGGGAGGAGGGAGTGAAGTGATGTGCTTATGGACCAAAGTGGAGCACTTGTGGACCGAAGAGTTGTGCTCATAGATTGCTACACCTTAGAGGGAACATTGGCTGCCCTCCTCACACCCTGCTCCCCTCCCCGCATTTCCCCTGCCCTTCTCTTACCTTCGGCTCTGGCTTTACTTCTTGGCAGTACTTTTTAATAGATATTGTTATTAATCAGGTTTGGTTGTATGTGAGGTTACAGTGTGCATGGCTTAAGAATCTTTAGAATACTTGCTATTGCAATGTTTGGTCCTTGATGCCAGACTTAATTATGGTACTAGTTAACAACAGTACCACCATTTCCTTTATGCCCCATCTTGTCTCCTAAGATCAGGAGAAGCCTCCTGAAGTACAGCAATGTGCCAAGTTCCCTTGGTTAAATCACATAGGAGGTTGCTTACCTTCATTGGGACTAGTATCCTTTTACTGGTTTCTAGTTGACCAATAGCTTTACCAATAAAGAAATAGTTTAATTATTCATATCTCCTCTTTATGTTCTCAGGCTATATCTAATAATAGCTGATAGTGATGGAGTAAAAAGATCAGTTTTATATGAGGAATATTTAAAACTTAATCTGAAATCATGAAAGTTTGGGTTGAAATGGCTGTCAGTGGGAACCCGTTCCATTGACAAGAACTCAGTGATTTAATGTTCACACAAAAGCCCTTCACTCTGCTTCTAAATACTACAGAGTTATGTCAAAGTGAAACTTTGACTTCACTGTTTAAGATTTCATTCCTTGCATTGAAGTTATGTGGTTTAACTGCAGAGCCAGATATCCAGAATTGTGTGAAATGATTGCAGGGAAACTTACGTAATTTTAGATTCACCAAGAAGGTATGACACAGCAGTGAATTTTTTCTCACTTTTTTGAACCTGTGATCCTTTCTCTTGATACTGATCCCTTACTCTTTGCATAGATGATACTTGTGTCATGGCAAGTGTCAACACTTCATTTCAGGTTTGTTGCAAAAGTGACTAAGAGGAAAACAGGAATACTGAATGTTTAAATCTATATGCTATCCACTGTGACCGATTATGATGATTGGTCTGAACTCTCCAAAACGCCTCCTGCCCTCATTCAACAAAATGCCTCCAAAATCAACAAATATATATTTATACAAATAGTTAGGCAAATCACTACCTGCAAATAGTGAGACAGGAAGGCCAGTATTAACAAAATGTTTATTTTAGTTTTTCTATGGCCCAAACTCCACATGCCCCAATTTTATCTCTAAATAGGAAGTGAAGTGTTATATTATTTGATCATGCAAGCCAAATTTCCCTGGTTACCAGTTAGACCCCAAGCTCATACACACACAGCAGGAAAGGCTTAGGATAGTTGTGTTTCCTAGTAGTACTAATTCCACTACTTGAGAAAATATAATTATATTTCCATTAATAATATAATGATATCTTCACAAGCCAGATTCCTGCCTGTGCATTAGGCGAGCTATAAACAAAGCACCAGCAAAGGCCTAAGGATTTTTTATTCCTATGTGGCTATGTTTCTAGATGCTTAGATAGTAATTAGCTAGTAATTTCACCAGTAAGAGGAAAGTTCTTTCTATGAACAATATAGTTAAGATTAGATTTGATCTAAAATTCAAAACCTCTGCATTTTCAAACACTCATAAGTTTCTCAAACAAATTCCGTATGATCTACAATTTACATGCTTGGTCTTTGCCCAAAGACGGATATTTGTTGGAAGGTTGGGGAACAGTGGTTCAATCGTTCCTGAGTTATTCGACCACGAACCCTAGTAACCCACACTTCTTCTGTATGTTCCAATTGAAATATTTATTCTTGAATAACTAAAATATGAGTATAAAAGAAAGAGAGACACCTCATGTTTGGCTTAAACTCCTTTTATCAAGGAAGAAAAAACTGTTCATGTTTGAAGAAAATAGGAACTGTATTTTTAAAGCCTACTTGTACATTCATATGTTCAGGTCATTTTCTTTTAGTAATTCTGGCACCATTCTTTTAGAGCCATTTGTAATATTGAGTATAGCTTGATAGTTTTTAAATATACATTGCTTAGGTAGTGTTCATGCAGGTTGCTTCACTTAAGCATTTTTAAATTATCCAGGCCAGCTAAGTTTGGGTTGCTTCTACATTTTTCTTTTAAAAAAAGAAAAAGGAAAAAGAAACAAGGCGATACAATGCCAAGACAAATGGTTTTTCAACCATAAGTCGCATTAACAAAAATAGAAGTTGGAATGCAAAAAATCAGGTTTTTAAACCAAGCGGAACTGAACTACTTTACAAAAAGTAATTTTTTCTCTTCTTAATATATTTGTTTAGCAGGGAAAGTAAGTCACCTATTGATATTTATGTTCCTAAAGCTAAACATCTAAATCTATTAGCATCATTAGAATTGTAGAGATACAACTTCTAAAAGTGGCCATGATTTAGCAAAAGAATTAAATACTGGCTTGATTGTATAGACAGCTGAAATCACATTTCTGTTCAGCAAAGTAATTAGGTATTCTAGTAGTGTAACTCGGGATGGGGAGGGGGCAACAGCCTTGGGCTTTGCTTCAGAGAAGGGGTACAATGACTAGAGAGCATGCCCTGCTGGTGCAGCTTGTCTTGAAGTTATTGCATTGGGAGTGTTGGGGCTTGGCAGAGATCAAGATGGAAAATGTTGACCTCTAAATTTGCACTTATTTAATATAAAATGTTCTATACAGGTACATATTCCTACATTAATGTATGAAGGTGTTTCACAAGCTGATGGCAAAATGACTGCCCATGCTGTGAAAACATGGGAAACTACATAGCAGTGAGGATCACTGGTGGTGTCATTGTTGAACACAACCATTGCTTATGACCACTGCTTATGTAGAGAAGTGATGTGGTCCAGTAAATGATCATTACACACCAAATGGTTTTAGTTTGAAATTGCCATTAGTTTCTGAAACATCCTCATACATGGAATTGTTAGACTACTAAAAGTACCTGCAAAGGTGCATATTAAGTGGGCAGTTGTATGTGCATACACAATCTTGGTCACACATGCATGTATGGGCTGTCAGAGGCCCTAAAAGGCAGCTCATCCCACACTAATTGCCCAGCTGGCCAAACCTCCAGAGGTAGCTGTAGGGACTGGGCCATAAGCAGTCTGGTTTTCTGACTTCTGACTTCTGACCCTGGTTGGCTCTGTTTGTGGACTCTGTCTGGTTGGAAATTCTCCTTGGCTTTGGTAACTTAGTCTCTGACTGGAACCCTGAATCATCCTGTAACTGGGATTCTGCCCCTGGATCTCCCCCTTGGATTTGGCAGTTTGGTCACTGACCTACAACTCTGACTGGGACTGTAACTTAGAATCTGTTCGTAGAATTCCCTCTTGCCTTAGATACCTTGGACTAATTTCAGACTTTAGGCCTTTGTGGCTGGTCTACCCACTAGGCCAGGCCACCTATGCTTTGGTCCTTTCAGCTGCCTCTAGTAGGTTTGGTCATCAGGGCAGCTAGTCCAGGATGAGCTGCCTGTTAGGGTCCCTGGGATGGGCAGATACAGGATTGTGTCAATGGGGGTGCAATCGCACCTTCTTTCGATGTGTGGTGCATGTGCAGTGACAAGAGCTCATTGTGCACGTGCCATACAGCTGAAGGGGGTGTAGCCATGGCTCCTTCCTGTAATTCTGGATGTTACTGAGCTCTTAGAGCTCACTGGCATGTCTGTGAGTTCACTAGTTGGTCAACACAGGGTCTGGTCAGAGTTTCTGCTCTGGACACTGCTTCTGCTCTGTAAACACTTTTCTGCCCCTTTTCCTCTCCCTCCACCCCCAATTCAACAGCAGGGCAAAGGGGCAGAGCAGTGCTGTTGCTTATCCCCTCCTTTCCCCTGCTGCTGAATTTGGGGGTGAAGTGGGAGAGGAAAAGCAAATAAAAGCAAGCTCAAGCAGCTGTTTGAAAGCAGGAACTCTATGCAAACCCAGCACTGAGCAGTCAGTGTGCTCATAGAGCTCCCAGCACATGCAGAGCTCTGCTGACATGCTAGTGTCAGGACTTACTGTGCATGCCAAAGAGGGGGTGCAACTGTGAAGCCATAACTGCTCTGGCTCTGTCTCTGCATACATGAAGGCCTGGATCAGAACATTTATTCGTATTTCTCAATATGATCTTAATTAACATGGAGTGAGCTCAAAATGTCAGCGCTATTTAGAGGTAGTAACATCTAAAAAAAAAAATTAATTCAACCAAAAATGTGGTTGATCCTGAGTGCAAAATGAAATTGGAAAATTTTATTCAACTTTTTGTAACATTTCTATTCATAAAATGGCAGAGCTGAAAGGTCCCATACCCTGAGAAGTACAAGACAATGCTATTTAACAAACACAGATGCTCCTCTGAAATTATAGAGCTTATTGAAGCATAAATGTGCAGTGAAGGTATACAAACACTAGCCAATGATCAGTGAGATTTTGAATAGACAGTTGACACCTTTTTGACTGCAGAGTTGTCAGTGTATGAAGCAGAACTGTAGGATCAAAAAACTGTTAACCTTTTGGGGTGCGTCCAGATGAGTATGCACGTGCCTCTTGCCCTGTCTCAAACCCCTTTGAGGTTTGCAGCATGGCAAGAAAACTAGACCCCTGGATATCCAGGGATCTAAAAAAAATGAAGTTAAAAAGTGGGGACCATGCCCTAAGACAACCGGAGACTGGATCCTCCACAGAGATGCTCTGGGTGCCAGAGCATCTCTGTGGTTGGCCCCTCACCTTGGTGCTGAACCACACAGCCTGGCAGCCAGTGTGCTGCAGCACCAGGGCTCCAGTAAGTAAGGAGTCAGGGGCCTGGAGAAGGGGGGAAGGGACCATGGGAGGGTCCCCTGCCAGCCCTGTCCACTCCCCCAGTCCTCCCAATTCCTGCCCTGCTTGGGCAGCCACCCCAAGGCTCCTGATCACTTCCCTGCCCAGCCCCTCCCCCTGCCAGTCCCCCAGATCCCTCAATTAATTCCCTGCCCAGCCCCTTCCTTCACCAGACCCCCCAACACCCCCAAACCCTGCCCTGCCCAGCCTCTCCTCCTGCAAGCCCCTCTGACCTCCCTGATTGCAGGGGGTAGGGCGGGGAGGAGCAGCCATCAGGGAGCTGCAGCAGCTGATGGGGGATGGAGCCAGGTGGGGCAGCAATTGGGGCTGGGGTGGAGCATGTGGGTCTTATGAGGAGTGGTAGCCCCTGTGCGGACCATTTGGGTAGGGGCCGTAACCCCTGTTGGGGGGGCATAACCCCAGTGTGGCCATAGCCCCTCAACAGCCAGTGGTTTAACACTATAAATAGATCAATAAAACATTGTCCAACTGATTGCTGTCTGTCTGTCTCTATCTGTTTATAGCAACCTTTTGTTTTAATTGTGGAGGAACATGGATTTTGGGGTATTTTACAGAGTGACTTTGGGATTATTTTTATCAGGGATTTTTCAGTTTTCCAATAGGGAACGCCAGAATTCCTGCTAGGGAGGCCAGTGGCAGGACCCTGCCTGCCAGAGCTGGCACCTTGGACCCATCTGGCTGTGGCTGACCTCCTGGACAAATGGGGCCAGGAGGACATGCTTTGACAGTTCAAAGCAGGCCACCACACCCAGAACATCTTCCAGGTGATAGCTGCCCAGATGGCCAGGCAGGGGGCACAAATGGCAGTAGTGCCATACAGAGGCCAACCCTGCAGTCACAGCCCACTGGCAGATGGCCCAGAGGGGCAGATACATCATCCCAGTCTGGCAGGTGCTCAGCACATCACAACCAGGCAGCAGCCCCCACTGCCAGATTGCTGCAGTGTGTAAAGGGTATAGGGAACTCTTAGGGCTGCTCCAGCAGTCTGGCTGACACAAAGGGTAGTGTCTCCAGGTACCAATTGGCTGGGCCTCAGAAGCTCCTGAGAGTGAGAAGTCCTGAGCTACTTGCCAGGGCAGCTTTTTGTACTGCTGGGGCCAGGACAGGGCAGTTTTTTATACTGCTGGGGGCAGCACAGGTGCTGGGCCTGGGCTCTAGCTCCCCCTGGCTGCAGATCCAGGAGGAGCCAGGCAGGGTAATTTTGTCTCAAGTGCCACAATTTGCTCCACAACAAAGTCCATGACTGAGCACATGTGCTGAGGCAAAAAACCTCAGCTGAACTTTGCACCACTTCTATCTGAGCTGCTGCAAGTGCACGCGCTTGCATGTGTGGACACACCCTTGCAGGGTATATGAACAAATTCCTTCAAAATTACTAAGAAATGAGTTCAAGAAGTGATTAACTGACAGAAGGTGCAGGTCTGACCTTACAAGATACAAGAAACAGTTGAGGTTTTAAAGGATGGGTTTAAGATTTGTTCACTTAGAACTTTGTCTGCTATTCTCTGGCTAAGTTCGTTGATGACATTAAACTTTGCATCATAGTGTTCACACCTGAGAACAGGCTAGTGATGCAGGCTGACTTGGATAAAATTAGTAAATGGGCGGATACAAACCTGATGACATTCAATACTGATAAATGTAAGGTGCTCCACCTCAGGGGGGAAAAAACCGGCAGCATACTTATAGGCTCAGCAGTGCTATGCTTGCTAGCACCACTGCAGAAAGAAACTTGGGGTCATGATTGACCACAAGATGAACATGAACCACCAATGTGATGTTGCAGTTGATAAAGCAAACACAACTCTGCCTTGCATCCATAGATACTTCTCAAGTAAATCTCAGGATGTCATCCTCCTGCTGTACTCAGCCTTGGTGAGGCTGCAGCTGGAGCACTGCATCCAATTCTGGGCTCCACAGTTCAAGAAGGATGTTGAAAAGCGTGAGAGAGTCCAGAGGAGAGCCATACGTATGATCAGAGGGCAAGAGAATAGGCCTTATGAGGAGAGGCTGAGAGCCATGGGACTCTTCATGGAAGAGGGAGGCTACTCATAAGTACATAAGTACTGATGGCTACTTATAAGTACATAAGGGGCGTACATCAGGATTTGGGAGATCGTCTGTTCACCAGAGCACCCCAAGGAAAAACAAGGACCAACAGTCATAAACTCCTCCAATACCACTTTAGACTGGATAAAAGAAAAATTTTCTTTACTGTTTGAGACCCTGAGACTCCCTCCAGAAGTGGTGCAGGCACCTACTCTGGACTCATTCAAGAAATGCTTGGATGCTTATCTTGCTGGGATCTTTTGACTTTAGATGACTTCCTGCCCCTGGGGCAGGAGGCTGGACTTGATGATCTTTGAAGTCCCTCCAAGCCCTAACAGCTATGAGATCTATGAAATCTGTGAGATCTATGAAATCTATTCTTTATAGCAGGAGCAAGCAATTATTTCAGGTGGAGGGCCGCTTAACAAGTTTTGGTTAGCTGTCAAG
This sequence comes from Caiman crocodilus, assembly GCA_030014935.1. NCBI lineage: Eukaryota > Metazoa > Chordata > Crocodylia > Alligatoridae > Caiman > Caiman crocodilus. The sequence goes on along the minus strand of JAGPOW010000229.1, from coordinate 11,283,576 downwards.
GGCCACTTGGGTAGTTCTGCTCCTTGACAGTTGCCCTGCTTCCTTGTCACCAACTTGGGACCAGAAGTCCCATCCCATAACCCCTGACCTTTGCCACCAGAAGTTTTTCCCCTTGCCCCCAGAAATACTCCTTTTGGGAGGGGGGGTTGCCATCTTAGAACCAGAAAAAAAACCAAATCATACACTAAAAGTCAAACACCTACTATAACATATTTTAATTTTATTACAAAAAATATTTTTGTCATGATTTGGGTTTGCGTAGTATATATAGAGGTGATTGCATAATAACTCAGAAATAAATTCTTAGTTTTGTATGCTGTGGGGGGGGTGAGGTAGGGTGTGGGTGTGTGGTAGGATGTGGGAGGATTGTGATGGGGTGTGGCTATGTGTGGGGGGGCCTAGGGTATGTTGGGGGTTGTGTATATGTGGAATGTTGTGGGGCAGGGTGTTGGTGTAGGGCAAGGTGGAGGTGTAGGGCCCCCCACACATACTTCCACCATGGCAAACAACAGGTAGGGTGCTCAGGGTGTCCATGCCCAGTAGGGCTAGGCTCTAGCCAGTGCTGCACACCACAGTGAGGGGTGCAGTCTCCACCAGGCTGCCTCTGTTGCTGGTGCTCCCTGAGACTTGCACACAGCCCCTGAACTCACACAGCAGGGAAGGAAGCCCCAGGTACCTTCCCCTGCAGAATGAGGAAGGCAGTCAGCTCCAGCACCTGAAGCTTCGTCCCATGCTTCTCAGCCCTGGCAGGGAAGGCAGGTGGCTCCAGTATATGAGGCTTCCCTCCTCTCTGTGTGAGTACAGGGGCTGTGCATGAGTGGCAGCGAGTGCCAACAATACAGATGGCTTGGCAGAGGTTGCGCCCCTTGCTGTGATGTGCAGTGCTGGCCAGAGCCAAGCCCTGCTAGGCACCTGCACTCTGAGCACCCACCTGCTGCTCCTGCCACTGCCTGCTAGGGCTGCATGCCATGGCAGCATAGTGGGGAGAGTATGGGAGGGCCTCACACCCTCCACTCTCCCTCATACCCACTCTGTCCACCCCAGCTCTGTGCTGCTGCTGCTCCCTGACCCCCAGGCACAGGCTTTGCTCTGTCACCAACCCCATTCCCACGCTCCACAGTCCCGCCCAGCTGCAGCCCCATCCCAGCTGCTTCCCTACCTGCTGCCCGGAGCAAGAAGAAGACCAGGGAAGTGGAGCAGGTCCCGGGGTCTGCAGCAGTGGCAACAGCAGTCCTACATGGAAGCTATACATTGGCTGGTCAGGCCCTTACGGTACTTGGTGGGCTGGATCTGGCCCACAGGACGTATTTTGGCGACCCCTACCCCATGGCTCTATGGAGAGCTTTGCAGAAATTAAATGACAAAACCTCTCAGTTAAGCTAAAAACAAAAGTTAAGGTACTTCACAGACAACTGATTAGAATCTTTCAATGATTCTCCCACCCACCATTTTGGACAATATTTAACTTGTCATTAAAAGCCATGTGTAATTAAATTACCATTAGAAAGAGTGAAGGCAAGATGACAGACTAGAAATGTTCTAAAAGGTACATGTTCACTATCACATAATGCAAAAAGCTAGAATATTTTAAATCTCTGCTAAAATGGAAATGGAAAGAAAATTATTTCCAGATTGGCTTGTTGCTTCCAGAAAGCCAGATGTATACTGTTAAGATTACTTTTTGACTCAAAGTTGTTTTTTAAAACTGTAACACAGTCCTTCAGAAGGTAAATCAAATATCAAGGAATTCCTGAACGTGTTACAGTTTTACTCTTTTGTTTCCATGTATACAAGTGTAATGACCACTTTATTTAACAAATGCAGAAAAAAATCTATCATATTAACATTATGCATTATGCACAATGTATTTTTGCTTCTTTTTTGTAGAAGGGCACCTAGACCTGCATTTTAGGTAGGATACTAAATTCAATCTCAAAGCAAAATTGCATGGTTTTCAACTGCATCTCTAATCTGACTAGCACCAAAGCCTCTGATGTGAACATCCCTGGCTTTTGAAAGTGTGAAGGGAGATGTGATTAGCTATGTTTATCTGAAGCTAGGCAGAAGGCAGGGCAAGGTGGCACCACATAAATTAATTCTTTCAGAGATCCATGATCTTTGGCAAACTACAGCCTACTTCATCAGGTGCTATGAATTGGAGAAATAGCAAGAGCTCAAAATCTAAATCTAAATTATTGTACTAATAGTAGTCTGTTATAGAAAAATAAATAAACTCTTTATAACATATGGGTTGTTTTAATAATCCAACAGATGCAGTGAAAAACTAAAATACTACAAGGCTCTATACCTTATTTAATTTGGTTTATTAACAGCTATTCTGATGTATCAAAAATGATAGGACAATATTGAACAATGGTAGAAAAATGTAAAAAACTATTTTAAATAACATTGCTATCAGAAATGCAGGGAGATAACTAAATAAAATATTTAGATGAAGGCGAAGTTACCTATTGTTTCAACATGGCCAAACTATTTATTTTTTTGATTCAGTCACCAATTCTCTTGTATGAACATCTCTAGCTCTGACACTAACTTGGAATTGGGTTCAATTTCCTGCTCCATCACAGACACTGTGTATGGTTTTGGCAAGTCGTTTAATCTCCTTAATCTCTCTGCTTCAGTTCCCCAACTCTCAAATAGCGATAACAGTATTCCTCTACCGCATGGTAATTTTGCAAATAACATTGCAAGGCTCTAAAATACTCGGGCCATTTAAGTATCATAGATGGACTGTACATTGCATTAACTCACCTGGGCATAGTTAAGCTTGTCTGTCAGTATCTGCCAGATCAGGTTTCAAGTTTGGAGGGCAAATTTGGCTGGACTTATTTTTTCCATTTTCATCAATATTAAAAAGCATTCAATATAAAGTAATACTTTTGGCATGTATGAAACGGTCTTTACATATGGCTTTCAACACCATAAAGTTGTTATACATGCTGCATAGAACAGTACAAATTTCACAGGCTTATATTGGCTAAAATAATGGGAAATTTATGTTTTAAACCAATGTTACCTGAAGAAATATAGCTCACCAATGATGACTTTTCCAAGATGCAGTTATAAGAGACTGGATGAATGCTGGCATGAGGCCCTGTTCCTTTAAAAGATGGTTAACACCTTTTGGACATGCAATTTTTACAAACTTGTTTCTTTTAACTACAACATTAGCATTTGCTTGACCTTTTAAATTCTAATTAAACTTGAAATGAAGCTCTCTTCTAAGTATGAATGCCAAATTTTGTCCTCTGGTGCTCTACCACAGAGCTCTCATTGAAGTCAGTGGGAGCTTACATGCACAATGGGGAGCAGACCTGAGTGTTAATTACTGTGTAATCCCAAATGGATTCAAAGGAAACTTTCAGCTGTTTTAAAACAATGCACACACAACATCCAACTGGATGAGTGGAAGTTGGCTGGATGACTGGACCTTTCAAAAGATGGGGGAAAAACGGTGTTGTAACAACCATGCCATCTCCCTGATACCGGATAAGAAGAGAGTTCTGCTGTCTGTAATCTAGGATTGTAGAAAGTAAATGATAAAAACAGAATTGGCACTCCAAAAATTGGTTCCAGAGACGGTCAAGATGCACTTGATCAAATTATAAACATCTATCTATGTTAGTGAAAAAGCCTCTGTTATATAATCATCCATTGATCATACGTTTCATTGACTACTCGGCAACATTTGATGCTATCTGATGTAAGCATTTTTGGAGGATACTGGTTTGACAAAAGAATTCCAGTATATCTCACTAACCTCAATGCAAGTCTCTGGCATTAAAAATGGCCCATCAGTGTATACAGTAATTTTTTTTTTTCCATTGGACGCGGTGTTAGACCTTTCTAACATGTATGCAGAATTTATTATAAGCCAAGCTCTGGAAGCATTTAGTTGTAGTAGAGGGAGCTGGAATTCCCAGGAGTATATATCCCTTAGCCCAAGGATTGGCAGCGTATAGCCTGTGGACCAGATATGGTCTGCAGAGCCTTTGGATCTGGCCTGCAGACTCGTGGCTTCAGCAGCATTTAGTGGCTGGGGGCTCTGCTCATGCTGCGTCACAGCCAGGCACAGGGGAGGGTGGGAGGGGTGTCTCTCCCTGAGCTACAGTGCAGCTGGGCAGCAAGGGAAAGCAGAGGAGACGGCTGAATTTTAGAAACTGCATGCTTCAGACCTGAACTGTGTCAGTCCAGCCCCCCCATGCCAAAAAATGTTGTCCACTTTGGACTTGGCCAACTTGAGATGCACTGATGACATGATATTCTTTGCTATAACTACATTGCAATTAATATTGAAATACTGTGGAATATGGACTATTCCTGAATATGCCATCCATGAGACCACAGGCTTAGACTGTTAGGAGAGAAAGAAGAGATTGAGGTTTGTAGGTAAATCTGCATTTTTGCTGCTAATGCTTTTTTTTTTTTCTATAGATGAATGTTACTTAAGAACTTAGGTTTGGAAGGGCCTCCAGTTCACGAGGGCCTATAAGAACACCCCCTCTGGTCTTTTCCCCACACCACAGCCACAAAGCACCCAATAGCAAACAGGCTTTTTGGCACAGGTGTAGCTAGGCAGTTTTGTACCCTGGGTGGAAGCAGTAAACAAGAGCAAGAACTGTAGCTGGGCTGCCAGTGGTGGTGATGGCCAAGACAGTGGCACAGAGAGTTGCTCCTTCTGCACCCTCCCCTAAATTGGTGTCTGGTTCAAAGGGGAAAAAATTATCAAGTGCCACAGGAAAATAGTAGGAGAAAATTCTGCCTCCCATGTTATATTTAATGGAATAAGAGCTAAACAACTAAATCACACCAAACATCTGCATAGCCTTATGACCTAAATTCCACAGGACGATAAACTGTGTAGTTCTGTGATTTCAACAGAGTTGTATCTTCTTATGCCAGTAGTGACTTTGCAACCCTTCACCTCAATGTAGATGGAATTCTACTATATAGTCAGATAAATCTTAATCTGGAGTCAAATCCTCTGCCGGAGTATAGCAGCATAACTCTTAAATTACTCAAGGCTATTCTGAGTTTTCCCAGCTGCAGATCTTGTTCTGGTTTCCAAATTTATGCTTAGACATAGTATGTGTAAAAATCCTGGATTTGCCCTTGGTAATGTGAAGATTTCCATGTGGAAATTAGCATAGAGAAATCATTTATTTTGACATTTAACTTTCCGAATTTCCTATGAAAATATTGTAGGATCCAACTGTGTGTTCTCCACTGTTCCATGCCTTGTCTGATCCCTGTTCCTAAACAAAGTGAGTGTAAAGTGGATGAGAACAAAATCAGAATGACAGTATATCATAGCCAGGATGAAAATACTATGCCATTTTTGGGAAAGGAGAATTAAGTCCCATGAATATAAATTTAGAGGTAAAGTTAAACTAAGCTTCATTGAGTTTGCTTGAAAGGGACCAGCAAAGCATGAAAATGTTCAGGAATGTTTAATCCTAAAATGAGTAAAACTTATCAAAGCAATTTAAAGGGATAATGTGTTCATTTCTGGTTCCACAGGCAAGGAAAACCAGTGAGTCCCGGGTACCATGTAGTAATGATTTAGAAGTTGTTTTAAAAATAAAAATATGTATTGGTTTCATTACATCAAATTGCAATTAGAATGAAGGAAGAATCTGTTGTTAACTATTGCTAATCTTTACATATGAATTGGTTGTATATTTTAAGACTATACCTAATATTTGTAATTAATCTAAAACACATGTATTGATATTCCCCCATTTACTTTCTCCTGCTCCCTTTTTTTTTGTCCCTGCGTCTAAGGTCTTTAAAAAGTCTGGCTCCTGATGAGCAAGTGGAATCTGTCACAGAGGAAAATAGAATTAAGTTCATTGATGGATAATGTGCAATGGACCAAAACTTAGGCAGAGATCATGTCAGTATTAATCAGTGTAATACAGGGCTGAAATATCTGTTATCATCAGAAGTCATTAACAAGACAATGAAAGACTTGAGTAATTTTGCTTTTTCCCCCCCAAAAAACAAAAACAACACCCCCCTGCTAGCTATTAGCGAAACGCTGACATCTTTACTGTATTTCTATTTTTAGTCAGATAAAATTCCCCTTTATTTGCCTGGCCCTAGGAACAGAGATTGCTACATAGGAAATTGCTATTTGCAGCAGTGAACACTGAAGAAATTTCATTCTATTACACTGGGAATAGGTAATTATTACAATCATTGGGGCTGTGGTTCCTGATTCTGCAAATTAATTTGGTCCATGGTCTAACTAGATATCAGAGATTACTATGCCCAGCTCCAGAACTCTATGTTCTTGGTTAAATTTCATCTGGTGTACATTGGTGTAGTTGTATGCCACAAGTTGTATATACACAAAACACTGACTGTGGAGTTGTAACTGGGCAGTTGTTTACTACTTGAATACACAAGTACTAAATGACTGCACTGGAGTTACTGTGCAGTAGCATCTTTGAACGGCTTTTTGGGGATGCTAATTATACAACTCATTACTACTGCACAGTAGCGTCATGTCACGCTTCATGCCATGTAATGCTACTGTGCAGGAGTAGTGAGCCACTGCACAGTCAGCTTCTTGTGTAAATGACGCCACAGAGAATTTGCTCCCCACTTTTTATTTTTATTTCAAATTTCTGTTGACACAGTGGAATAGAAATAAGAACACATCCCTGATAAGCCTTAGTCAAGCAGCTAGTTTGATCTAGTTTTCTTTAGTTTTACTTTAACACATAAGATGTTTTTTCTGGCCCTGAGTAAAAATAAGAGAATTAGGGCCTAATGACAGGTTCCACTGTATCTTTATTGTTATGGAAAGTAAAATATAAATCATCACATTCCTTAGGAAGGGCTTCTTCATGAAAACCCAAAGGAGTTTCCTCTGAACATTTTATCTTTTTTAAATAATACTTCAGTACAGCAATTTAGAGAGGGTATGAGTTATTTATCTATATTTACTTCTTATGACTCAAAATTATTATAAGCATGAGCAAGCAAAATAATGGAATACTTAAAACCATTTTCAAAATGCTGTGATCTGTGTACATTTTTTTGACATCATAAGATCTAACCAGTTTCACATTTGGTAACGCACTATGAGAAGCACTCAACATGTGCATGCAGCCACATTTACCTTCTTTAATGGTTAAACATCATTGTACTCATCCAGAAACAATATCTTGGGTGTTCAGTGACCCAAAGACAATTTAGCTACATTGGTCACATTAGACTCACTGCTGTTTGTTCATAAGCATATGCATGTGAGAGATCAAAGACTGTTTCTAATTCCTGCTCATGCCTAGTTCCACTAGACTACACAACAAAGTCCTTGTCCTGTAACTGGCAGTGGGCAGAGGTACTACTTCACTTGCAGACAGTCATTGCCTTCAGTAGGGCTCCACACAGGCACAGACATGTCAACTTCATGATCATGACATCAGTGAGCGATATTCATTTTTTGACCATTAAGCATTTGACCAGTAGAGAACTGCTCCCATGACAGAGCCAAAGGGATTTGAAGATAGATTTTGAAATATATTGGTTTCTGAAGATGTAGATGAGTATCTAACAGGATTTGCCAAAGCCCTACTTTTACTAATATGTGGGATTAATTTGAGAGTGGGTACCTAGGTGATTTTCTAATTTCCCCATGAATTAAGCTCCTTTTACTTTTCTGTGGTCTAAATTAAAAAAAAAAAGCAACTCAAAACAAAACATTACAAACACGTCTTTACTTTTCTTTCCAAAGTATCTTTTGAGCTTTTAGCCTTTGTGATTTTTAGGGTCTAATCAGAATGAATAGAAAGGCCTGTAAATTATATTGTCTGCCCTTCTTTATAAGGTTTGAACAGCTCCTTGACTTTTTCATATCTTTGTATATTTAGTATGGATTTAATATTGGTCTACACATTTTCCTACAAATGGGTCCAGTTTCAAAGAAAACTAAGTAGCAGAGCAATTCCAAACATACTGAAATGATTTAAAATGTTAATATCCATAATAACTGGTAATGAATCAAAACTATTTTCCCCTGATTTAATAATTTTTATTTGTCATTGCCTTATTATCAGTAACACGATTTTTTTTTACATTTGGTTAATAGCAAAATTGTAAAAAACCAAGACACCAGGATCTATGTATTCATTTTTAACTGTATCAAATACATATATTTCTATGGGGGGGAAATGCTATTTTTCTAATGAAAAAGCAACCCTCTAAACAGACATTCCATGTTACAGTGTGTAGGCAATTTGTTGAACTTGTGCTTTCTCTAATTAGATAAACCAGTGTTTCTAGTAGAGATCTAAAGCTGAAGAATAATTTATTTTCAGGTCATTGTTCAGTCCACTAATGATACAGACAGCAATTAGCTTGGGGCAGGATCATGTAAACATAGTGATGAGTAACTTTCCTCATAGGAATAGTCCCAATGAAACCTATCAGATTGCTCATGTACATTAGGGTAGTAGGATCACCCTCTGGAGAAGGACAACACATACGAAAATGCAAGGCTAGTTTTTCCCAGAGCAGAAGCAGACATTGGGAATATCCTACTGTGTAATGGTACTTTTTCTGCTTAGAACACTTTTCTAATTTGTTTTTCAAAGCTACTTCAAGTGAATGCATCTGTGCTGTAGAGGACCGGCTTCTGCTCCCAAATTTTTTTTCCTAAAAAAAATAAACAAACCAAAAAAGTCAATTGTGTTCCAAGTCAAATCAGCCAAATCAATTCCAAATCCACGAGTCATTCAAGAAACTAATAGCAAACATCTTCCACTCCCCCCTGGGTGCTTCAGATGCTTCCAAATCCTTTGCCCAGTATCCTACATGCAGGCCCCAGCTCAGAAGCTTGGGGTTTGGATGCCCCTGAGTTTCATGTGCCCTCAGTCATATATCCACAGGAGCAAGCTAAGGAGGAGCCATTTCCATGAAGTCGGCATGTAACTGAGATCCTCCCACTGGAAGATGGCCAGTGGGAAGCTAACTATGAGACTGTTAGGGAGTCCTGTCTGCAAGCAGACAAGGATGCAACCCTCCACTACTCAGTGCCATGTTAACTGTATTACCTCGGTCATGGTACTACATCTGCCACCATCATGGTCATGGTATTTCCCCCCACACTTAATGCCACGCAACACCAGTGGTGTGAAACAGTTATGTAGAATGCTTCTGTTAGGTATGTGTGCTATGAAAGATGCCTTCTTGGTGCTCATGGCAAGGTCAGTGTGGAGGGCAGCAATAATGGGGAATCAAACAACAGAAGGGCCATGTGATTTCTTTTTTATGGGAAACCCCTGCCTAAAGTCCAGATCCACAGAAGGACTTAGGCAGTATTAAGTGCCAAAATCCAAGAGTACAGTCCTCAAAACCTAGCCCCTTAGTGTCTAAATTTGTCTAATCTATACTTAAACCCCCTGGAGAAAGCAGTTCTTGATCCAACTACGCTTTCCTTGCTATGCAAGTGCACTACCATTCAGAACTTACTCCCCACCTTGAGATCATGAGTGCTTGGACTTGAAATTACAGTCTTTGAAAATCACCCTGCCCAGCTGTAGAAGTCTAATATGTTATCATTGCACCACAGAGCCACTACAAAGAAAAGGCTGTGCTCGAAGTGGCACTTGAATTCACAGCTTCAGCATGATTGCACTTAGTACTGCTCTCCAAGAATCACAAACTAACCAACTGCACTATTGGAAAATATTTTCACCCTTTATGCCTATGAACCATATCAACCTGAAAGCAATAGAAGTTGAAGTTCTGTGTTTTTCCATAGAGCAACAAGGACTGGCAGGACTGTAACTCAGTTACACACAAACTTTTGCTGACTGCTCTACCAAGTTGTCTGACCTGGAAAGATCCCCTGCAGAGTAGTTCACTGCCCTTATTCTGTCATGGTAGCTAAAAATGATGGAGGTTTACATGATGTAGACATCCTTTTTATCATTATCAGTTTTACAAAAGTCACCAAACTACTAGCAGATAGTAATAATTTTTGTTCAATACTGTTTTTCAATTGATTAGGATTACTGAAAAATCTCAGTACTTTATTGACCTGAACCTAAGACATGTGTGGAAAAATTATACATTTATTATAATGTTTAATATATATATAATCAAATTATTGGAGAATCATCTTAAATGTGTTCCCTCTACTACTGCAGGTGGTGGGGGCAGATGTGATGAGGGGAGCAGGTAGATGGCTGTTGTGGGGAATAGGCAGGGGAGAAGCACATGGTAGGGCAGGCAGTGGTGGGGTAGGAGGTAAGACAGGCCCCGCCCTCCCCCCTTCTGCCTCCCAAAACCTCTATTGCCCACCTGCCCTTCCCCCCCTTACCTTTGCATCAGTGCTTGCAGACTCTGTCTGCACTGCAACCTGGGGCATGTAGCACAGATTCAGCCTGGCTCCATAGTAGCAGTGCAGAGTTGGCAGTGCTGCTAAAAGGCTGGGCTCAAACCATCCTATCTATTCCAGGATGCGGTAGGGATGGAGCCTACCAGTACCTGAGTAAGAGTAAGTGGGTTTGGGGTGGGCAGAAGTGGGACAGGGAGGAAGTAGGCACAAAGCTGTGAGGGTGGAGCAGCAGGGGGGCAGGGAGCAGCTGTGGCTCTGGCTCTGGCTCTGTCCCAGGGTCAGGGCTGGGGCCAGAACCAGAGCCTCAGGACCTTCTTCTTCATACTCAATTCCAGGATTCCAAGATGAGCGGCTTTTCCTCCCATGTTGTATGGGGTGGAGGGAACCTCATCTTGGAATTGAGTATATGTGATAAATATTAGTAAATTCAAGATCCCAAACAATCTTGAATTCTGCACCATCCTGCTTCCTGTTAGGTATTATTGTTTCATGGTGATCTATTCCTTGCAGGTTTGGGCACGTAATTTTTCAAGAACTGATCCAGAAAGCTGTATACCAGGATGGTAGCTACTGCCACTTCTCCTATTGATCTCTCTGGGGAATAACTGACTGAAATGGGACTAGTCAAAAAAAGGTTTGTAGGATCAAGACATAAGAGGGTGATATTGTTTTAAATATTTTGTTTTGTCTTTCACCTCACAATTTTAAATCAGAAACAATATCCTTCAACAGAAGCTCAAACTGATTGCTTGAGGGCTTACAAGAAAGACATAACTAATTTAGTGCAAAAGATAAGATGTTTCCTCAGGAAAGTAATAATACAGGGCTTATTATCCCTCGATGTCATTTAATATTAGTGTACTACATAGATGGGGATTTGAAATCACTTTAATTGAAAAATATTTGTCTCTTGCTTACTAAAATAAGATTTTGCGTAGACATAAAGGATTTTAAAAAAATTATTCTGGCTTATATCCAATTTCTAGACATTCTATCACAAAGAAGAGAATGAATTTTATCTTGTGTTCTGTTAATTTATGCCAGGATAGAGAGAAAAATACAGATGTAATCAGTAACCCAAAAAGTAGCTGCATATGGAATAGTAGTAATGCAATTTAGGCAGATTTGACTAATTTGTAGAGACTTGACAATTGTAGAGACTGCCATGTCCTGACACAGCTATAAATAGACCAGACCAGATTCAGATAAGTCCTCTCAAATTTTGTGGATCAGATATCAAGTTGGAACAGCAAAACAAAAGGACTTGGGGTAGTGTGCCAGGCCTCTGTGCTGCCACATTGGGTGTTGAATCGCCTGAGCTGGCTTGTGTGCCATGATTTATGGGAGATATTCTTGGTTCCCTTAATTGAAGATCTTCCTGCTGGTTTGGGCTTCCAACTGGCTTCTTCTATGGAGCTCCTCCTCCCCTCCACCCTACCCGTTTCCTCTGGGGTGTTATGGTGGATTGCTGGCTGCATTCACAGGTTTAACATGGTCACTTGGTGCACAGCCATGTGGTGTCCTAGCTGCAGCCACTGGCTGAGTGGTACTGTAGTCAAGATGGAAAGAACTAAGACAGATACAAAATGGACAATTAAACTTCTCACAGCATGCATGGGGCAGAGCTCTGGTGCCTTGCACTGAGCCACTCACTCTTGAGCATCAGAGTTTTGAGGATTCTGACTTCATCCCCTTTTTCTTCCCTCTTCTGGTGGCCCTTGTTCTCAGGGGCTCTCCAGTGGTGCATTTCATGAGTCCTGACTATGGGCCTGCTGGAGAGCTGTAGTGAGCAAATCTGCTCCCAACAGGAGCAGTTCAGGGCAGATTTACTCCTGCCCTGCTCTGCCTTCATATGTCAGCCAGCAGGAGCTCTGGGTTCACCTGGGTGTGAGCCCTGGGCTGGCAGGTGGCACTGGGGTCATCCCTGAGCTCCAGGGGGCAGGGCTAGCTGTCCTGCTTCTGGGGCAGCTGCTTCCCACCTTGCACTCCTGCCCCAGGCAGCTTCCCGCTGCCCAACCCCCACTCTGATCTCTGAGCAGAGGCTGAGACAAAGTCCCTTGCCCCCGCAGCAAGCAACTCCCAGCCCTGGTTCTGAGATCAGAGCTGGGGCTGGTACATTGCCATGCGCCCTGGGCAGCTTCCTGCTGTTGGGGGCCAGCTATGATCTCAGAGCCAGGTCAGGGACAATGTCCCCTGCCTGCAAGGCAGGTAGCTCCTGGTCCCAGCTCTGAGATCTCAGCTGCCCCGGCATTAGTCAGCTATTGGGCACAGAGGACAATGTCCGAGTCCTGGCTCTGATCTCAGAACTGCGGCTAACAGCTGCCTGCTGCAGGAGGCAGGGACATTGCCCTGCCTCTCCTGGCTCTGAAATTGGAGCCAACCCCTGGCAGCAGACAGCTGCCAGGGCCAGGGGACAGCTTGAAAGCAGGCAGTTGCCTGAGGGAGGACAGAGTTTTTCTGCCTCCTGCTGCTTGAGCTGACCAGAAGAAATTTGCTCTTGGTCAACTATGTAACCATGCAGTACTGTACAGTAGATGGTAAATCTACTACCTGTATTCTTCATATCTTACAGGAGGAAAATGGAGGGTTCACTTCTGCCCTAAACCAAGTTGTGGGTCAGGATATGTGGGGCACAGTCAGTACCATGAGTGGACTAGATCACATGCTTATTATATGCAAGAAGCCACACAGGAGAGATTGTGCTTTATATACAACATATTTGTTTTTATCTAAAAAACAGTGACATTGTGGCCCCACTCATGTATATAGGTGTTCATTTGGGTACTTGAGTGTTTAGTTACCTGTTTTAAAGGTCAGGATGCTAAGGCAAAAACAGACTTGAAAACTCTAATTTAGGGAACCATTTTTCAAATGGGATTCTGTAAATTGATAGTTTTATAGAGATATGGTCCTTTGGTCACTGAATTGCTTCAGAGCACTTGTTTATTAATAACAACCTCTTTTTCTTTAAATCTTATCTAACCCACTTGCACTCTTTCAACTCCTCATCCCTTTTATGCTACAGTTGTGCCTCCTGTGATCCTTGCTGAAGAAAAAATATTTTTCCTTTATGATTCAGTCTCCTAGGCATTGTTTTGCCAACCCCAAGTTCTCAAGAAATATGATTTCTTAAAAAAAAAAATCTAATTAAACCATTTATCAAACTTTTCCAAATGGCTAGAGTGACAAATTAGCTCTATCTTACACCAACCATCTGATGGATGAGAAGATAAAGATGTGGAGGCTGTTATTTTAGCTGGAAGCTCTCTACTATATCAATTGTTGGGCTTCAGGCCAAGAGACCCTAAGAAATGACAAGAACTAATGATGGATCTCTAGAGTTTATGCAGTGTGAAGCCTGACAGCAAGGAATCTGCCCTTATTAGCAAAGTCTCTTTGCCTTCTGTCTTAAAGAAATGACTAGCTTGGCAATGTTTGGGAGGGTTACTTAATGATCTTACTCTTTAACTAAGGCTGTGGAAAATACAAAATGCATTGATGAGTGAAGTAATGTATTGCTTATCATTTTCTTCCTTTTTAATTAACAAACAGGCATTTTAAATGTACTATAACATTTGAATATATCTACAGTGAAAACTGGTTGTCAAAAATGATAAAATAATGTTTTATCTTTTGAGTTATACCCAGAAAAGAATCCCATTCTACTTGATGTTCAAATACATATACAAACAAGAGACTAAGGGAAAAATCCTGTCCCCATCAGAGATAATGGAAAGGGTCTTATCGACTTTCACAGGGACAGATTTTCACTTC
>JAGPOW010000229.1:11233154-11265559 GCA_030014935.1 Caiman crocodilus | reverse complement strand
AAGTCCCTTTCCCCTCATCCTCCTTGCAGCCTGACCCAAATTGCTTCCACCTGGTCCTCAGTCACCCCCAAGTTAACGCTCACTGCAGAGAAGCGTTCCAACAATTGTTGGAAAAATTGTTTTTCAACTATTTAGTTGGTCAAATAAAAGATATCACATCTAGCCAAATAATCTTGTCTGCCTATGTCCTTAGATCAACACAGCTACAACCAACAACCCTATAGTACACTATGGCAGGGACAGAAGTTATACATAAGCCAGTTTAAGTGATCATCAGAAACTGGTTTAAATCTGTAACAGAACAGAAGTTCAGTGCATATAAACCAGTTTCAAAGTGGCAAAAACTGGTTTATGATAAACATGGTTGAATGTAGTATCATACTTAATTGATTTGGGTCAAACCAGTTTAGGGAAATTCTGTACCAGATCCCTTCCTGATTTAAGTTAAATCAGAGTCCCCCAGAATCCCAACATGCTTTTCAGCCCTGGGCTGGGGTGTCTGCTCCAGAGAGCAGGGCTGGCCCTGCCCCTCTCCTCCCTAGCCACAGCTCCAGCTGGTTGAGAAGGAGGTGAGGAACTGCAGCATCTTCCAGGCTTCCCCCTCCCCCATCTCTGCTCACTGCTAAAGCAGGGATCCCCCCCTCCCACCCCTTTCCCATCGCAGGGTCCCCAGCAGCATAGAACCCAGCTGGCATCTGGACATGCCCCTCACCCCCTCATGCTAGCTAATGCTGAGAGGTCTGTGTGCATCTCCAATTTCACTGGAACAAAGGCAGACAGAATAGTGTCTGCTTAGAACTAGAAGCCAGTGGCTTGCAAATTTAAATGGACCCTGGAGATAAGAAGAGCTTGAAACTAATGAGAAGGCACCATTGGTGCCTGCCACTTTAAGGGCAGAAAACAGGCAGTAGCCAGGTGCCTGAAGAGGGCAGCCATTTTGGACCCAGGGATATAAGCTGGGCTGCAGTTTGCTGCAGGAAAAAGGAGGTAACATCAGGTTGAGAGGCCGGCCATAGTCAGGAGGTAAGGGCAGGGGCTATAGGGTAGAGGTGACCCCTTGTCCTGGTTAAGATGTAAAACTGCACCCTGCTGGGGAATGGTGGTCTGGTGGGCTCCTAGTGGCATGGGAGCCCCCAGAAATGCCAAGCCAGTTACCTCCCCAGTGAAAGGCCAGTTGGGGCACTTTATAAACCCAGCCCCACATCTCTGGTGGTGTTCGAACAAGCAGGGGGAGACCAGAGCTCATTAAGAAGCCCTGAGGCAGAGCTCAGTCCAGAGGAGGGACCTGGGGCTGTGCCCAGGCAGTAGGGTTAATTCTGGGGCATGAGTGAGACCCTGAGTGGTAGGGGTGATGAGTAGTGAGACCCTGAGTGAGAGGGGCATTGAGTAGAGTGGCTCCAGAAGTGTGGATGAGGGAGGAGGCCCAGTGGAGGCATAGCAGCCCGGTGAGGAACCAGGAGTGAAACAGGCCTATAGTTGTAGAATTTATCAGCCTACACTCGGGTGAGGGTAGTGGGAGATACCTAACAGACTGCTCTGGGGCTGACCAAGTGAGTAGAGCTAAGCCTTAAGCTGGGTGAGGTCGGGTGGGATTGTAAGGAGAGGGGGGGCAGATTAGCTACAAACACACCCCAGCCAGGGACTGTGTAGGCCAGGGTTAACCCCTCCATAATCATAGCATCTTTCCAGGATCAGGCCATGCCCTCTCCCTCAGCCCAGCATTGTAGAAGGGAAGGGAGGACTCATTCTAGCACCCCCCAGCTTCTAGCCTGAGCCACTGCAGGCATATGCCTGTGTTTTCTGATTCAAAAGTGAATGTCTATCCACTTGCAAATCAGTTCAATATCTGTTGGTTAGACTAACCTGCAATGATTGAATCAATTCAGGCTTAGGCTTTTTGGATGTCTGTCTCTAGCCTATAGGTTTCATCCTTATAATACACTATAGGACTCTGTCAGTTTTGAAGGACTACTGGTTTGCTGAAATTTGAGGTTCAGTCCTCACCACTTCATAACCATGTATTTCAAATCACAATTGGAGCTAAAGACTAAATTATTTTGGTAATAAGTGTAAACTCTCTTGAACTTCTTGGCTATGCAAAACATTTTTGGAATTCTATTATCTTTTCAAATTATCCTAAATATATATAAAATATGAATGACACTGCTTATTAATTCAGGTTCATGAACCTTTTATGCTACTAACATATCAGTATTTTACTTATGAAGTTAAATTAAAAGTATTGATGTAATTCTGATAATATAATTTTACTATATGGCAGTTCAGATAACAATTATATTATGTGATCTTTATTAACTTCTTTTAGCACAGGAAAATGCTTAATAGTCTGAAATGTGAGATGCCAAAGTTTCTGATTTGTGCAAATTTTCTGAGCCTGAAAATTTCATGCAAACAATTCAACAGTCCAATATGTAGGTATTACTGTAACAAATATAAGAACATTTTTCATTGAGTATTCCCTTATTTAGTATGATTTTATTTATGTGTCTGTGTGTGTCTGTGTGTGTGTATAACTCTGCTTTACACAAAACAGCAGCAGAGTCTCCCAATGCCAGAAAAAGGGTATTTGTGCCCAAAAGCATGTAAAGAACTTTTTTCCAACTATTTAGTTGGTCTGGTAAAAAATATCACATTTACCCAAAGAACTTTGCTTGCCTATGTCCTTAGACCAACATGGCTACAAACAACAAACCTGCTTCTATTTCACACTCAGGGAAAAGTTATGTTTTACCTTAGAAAACCCCATCAAAATGATAAATGGTAATATAAACAGAGGTTGACTGGGCATCATCTACTTACTTTCACTTTTACACCAACAGTATTACATTATCATTAACAGAACAACTATTACATTTCACCAAACTGATTTGCCAAAATTTAGCATTTAACATTTCTATTCTAAATGGAAAATACTGATCTATCTACTCACTCATACTGTGACTTACTTTGTCCTTTGTACAAACTGTGTAAACTGGCTGAACTCTATTGATTTTTATGGCACTCTACCTGTTTACATGAGCCATGAATTACACCAAAAATGTATCTGAAGAATTCACACTCTGTGCTGCTTGCCTCCTGATGCTGGTTGTTGATGGTCATTTGGAAAGCTAAGCTGTTGTATGACAGCAAGAAAAGCTGAGCTTCTGACCCCCTGACCAGTTAAACATACATGCAGAAATTTCTGCTGCTCTTTAGCTTGTAGGACTATATATACATACATACATACATACATACATACACACACATACATATATATATATATGTATATAAATAATATATAAACACACACATACAAGCAGGGGGAGACTCTCTCTCTCTCTCTCTATATATATATATAGTCTGCTCTGTATTAAATGTATATATATGACTACTCTATATTAAACGTCTAAATATCAGTATACTTTGCAGGCATGGTCACTGAAGAGATCCAGAAAAAGTGCCAACTTTAACGTCCAGCAATCCAACCCACAACTAGAAACATTGAGAAGAAAGGATACAGGGGAAATAAACTTAACTGTTATTTATTTTCTGCAGATATTTTTTTTACTTGACTGGAGCAATGGAGAAGGTTAAAACACAGGCCTGAAATGTAGACCATGCCATAGACTGAAGGGGTGCTCAGAGGCCTGTATGCATATACATTTTTAATAGAACAACTGATATTAGAAACAGGAGGTAAAATTTCTTCTGTATAAGAAAGGTGGTGCTTCCCTGGAATCAAAGGTCAAACTATGAGCAGTGTGAGGGTGACAACATCACCCTGTTTGGAATACTAATAGCTCTCTGATAAAATGAAGAGTAATTTTGAGTCTGTAAATATAGTCAGCCATATGCTTCTTAAATGATGCTATATCACATTAATGCCACAAACTGTATATCTATATTTGTTGTACAAGAAAATGAAAGAATAAAATAACAGTGACAATAACAACAGAAGCAGAAAAAAAATAAAGTTGTATGTAAAACATTCTCAAGAACTCTATCACGGCACAAATGCACATTTGTTTTCAGAACCTAAAAAATCCTACAGATTATCAAGGAACAAACAGTACAGCTTGAAGCAAAGATGTCAACAGATGAATTGCAAAATGCTATAAGGGATCTTCCAAATGGCACATCTCCAAGGCCAGATGGCTTTAGTAGCACATTCTGTAAATCTTAGAAGCTTCTAGCATCTCTCATACTTCAAATGTTGAGTCATTCCCTTGAATAGGAAAATGTATCTTGTTTGGAATTTACTATTGTAGGACTCCTAAACAAAAATGAACATCTAGAATATGGGAGATCATATCAACCAGTGTAATTAATTAATCTAGAAATAATAAAATGGCAAATGTCTTACCAAACTACTGATTCATCTGGCTTAATTTCAGGGAGAGACCCATCATAATGTTCAAATATCATGCATCTCACCAAGCAAATGAAGAAACATTTTAGTTTTCAACCTGAGAAAGTGGAAAGCAGTCTTTAAATATAAAAAGTAGTCATAGTACTGAAGAAATGTAATATCAGGAATGAGTTCATAGTTTTCTACAGCACTACACATGCATATGTATTAGGGCCGTGCGAAGCTTTGGTAGCTGATTCAATTCAGAGACTTTTCGGTGCCTGAATTTCTGAATGCAAATTGAATCAGGAGACCCATTAAAAGTCCAAATCGAATCAGAAGCATCCAGATTGATTTGGGGAGATTCATAGATTCAGAAGGCTTGCAGGAAGGCCTCATGTCCACCTGAGAGGCTACCATCCCTGCTGTTTTCATCCCGTTCTGCTTTAACACACACAAGTGATATGAGTTTTGCTTTCAACAGTTTGAGGTACACTTTCACAGAAACCCCTACACTGATCTCTTTGAATCTTGACAGGCTTTATGTCCTCAGAAGGGGCTACCATCCCTGCTGTTTTCATCAAAGTCTGCAAACAAATAACAAAGTTACAGGTATTTTAGTGATTCCCCATTATAGTCTATGGCCAAATCTTCAAATCCGTATCGGCCGAATTGAATCGGGACAGTGATTTGAAACTCTGAATCAAGTTACTGTCCCTCCAAATTGGCCAAATTTGAAGCAAATACTTGCTGCTTTGCACAAGCCTAATACCTACCTTCATTTGATTACCTCCAAAGCAGAGACTTTAAGATCATATGAGACATGGGTCTATTGTAAACTATGTATGCTGGTTATGACTACATCCCCTTAAGTACTACACATAAATCATGGGGTTCTGCATTTGTTTTTGGTAACATTAAAATAAATATTCAGTCCATATTGATTCATTTGGTTCTTGTTGTAATATGTTATCATGTTTTAGCATGCTATTAACATGGTTATGATATGGACTTTCATTCCAACTACACTGATATAAAATGAATAATGGGAGTGGGGGAAGCTCACTTGGCTATATCCTTCCCCACTGGCTTGAAAGAGTTTTAAGGACTAGAAGTAACCTCAGCTCTTCAAACCTAAATGACAGCTAAGGAAGAATTTCATTTCTGTCTGCCCATTTAGGCAGATATTGCAAGGTCAAAAATGCATTTGTGTGTATTTTTGGAAGTCCATCTCTACTATCCCAATCTTCCCATTGCTGGTATAGTTGACTTCATCATATTTGTGTACAGCTCTTTCCCACCAGTGTCCAAATAACGGCTGGCTCCTGTTTCTCGAACTATCCAATGTAATTAGTTTAATTGGTTAATATTTTCACATAAATTTGTTCAATTCAATCAAATTTACCAAAGGAAATATTATGCCGTTTGGATTACAGAAATGCAAAAAACATCAGCCACTCATTCTAGATGGTTACAAAGGGAATATAGATACCCTGACTGCAATTTGTTAGCTGTCTATTGGCCAAAGTGAACCAGCTAAACCATGTAACCAATAACTACAAATATTCTACATATATGAGTACCAGTTGAACAAAACAGTGTCACCAAAGCAGTATGGCTTCCTGGCCATTTGGTCTGTTGGAGAAAGAATGACAGTTTTGCCTTTGCTGAGCTATGAAGCCCTGTTTTTATCTCAAATTGATTGAAGTTTGATTTTTTTCCCTTTGGATTCTAACAAAAGAGATGCATTTGTATTATTGATCTAAGCTATTCCTTTTTGACACTTAAATTTCAGTGTTTCATTTTGGTTTATGAAACTGACCTGATGTGGTTCTTTTTGAGATAGTTCAAAATTCAACACTATTTTGCCGTAGGAGAGCATAGCATGATGAGAGTTGTAGTTCAATAGCCAAATATTCTTTTTCTGTCCAGTGGGGCAGGGAACTTGATTGAAATATATTTCCATAAAGTGCCCTTGATTATATGACTTCAGCGATGCAATACATAGCTAAGTATTGTAAAAATATGTGGTACAATATTAGAGATGTAGGGGTTTTTTGCTGAACCCTTAAGAAAGAATTGAGAATTAACTGCAGCTCCATAAAGCAATGTGCCATGTAAGAAAAGCAGGTTAATGTTTTGTTTGCCTGATTCAAAATTAAATGTTGCAGCTTAGGAAATATTTTAGTTTTGGGGTGAGCCAAATTAAGGGGAAAACTTCAATTTCCTAAATGGAATATTCACAACTTATGAAAAAATCATTTCTTTTCTGCAGAAAATTTCATTTTTGAAGGAATTAAGTTTCTGTCAAATCATTTTCACAGAAAGTGCCTAATGAATCCTACTTCAGTGCCATCTCTCCCAGACTTAATCTATCCTGGCACAGAAGGAATTACAAGGTAGAGAAATTTATCCTGGGGAGTAATAAAATTCCCTATTGCCATCCTAACTGAAGGAATGCAAAGTGGTGGTGGTGTGTTTTGGGGGTATTTGGGGGAATTGCTTCGTTCATTAGTATGTTAGACCCTCCCAAAGCACAGCCTCACAGGGAATGGACACTCTCTGAATAGAAATAATTTGGAACCTCACAGTGGCTCACTGAAGGTAACAGAAGAGGTCTGGATCAGAGCACCAAATCTGAACAGCCACACTTGAGTTTAAAAATACGGAACTAGTTTACACATTGTGTAAGTTTAAGATATTTCTTTTCTGAAGGAAAACAGCAGTGTAAGGCGGCCTAGTTAACATTTAAAAAAAATAGAACTGATTTTTACTTTTCCAATGCTGTCTTAATATTTTTCTTTGGATTTTTTTCTTCCCTAAGGGATACTTTGGGGGAAGTAAACATAAGAAGGCTAGATTTTCCCTCTTGGTTAGCAAAAAGATTAATGCAGCTTTTTCTTTGCTCTCACACAGCCATGGAATATTTTCTTTACACTTGTGTATGAAAAGATACATTACTTGCAGAGAACAAACCTCAAGAAGTTCAGAGGTTTCATCCAGCTAAGCAACCAAACATTCTTAAGCTTATCCAAACTTCTTTTATCTGGGATTTTTTTTTTAACTAAAAATTAAGAACTGCCTATCCTTAGACTATACCAGGACTTCCAGCTCTGTGTAATAATGGAAGGGGAAATCCAGACAAACAATAAAGGAAACAAGGTCTTGATTCTGACTTATTTCTTAGTGGGTGCATCTACACATGCACTTTACTGCAGAGGTGACTAATTAGTAGGCCTGTGTGAAGTGGCAAGTATTTGCTTTGGATTTGGATTTGGACAATTTGGAGAGAGTGATTTGAATCTCTGAATTGAATCAGTCCCAATTCAATTCTGCCAAATCAGATTCATAGATGTGACGCCAATTCAGCGATTCAGCCATAAGCTAAACAGGCAGCAGCACTCACCATGCTGGACACAGCTGCCGCCAGCTGGTGAGTTTGTTGTGGTGGGCAGAGGGGGACAGTTTTGATTACTGGGGAGGCTTCCATTTTGATCCAATGTTGTGGTGGGCATAGTGGGGGGCAGATCAATGCTCCCACAGTGAGGGAGGGATTGAGGCTGGGGATGGGACAAGCTGCCCAGTTAGGGTGCGAAGGAGGGCACAGGATGCGGGTGCAGCAGCGCTAGGATCAGGGGCTATGCCCTGCTGCCACTTGCCCAACCAGGGTGAGGGGGGGCACAATGCAGGCACAGCTCACTCTGGGCAGAAGGGGGCAAGTAGAAGCAGGGCACAGCTCCCACACCCACTCCCAGAGCAGCTGTGCCCTCATCCCTTGCCCCCCCACACTCCGACTGGGCGAGTGGCAGCAGGGCATAGCCTGCCACAGCGGGATGTGGGTGGGGGCAGGATGTGGGCAAGCAGCAGCAGTGCCCGGATCTCATGCCCCCCTGTCCTGGCTAGGCAAGCAGTGGCAGTGCCCAGATCCCTCGCCCCTCCACCCCAGCTGGGCAAGTAGCAGCAGTGCCCACATCCCATGCCACCCCCCTGCTCTGGCTGGGCAGTTTGTCCAGCCTCAGCCCAAATCCCTCCCTTACTGTAGGGGTATTGATCTTCCGCCTCCATGCCCCTTTCCTCCTCGCTTTACCCACCACAACAGACTTACCAGCTGGAGGCAGCTGTGTCTAGCATCCTTGAGGACTGCTGCCTGTTTAGTCTATGGCCAAATCTCTGAATCTTTTCCAAATTGATTTGGAGGCTTCCATTTTGATCCGGACATTTTAACTGATCTACCAATTTGGTTCAGAGATTTGGCCAAATCTCCTTCAAATCAAATTGCCTACCAAAGCTTCACACACACCGATTAATTAGCTCTATGATAAAGTAACCCTATTTAGATATGTGCCCCTATTAGGGCTAGGTAAATGAATTAACTCTGCTCTAGGATAGTATTGTTTAGTGTACCAAAATGCATGTGTAGATGGTGACTAAGACTGGCTGGGGAGTGAGGGTGCTACAGGGTGGGGGCTGCCTGCTGGGAAGCACCATACTGTAGCAGCTTCATTTCCCTGCAAACCACCCTGCAGCATGCTGAGCTGGGGCAGACCAGCTCTGGGCTGGCAGGCTGACTCCCCGGCCTTCTGCCAACTAGGGCTGCTCTACCCTGGTTCAGAGTGCTGAGGCCCTGGGCACACATGTAAACACAGCACCGGGCAACAGTAAATTCTGGTGCAAACTGTATCAGAATTCATTGCTACATGCTAACTGCACATGTAGGTGCACCTACTGACTACAAAGGCTCAATTAAGATTTTGTTATCTGACAAGTACACCTAAGTGAAAGCCTGTTTTTCCCTTACAATGTTGGATATTAAGAACCATTTTAAATATCCAGGATCAGATTCTAATTGGGATAACAATTCATCATCCACTGCCTCCTTCATCACATTGAGTGGCAGATTCACAAGTGGCTGGAACTGTCATATGACAAATTTCAGGGAGTTGTGAAATTTTACACCCACTGATGATCTTCACTTATGTCTCTCCATCTAACATCTGAAAGTACATAGAAGGAGCACATAGATCACACCTGACATCTTCCACCCTTTTATTTCTAAAATGAGGAACTTTGTGGCATAGGGTCTTGGTTCTGTCCCTCCAATTGCCCAGTGCTTTAGCCAGAAAAGCTGAGCTAGCATCAGATCAGAAGAAGGTAATTTTCACCCTTTTTAGGGCTCCAGTAGATTTTTTTCCCCCTTTAGAGCAAGCAAGGAGGAGAGACAAACCATGATGAATATTTAAGGCTTAATCTAGCTCTTATTAGTTATGAACTTTTATCAAATATTTACTGCTAATCTTTTCATGATTTTGTCCCATTAAAATCAGGTATTTACTTAGGTCTTCAACAGTCACCATTCTCTCTCTGTTTCATCTCCTACAATAACTCATGATTTTTGGTTGTCTTAAATTCTTGGATGCACAGCTTGTGACCTAGTTTGCAGCGGATTGATGTTTGGTATTTTCTGAAAACCAGGTTGTCCATGATGTCTGAGCCTGGGCAGTCAGATCTGAATAGCTGAATCACTACACATTTCTATAAATCTTTCCATTTTCAAAGAAACTACTTATTTACATTATGCCTGAACCATCCTTTAAAATTCATTTTTTTATTTGAAGCTGAGAATATGTAGAGGATGCCAAGTTACAAGCTCAGATGAATGTTTAAAGCAGAGTCAATAAACCCTTAATAATAAAGGATTAGTACTTAAAACCTGACAGACATTTAGACACAGTTTCAACAGAGTAATAATTGAACAAATTTTTATTAATCCAAAAGGAATTATCTTTTAAAAATATGTTTCACATCATGGACAAGGCTACTTGCTACTGTTGAATTGTATTTTCTTGTCTAGTTACTATTTAAAAATGAATACTTGGCTTAAATTTGGACATGTTATTATTAACAACCCAATTCCTATGAAGATAATGAAAATTCTAGTGTTCTTTAGTTTGGTGATAGATCATAACTGTAAGTTTTCAGCTTGCTAAGAAAATGTATGTTTACTGTGCAAACCAGTCACAACAACATGGGGGAATGAAGAGCCATCATATTTGTAGGAGATCATGAATTGTAATATCTTTGTATTGAATTAGTCTGTAAATTTGAAATGATTACATGATTAAGAAAAATGTCAGCTATTTTTCCAGGCTTTCATTTTCTCTTTGAAGCTTTTACTTGTGTTTGTGTGTGTGTGTTTTGCAAAATATTAAGAACTCTATACAGTTTAATTTACATTTCTAATGCAAGAAACCTAATTAGCCTTCATGGTTTAGGTATCAACATTTAGTTCAAATTGAACTTGATTGATAATAAAGTTTTTTTTTAAAGTTCTGGAATCTCCTTTGCTATATAAATACAGCAGCAGCTAGGTTCTTGGAGTGCAGATGTTGGTAATTTGCCATTGAAAACCACCAGTATCAAACTCTCAGAGTCAGAAAATGTCTTAAATTATTTCCTCTTTGGAGTAGTAAAAGCTATTATTTTAATACTGCCAAGGTTGGAATTCGTTTGTGTTGGCAATTTCTTGCACGTTTGCAGTGTGTTTTTTACTTGCACCTGCCACTCTTACTTTACTGGCACTGGAGTTAGAGAACAGAGCAAATGTTTTGGTGGGAGCTACAGCAACTGAGATCATCTTCATAAGTTTTTTTTTCCTCTGGTCATCATAAGCTGACCTTGTTCTTCTAATTCAATGAGCACAGAATACTGAAAATAAATATTAAAGCAAGTTTTAAATTGGAAAACCTGTTTGGGCCAGAGTAATTAATAAAGAATATGGAAAATACGTAACATCTGAGTGGAAAGTTGAATTGAGAGAGCACATACATGTTTGTTTTATCCTATTAATAAACACAATCTACTGGTAATATTTATAAATGATTGATAAGGAAGTTTATTCCTTCATACTTAGACCCCCGCTCCAACCCTGCAATAAATGCTATATAGTAGGATCCTTTGACTATCTCATTGAAGAGGCAAGGTATTTAATTTCTTCTATTTGCTATCACTGTGCTAACATACAGAACTGACCTCCCTTTCCAGTACTTCAGGTACTAGCTAAATTAGGAAATTACATGGTAATAAACCTGTAAGTGAAGTAAGGAACAATTCTAGAATGCAAGATTAAAATTCCTAATCCTTCTCTCAGATTGTTTGCTGCAGTTTTTCAGAGAGATAATGGTAGAAAAATATAACTACATTAATATTTCTATGTGATTCTAGACAGCTATATCTAAGAAGTCCTGGGCTGAGTAATTAGTCTGTACCTTCATAGTACAACGCAATACCATGTAGCGGTACTCAAGCTGGTTTTTGTGCTGGAATCATTAGCACACCTCTGCCTGGGTTAATTATTGACTAATGGGTCTAGATATTAGTAGAACAGAAATCTTCACCATCTTTTTCACACTGGGTGGAACTGAACATTTTTAGATATATTTTAGTATTCCTCCTTTTTCAAAATATACAACAATTATCAAAGTCTATTAGATTACCTGAAGAAGTTAATAGAAATTTCCATAAGAGTCTGCAGTTGGTTTTAGATAAGGCCTCAAAAACATAAGTGGAACCATTTCATAATACTTTCAGAACTGTGGCAATTTGCTCTTGGACCTGCCACTCTATAAAAGGTAGGCAATTTATGTAACCACTATGTCCCTAAGAGTTCATCCCTTTACTCTTCTGTAATGTGGAATATTACTTCCCTGCATCAATTAGTTGCTGTGAAGTTTGTTCTGTAAATGTTTGTAAAGTGCTCCATGATGCTTTGATAACCTGCATCCAGATGAGCACAGTTGTGGTGCACGTGGTGCCACAGACATGTCTGTGGTGCCCCATACTGCACACTCAGTAGTCCTCCGTGCTGCAAGGGAGCAGTGACAAGGGCTTTTTAACCCTGGATATCCAGGGGTCAAAAAAGCCCATGGAAAAAAAAAACACAGCAACACACTCAATGGCAGCATGTGCTGCCAAAAGTCAGAGCCTAACTAGTCAGAGCTATACTCTGCTGCCAGCCAGGCTCTGAACAGCAGGATCGCCACTATTGCAGCCCCAGGAGGCCCCCAGAGCCCCAGGTAAGGCCCACTGCTGGCCACAGCCTACTCTACCCCACCCAGGGTAACATGCTGCATGCCAGAGTCATGGGTGGCCCCCAGAGATTACTAGCAGTGGCACAAGGTGTGCTGCAGCTAACTGCCCCGGTGAACTAAACCTCGTACGGACTAGGCCATTCAGAAGACTAACCCAAAGTTCACTAAAATTCAGGGGTCGAAGTACAAGCAGACAAAAAGCCCAAGGTTGAATCAATTCAATCTTCACAGGTTACTCTAAATTGTGTAGATTGAATGGATAAGCAAATGAGCAGACATTCATTTTTGATTCCAGAAATGGAGCCACGTGCCTGCAATGGCCCAGGCCAGAAGCTGTGGGGGGAGCTCTAGAACACACATTCCTGCTTGGCTGGAGCAGATGGCTTGGGCCAAGGCTAGCCAGTGCACCCTGCAAAAGGAGTCTTGTGGGGGAGGTGCAAAGCATCCTGGGATAGCAGGGGATTGTGAATTAATTTGAATCTGGAGGGGATCTGGGTTCAATAAATGGATTTAATTTAAATCAGTTAAGTCTGCATCCATCTATGTTTATTATAAGCCAGTTTCAGCAATGTTGAAAGTGGTTTTTGTGCACTGAACTTCTGAACTAGGTACAGACATTTTAAAAAGTCCGAAGCTAAATTGATTCAGTGCTTGCAGGTTAATCTAAACTGCACAGATTAAATTGAAGCAGAGGTGAACAGATCTTTGATTCAGGAAATGCAGCCACATACCTGCAGTGGCTCAGGCCAGAAGCCAGGGGGCACTAGAGAACAACTCTCTGGCTGTGTGTTCACTTGCTCTTCCTGTTGCTCCCAAGGTCTCTGGGATTTGCAGTCCAGATTTACATCAATAGGACTCTGCAGGGTTGCTCATCACTTCTTCTTCCTGCTTCTAGGTGCTTCTGGGACGTGTAGTCCATAGTCGTAGCCAGCAGTAAGTTTCAGCAGGGGAATGGGTATTTAACCACCCCTCCCTAGCCCCAGACCTGAGCCAGGGTTTGTCTGAGGGGCAGTCTCAGCCCACCCCCTGCAGACTGGGCTGCATTCCTATCTAGGCTTGTCCCCCACACACACCCTTGTCAGCCACCCCTCACCGCTCCAGCTAGGCAGAAGATGGTTGGGGCAAGCCCTATTCTTTTGGAGCATACAGCCCAGTTCAGGGCTGCAAAGCATGCTGGGAGGCTGGGGGACAGTGATTTAACTTAAGCCAGGAAGGGGTCTGGGACAGAAGTTTCATAAACTAGTTTGACCCAAATCAGTTAAGTCTGATACTACATTCAGCTAGGTTTATCTTAAACCAGTTTTAGCCATTTTGAAACTGGTTTATATACATTAAACTTCTGTTCTGTTACAAGTTTCAAACAGTTTCTGATCACTTAAGCTGGTTTATGTGCAACTTCTGTTCCTAGCCCAGGCTGTTATGCTACAGATTTAAATTGGTTTCCAATCACTAATACTGTTTTTTGGGTAATTTCTGTCCCTAGCCTAAATGTTTGTCAAGTACTCCATGATGCTCTGATAGAGGGTATTCAGGAGACTAAACCAAAATTCATTAAAAGTCAGGGAGGGTCTTTTCATTGCCTTTACTCGTCTTGAGCTGAAATCCTAAAAGAGAAAAGTATCATTAAGATATTCATACAAAAGCAATATGCTTGGCTAGCAATGGACTCCATTTCCTTTGAAGTACCACATTTTAGAGATTTATGCATACACAGAAAATGTGTTCCCATGTGGCTCAGGTTGGTTTTTTTCCCTCCCCTGTTGCTCATATATCACACAGACCTGCCAGGAACATTAGTGTAATGTCACAAATTTCATAATGATGTTTTAGACTCAGGAAGGAATGGAATATAGTCTGGGAAGGAACATATCATTGCTTATAAACAGATAGAAAAAGCTGAGCTAACATAATATATGGCATTTGAATTATTGTGTTTTTAAAAGGTCCTGTTAGCACAAACATTTTTAAAAGGTTAAAAACTCACCTCCAACAGGGAACATGGCTTCACCATTGTTTATAAGACAACAGACCAAAAACTCAACAGAACACAAACTTCCTTGAGTTTGTGGTTTGGTCTCCTTCCTTTTTTGTGGCAGAAATGAAAATAAAATAAATTGAAAAATAAATCATTAAAGTTAGGTGTTTTGTTTTTGTTTTTCCTGAAAAATAAAACAGAAAACACCATTGAGATCAAGGAAAATCAATCTCCTGGTGGGAAAGATATCGAGTAATTTTGCAGTAGGGTTTGGCTTAGGCATCAAGCACTTCGTCCACAACTGTTTTACAGTGTCTATTTGTATTTTTAAAATGCGCTACAAAAATGCGAATACATGCTGCTATATCAATTTATGAGATATTGTAACTTTTCTGTAGACTGTGACACTTTTTAGTAAAGGTTTTTAACAGAAATGTGGGTAAAAAACTTTGCAATCAGCCCTATGTAGTCTTTTGATTAAGAACAGCTAGGCTGTGTTAGGAAATGCCCTCTTGCCTGCTTGCCTGCGTGTGTGTGGTGGTTGTTTCTATTGCCAAAGGAACATCTAGTAACCACAAAGCTGATATCCATGTACAGACTTTGGTGTCATCAGAATTCAAGTCAGCTAAAAAACTATTTTAGAGTTTTGCTAAGAATGACAGGTTTTGATAAATGGAGATGAATGATTAAAATATTTCAGCTTTTCTAGGGCCTAGCAAAATATGACAGCAAATAAGTCTTCAAAGAGATTTATTTTTGTTCCTAGCAGCTGGATATCTATAGCCTGCTGTTCCTGAGGGAGTCCTACAGACATACTTGATGATGGGAGTATTTCACAGCTGTAAGAGACTCAGTTTGCTAAACAATGGCTTGATCTGCAGCATACTTTCCTGAACAGACTTGCCACTCTGGAGTTTTCTAACTGCCTAGAGTGAGATTTCTCATTGCTGAAACCTACACATTTCCATATTGTGCCATAACACATCACAAGCTGTTTCCCAAATATTTTAAATAAAAGCAGAAAACAATTGTGTCTTCTGCTCTGCCCTCTATCCTTGGAAATGGGGTGGAATTTCCTTCCAGAAGTGCTGCCAACACATAAAGTAACATTTTCATTTCAATCACTGCATTGTTACCCTTTTAGAAATGCATCTGAAACCTGTCTAAGAACCACTTACAGACTGTACTATACAAACACATTTAGGAAGCCACATACATAGAAATATAGTAGAAATGTTATAAACTAGGCACTTGATATGCCATATACCTATTTAAAAATCTCTCTGTAACTCCCAACAGAGACCTAATGGTAAGCTCTTAGTGAGCTGTACGGGCCGGATCCAATAAGTGATTTAAGTGTCTTTGAGTTAGGCACTCTAATGCCTCGCTGAAGGCAAGCTTACAAGTGCAAATGTTGTACTGAGATAAAAAAACCATTGTTTTATTGAAAGAGACCACCCCAGGCCTGAGAGCATTAGTTCTGGAGCTGAAAGGAATATAACCAAATTATTGCACACAGTAATCACCCTTGCTAAGAATGGATCAGGACCCAGGAGTCGCACAACTAGAGTGCTCCATGTACTCGGCAATAGAGTCATGCTCCTCTTTGCCTGCTTTCCTTTTGACTCCATGGACCTTGCAGTTCTGCACCATGACTCAACTTCAGCAGGAATGGTAGAAAGTCTCTCCCTCCCTTGCCTCTTCTCCCAGCCTAACTTATAGCCAGGAAGTGGGAGATATTGATTAAAAACCTTTCAGGCTGTGGACAAATATGAAACCAAGGCCAGGTACAGTCATTCCTGGGATGCAATCTACAATTGCACAGCTTACTGTAACTAGTTAGTGGGTCTACTGGGGGATCCAAAGGACTGTCAGGTCCATGGTGGGTGGGAGGGTTGATGGGATCCGGGAGCTAGTGGGTCTGCAGGGTGTACTTGGTGGGACTGGGGGGAGGCTGGTAGGTCCATGGAGAGGGATTGGTGTGTTGCGGGGGGCAGCCAGAGGGCTAAAATAGCCCTGTCACAGGGTTAGGGGAGAGTGGGGAGAGAAAGAAAAGCACAGGTTTTTCCAGGCCCATACCTGTGTTGTGAACATGTACACATGTTCCTAGGACTCAGTCTATAAGCATGTGGCTCACTTTAAGCTATGTGATCATAGATCAGGTCCATGTGTACACACATTCTCCAGTCCTGGGAGTCATCTAAGTAAGTCAGGATGAGTGGGGGAGTTGATGAGTCCACAGAAGGGGGCTAGCAAGTTCATGGTCGGGGGTTGCTGAGTCCACAAGGGGCAGCTGTCCCTCCTGATTTGCACCAAACACACATTTTCATTAAACTGGGCATGGGTTAGACTGATCTCTGTTAACCTCCTAGGTGAACTAAAGTTAGATTGGGCCAGCTATTTTTTGCCTGATCTAGCCTTCCCAAACATCTGTACTGTTCAACACATAGATTGCCCTGATCCTGGTTAGGTCAATCAAAGTGTAAGATCCACTTGTGTGAAGTAAGATCAGATGGCCATTTTTTACCCCATCTAACCTCCCAAATTTGTGTATAATTCATAACTTTGGCTGATCTAATTCCAATTAGATTGATGTAAGTGTAGTGTCTCTCATTTAGTTTATATATAAAAGGTGGCTTTGGCCTCAGTTGCAGCATTTTTTAGGGATCTCATCCTATGTGTGTGTTGTAGTATGACCTTGGGATGCATACCAGATGGGAGTCTTCAGGTGATTTAGGCACTTCTTTTCCAGAACCCAGTGAACACTTAGGAGCTGGGCACGTAGCTGTTCAGACCAGGACAGATCTATATCTACACGCAAGGCAGAATAGGGGGCACGTAGGGAATTTTCATGCTGGACAGGGAAGTGTATCTTGAATTTTAGGGTCCTTCAAAGTTAGGCAGCCAATGAGGAGAGGTTTTCTAGATCAGAGTTTTTGACATAGCTACATAAAACCTGCAAAAGTTTTTGTAGATTTATTCTCACTTTAAGCATTCATTATTTCTGTAAAAATATGCTTCATTAACTTATATGATGAAGAATTATCATTAAAATGAAATAATTATAAACAAAATAAATGAGTAAAAAATATGTTTGGTCTAGTATCCTTAGTTCCTTAATCATAGTATGAAATACTGAACATATGGTCACAGAACTGTGCCTCTACATTTTTTGTAGTGATTACAAAGGTTATGTTATACAAAGATCCAGCAACATAAATAGTGATTTGAAAAGGAGAAAAACTATGGCAAATGTCATAATTTGCCCAACAAATACATAAATAAAAATAACCTTCAAGGGGAAAAGAAATATCCTGAATCTTAGACCTTAATAAATTGATATCCTGAGACATACCTTTAAAGCAGATTCCCAAATTTGCTTATTTAGCTTGGTTCTTCTTTTATGTAAGATATCTTTAGAGATACTCTTACACTGTTTACCTGGGGATGCATTTTTGTCTAACTAATTTCAAATGATGATGAAACAGATTTACTCTCCAGTTAAAATAGCTAAGACTTTTCTAGACAGTCAAAAGTTTTACAAAGTCCATATTAATTGCAAAGGTTGTAGGATGTTTAAAAATTGCTCAACATTTTAGGTCAGCATAAAGCAGTTAGCCAATTCAATAAATATTAGTTATATCCAACTGAATGTCAGTGTCTTAGTATTCAAGCTGATCATGTGTGCTAGGCCTGTAATCTTCAGTAAGCATTTTGCTGTTTTCCTGTGTCAATGATTTGTGGACTCCTGAAGACTTAAGCAGTTTCGTTTCCAGTCTGATGTTCTTTTCTGATACACAAACAAAATAGCACCCAGGGAAAATTCTGAAATACTGAATTCATTAAAATAACATTGACCAGTTCCCAAGCATCATACTTCTAAGGCAGAAAAATTTGTAGAAATGCCAGAGTTAAACAATAGAAGCCCACCCCCACCACTGTGGCAAAATTGAATAAATTCTTGGCATTATGAATTTTCAATAGGTGCCTAGAAACTGTAATGAAGAAGCTTCACAAGTATTTGTTCCAAAGCTGGATGAGGTCTCTGTAGATTAAACTGGAAGAACCAAATAAATCAGACATTCAAGTACAGTATAATACTCATTCTTCGGGAAGGCAAGGACTTCTTGCAGTGAAACACACACCTTACACAAGGCTCCATGTATGAGTTTGTACGTGTGTATATGTGAGACGATTATGGGGAGTAGCATATGATATGATTTTTTTTATTTCACCATGGATTTATCTATTCTTATGAAGGGTAAAATTGCCAACTGAGCAGTTTAGATTTTTAGATATTCTGGTACAAATCTACCTTCTTTATATGGATACTGTTTGTAGTGATCACTGAATTTAAGAAGCACGAGCATACAAGAATGAGGAAAATTATGTAACAGGTTTATTCTGGAGCATTGTGCAGCCTCTGTAAGCCCTGTCTGGCTCTAACTGAACACCTAGATCAGGGATGGGTGTTTTTTGGGGCCAAAGGGGTACTTGGGGAGTTTTGGTAAGATGTTGTGGACTGAGTCAGCACCCGCCTCCCCCATGGCAGCTCACCCAAACTCCCCAAGTGGCTCTGCTCTGCCCTCAACTGGGTGGCTGGGATGGAGTGATAGGCAGGTGCGGGGTGGCATTTGGGACCGGGATGGGTGGATGGGACCGGAGCTGGGATCACGGGCCATTGACAGCATGGGGCGGAGCCACGGTTCACTCCTTGCTCATGCCTGTAATGGGTGCCAGTTCTGTGGGCAAGGGCATGCGGGGAGTGGATTGCGGCTCTGCCCTGGACTCCAGCCCTGTGCTGTCATTGCTTCACAAACCCAGGATCTCCATGGAGACTGGCTGGGACCCAGGTTGACAGGCTGTATGGCCAGGCAGACAGGAAAGGGCCATGAGCCGATGTGGAGCTGTGTCTGGGAAAGAGCAGGGAGGCGGGGCCTAGTTTGGGATCTTAAGGAAGTTGATTGTGGCTCTGCCCCAGGCCCTGGCCCCAACTCATCCATGTGCCCTGTGTGTGTGGGTCCCTCCCCAGTGGTGGGTACAGGGAAGATGGGCTGGAGTGCCTGGGAAGCAGGGCCAGGTCTGTTGGCAGTAGTGGCAGCTGGAAGGAGCTGCCACCGCTGGAGCTACCAGGAAGTATGTTCAGTTATTGTGCCACCCCAGCTCTGCTGCATGCCCAGGGTGATGGACTGGCCCCTGTGCCTGGGCTGGGTGGGACTGAGGGACCCACTGCAGGCTGGAAAAATTTCCGTGGCAGGCCAGATCCAGCCTGCAGGTCATTTTTTGCCCATCTCGAGCTAGATGTTCTGTCACTAATGGGCCATGTCCCCATTCCCATCTCCCCCGCTTTTCCGTCAAGAAGCCTCTCAGTTATAACTTCTATCAATACAGTGTTGCACACACTTTTTCCTACTAGAATGTAGGCTTCAGATCCACTGGAAAAGAAACAGGACTATAGCTTTATGGCTAACTGCCTAGGAACTCACAGAGCAGTTTCAAGGCCTGAATGCTGGTGTTCTTAATTCAATGGCTCTGTTACATGATAAAACTTACTGCACCTGTGTCTGTGTCATATTCCCATTTCCCAAATGGAGTCAGATGGAAAAATCATTCCTCTTCACGTACCTGTGCATTGGACTGGATAGCAACAAGAATATAGAGATATGATTCTATACAAGAAAAGGGTGACACAGCTGACTGCATAGAACAATAACAAAGTCTGGATAAACACTGAATTGTTGTACTCTTTTGGTTAAATGCAGATAGATGAAACTCATACAATGGATAGATACCCCAGGAGGGGATAGCAACAGTTAGCACTGAGTGGACCTGCTCCACTGATAGATTCATTTGTCAGCCTCCATCAGCTGGAGACAATACTATGAGAAGGAATCGTTTAAATCTGAAAACAGAGAGCCTACATGCTTATTTGAATCATTGATCCCACACTTCCCTTAGAAAAGTGCCCAGGTGACATCTCTTCCTGTTAGGTCTGGGAGAAATAAAACTGCATCACTTGAATGTGATGCAGAGAAGAGGTGATATGTCATCAAGCTACCACCAAAACTTAAGATGCTTTACGAAGGGCTACGTTTCTCATTCTCTGCAGCTTGAATAGTAAGAAGGCAAACATTGAAAGGAAATATCACTCATTTGGGGAATCATTGAAAAGGAGATGCTGCTGCAGTGAATTATTAGCTATTGGATATTTGTGACTGCTCTCTTACTTACGGTTTTTCTAAATGTTTGGTTGAAAATGATGGGCTGAGCACAGTAAACTGTGAGTATGTGCAGATGTTATACTTAGATTGACCTAACTGATTGACCTAATTAGGGTTAGATCAATCTAAGTGCTGAACTGTACATATGTTTGGGCAGGTTAAATCAGGCAAGAAATGGACAGCCCAATCTAATTTAGTTCACCTCAGAAAGTGAAATAACTTAGATTAGGAATGAGTTCTCCTGATTTACTGAAGGTCTGTAAATGTTCAAAACAGCCTTGGGGCTAGGAAAGCCCAGCTACTCATCCCAGCTGTGCTTTTCCTAACTCCCCTGCAACCCTGGCTGGGATGTTTTTAGCCCACTAACCCTCCCAGCCCTAGATGGACAATTCCCCTGAAGACCCACCAACCCTCCCCCCATAGACCTGCCAGCCCCTGCTCAATCCCACCCACCCCTCCCCTGTCCCCAATTTATTTAGATTGGGTTCCTCAGCATGGCGTCCAGCACCAGCAAACATTTGCACCCAATCTACAATCCAATCTACAATCATGCGGCTTAAAATAAGATAGGTATGAGCCCTCGATATGTGTCAGAGTTCTTTAAATCATACATATTTGTGTGATAACGAGGAGAGGACATAAAGTAGGCTGTCCTCTTCCTTTTTATAAGCATTATTTTCTGTCCTTTAACTTTTTTGATGCTTGGAACTAGCTGTAAGGGTCTTGTTACACATTGTACTTTTAGCTGCTCAAGAGCTGAGCTGCATTCATGCTAACACAAGTTTGGAGCAGTCAAATCTTAAGACTAAAAACCTTCTCTGACTGTCCCCACCTGCACAACTCTGACTTGCCACTAGAGGGCTGGCAAGCAGTGGCTTGACTAGGAGCTACAGGTCTGAGTTGCCACTACAGGGTGCGTGAGACACAATAAGCTTCTATCCCTGCGCTAGATGGGAGGGTGTGAGAGATGGCTTAGAGCCAGAAGGGAAGAGGGAGGGCATGAGTGTGGGAGGCAGATAGTTAATAGGATGAGAGTAGTTAATGAAATAGAAAGGAAATGGGGGTGGGGGAAGGCTGCTGAAATGAAGGAAGTCAGACACTGAAGGATACAATTAAAGAAGGGGGGAGGAAGGAATTTAAAAAGAAATAAGAAGAAGTAAATTAATGAAGGCCTCATGTTTTAATGGATTGGGGTATGGGTGTGTGTGCTGGCCATGCTTTCTCAGATGGCTGTGAGGTAGGAGCCATGAGAGAAAGTGATTTGGGGGATGCTACTGCCCCTGCCCTGGGAAGGAAGCACCAGCCCATGGGGACTTGATCACTTGCCTCCCCCTTAACTCCTAGATCCCACTCTTGGACCCATTCATGCCCTGTGAGCTGGCAGGCTGTTTGCACAATGTTGCCCCTGTGGGGTTGGGAAGGTTACATTCCTAGGAGCGGGAACGGGAGTTGGCTTGGTGCTAGAACTTCTCCCTGGGCAGTAGAGTTCAGGGGCTGGAAAGTTTATCCACACAGAACTGGGGGGTAGGGAAGAAGACATGCCTCCTGGTATGCAGGGGGATTGCAAATTGGGTGACTTATCTATGGGGCGTGGTTACACATTAATGGAACATGAGCGGAACATGAGCTGGGTAACACAGATAAACCTGCCTGGAGTGGCATAACTTTTAAGCACCTAAAGCAAGGGTGGGCAATTATTTCGGGCTGCGGGCCACTTACTGAGTTTTGGCAAGCCATCGAGGGCCACATGACAGGCAGCCAGGGAGAGAAAAATATTAATTTTCTAAATTTTTGGGGGGTCCTACGGGCCAGATAGAATGGCCTGGTGGGCTGCATCTGGCCCCCGGGCTACATTTTGCCCACCCCGACCTAAAGTGTGTTTAAAACTAGTTTCAGGTATTAATCTGTGCATAATCCAGGGGTTAAGAACTCCAGGAGCAGCCTAAAGCTCTTGTCTTAAAATCTGTCCTGTCTAAAAATGTCTTAGAAGGCCCTTTGTCTTCACTTGCTACAAGTTACAAAAAAATGGATCTTAATTTCCACAAGATATTTTATTAAAACCTTATAGGAGATGTATGGGCAGTTATTTTAAGTTACTTCTAAACTAAAATTAAGCTTTCTTTCACTTTGTGTTTGATGGTACGTTGAGTTCACGTATCTTTGTTACATGACAGAATATGGGGTCATAATATTTATATCAGTAGGAAAAAAATGTTGAAATATCAGAAGCAAAAATTGGAATGTTGAATCAATAGTAGAGTTGGGTATTCTTTCCTACTTGTTTACAAGCATTGTAAATTAGGTAGCATATCAAGATTAGGAGCCTAATTATTACTGTCAGTCACATCAATGCAAATAAAGTGTAACTATGCTGACTTGTGAAACTATTCAGCTTCTATTGGTAAGAGTAGAGACAGAATTTGGCATTGAGAGTTTTGATAGAAAGGCAATGGCATCTATAGGTGAACATAGTGTTAATGGCTGCTGGTAGATGTGAAAAAATAAATAAAATACCACTTTAAACTCAAGGAGCTCCTGTACCAAACCCAGCACATACCTAGAAAAGACAGTACCTTAGTTACACTCGGCTTCCTCAAGGTCTGTAGATACTAGGAGTTTTAGTAGGGCTTTTCTGTTGCTTTTATCTAATAGCTGATTGAATCAGGTTTGGCTAAAAGCACCAAAAAGCCCTCCCAAAGCACTCAATTTTTACAGATGCTATAGAGCTGAGTCAAAGTAATGCTTTGCTGCTTCCAGGAGAGCATGTGGGTTTCCACCCCCCCGTGTCTTTTAGTGCCCAGTGTGTGGTGTAATTCCTGTATCTTATTCCATGGAATCAGTAATCATAATCATATGTAAAACATGGCCTGAAAGGATTTTCTCTTCAGAAAAGAAGAAAAGTGAACCTAAGAGAAAAATTAGTAGATGACACAGAGGGGGAATCAGCCAAACATAAACAATAAATTTAGACATTCTTTTTCCTGTAGCACTTTATTTCATTATTTCATTCATTTATTTTTTCCAAGGTACTACACACAGGGCACATCTACATGAGATGCTTTACTGTACAGTAGCATAGTTTACCGTGCAGTAAGCATGTATGCCTACATGTGCACGTGCTTACTGTGCAGCAAACTTCACTAATCACAAGTAAATTTGCTACCTGCAAATGCAAGTAGCAAATTTACTTTCGATTAGTAATGGTGCAATAGCACTAGTGTTGATGCCTGACCATGAGCAAATCTGCTACCAGTCAGCCAGCTAGCCAGCCAGGGTGTAGGAGATTGCTCCTTGCCCCCAGGTGCTGCCTGCTGCTCAGGTAGGCTTCGCCACTGAAGTCCAAGTGGGAACTACGTCCCCCTGCCCCAGCAATGGAGCTCCAAGCCCCCTGCTTTGCCACTGTCATAAGGGGGCGGGAGCTGGGAGACCTTTATCTCCCAGTGCCAGCTCTGTGGTTGTGAAGCCAGCACTGGTAGAACCTAATCTCCCAGTTTGTGTTTCACGGTTGTGAGGCTCAGGCTAGGAGACCCTTAACTCCCAGTTCCAGCTCTGAGGTTGTGGGGCCAGTGCTGGGAGATACGGATCTCCCCGTGCCAGCCCCATGACCATGGAGCTGGAGCTGGGAGATAAGAGTCTTCCAGTCCAAGTCCCATGACCATGGAGCTCCAACTGGGAGATAAGTATCTCCCAGAACCATCTCTGTGACCATGGAGCTCGCCCAAGATATAAGGATCTCCCAGTGCTGGCCCTGTGACTGTGGAGCTGGCGCTGGGAGATAAGAGTCTTTCAGCCCAAGCCCCATGATCATGGAGCTGGTGCTGGGAGATAAGGGTCTTCCAGCTTGAGCCTCATGACTGTAGAGAGAGTTTCCCAGCCTGAGTTCCATAACCATGGAGCTAGCTAGGTCCCAGTGCTCTACCTGGGACCTTCGAGCTGTCCTGGGAAATAAGGATCTCCCAGTGCCGACCCTGTGACTGGGGAGGTGGCGCTGGGAGATAAGGTCTCCTAGCCAAAGCTCCATTGATGCAGAACTGGCACTGGGAGTTTCCTGCTGGTAGGAGCTGGGGAGCCTGTTCTCTGCCCAGCTCAATAATCATGGATTTGGACAGGGAATAGGATCTCTATCCTGTTTCTCACTCAGCTTTGCACTCATGAAGCTGAGTGGGGAACAGGCTTCTCAGCCTCTACCCTGCAATCGGGAAGTGGGGGCTGGTTAGCGGCAGGTCCTGGCTGCCTGCCCTGCTCAGGTGATCACAGCATGGGGCTTGGAAAGAGCTGCAGGGGTGGGGTATGGTAGATCCCAGTCTCCTGCCTCAAGCTGCTGGTGGGGCAGCTAGCAGTGAGCTAGCTGCTAGCAGTTCCATCTGTGGATCAGGACAGGGGGCTGGGATCTGCCCTTCCCCTGAAGCTCTTTCCAAGCCCCCTGCCTTGACTGGGGAGCTGGGGCCATGAACTTCCTGTTGCCAGGGTAGGGGGGCATGTCCCCACCCTGGCAGGAAGCAGCCCCCTAGGGGCAGGGAGCAGTGTCCCAGTCCTGGCCAGGAGACAGCTGCTTTTGGGATGTATAACACATTAATCCTTAGTAAACCTATAAAGAACCAAGCAGTGTCTGCTCGTGTGATATAACTTGATTCATGAAAAATGGAAAGAAAGCTTATTATCTGAGGAAGGAAGGAATTGTTTTTTGGTTTAGAGGTAGTTAACATTCAAATGCATCCAACATGGAAACTGTAGATGCTCAGTAGCTCTGAAAAAATCAGGCTACTGATTTAGGTGATGATCAAGGCTCCAGTCCTACAAATGATTTATAAATGTCCTTAAATTTTTGCACTGTGGGTATGTCTATACATGCAAAAAAAGAAAAAAAAAAAGTTGAAATTTGAACCATTAAATCATCTTAAAATTTTTTTAAAGAAATCTAGCAAAGAGCTAGGTTTCTCAGCTAGGGCTAGATTATGCTTCAAAGGTTTAATTTAGCTGCCATTTAAACTGGAATAACTGACTGGCTATATAGCGGAGTCATCAGCAAACCACCTGTGTAGTGTAGAACTAATCTCTGAAACCCTAGGCAAGATTTTTGGATCATCTAGTAGACAGATGATAGGTCTGTAGAAGAGGTGTAACAAGCAATTTGTGCACCCAGGATGGTAGGTAGGATGGCAATGGCAGCAGTACACATTTTTGTATCCCCTCAAAATCAATGCCTGGGACTGGTGCTGTGGCCACGCACCCCTAGTTATGC
Source organism: Caiman crocodilus (assembly GCA_030014935.1). NCBI lineage: Eukaryota > Metazoa > Chordata > Crocodylia > Alligatoridae > Caiman > Caiman crocodilus. The sequence continues at coordinate 11,239,686 of JAGPOW010000229.1, read as the reverse complement.
TACTGGCCTGCATCCAATAATCCCAGTAACTTGTAAACTTTGGTTGCTTTTTTCCAACCTGACTAAAAACCAGAGGTTTTGTGGAGAAAGCCCTATCTCCAATTTGTTTCCAAACTCCTATACTGAGCTGTAAACCAGTTCAGTAAACATAGGCATACATGAATGAGAAAGATTAAATTACAAACTTTAATTGTGGTGCATGAGGCAACCTCTACAGACTCTTTATCTCTCTCTCTCTCTCTCTCTCTCTTTCTCTTTCTTTCTTATTCATTGCTTCTTGACTCAGAGCCGTATCCCATTTCTCAATTTCCTTAGGCTTCTGTTAGGGAACAACTCTAAAATATAGCTTCTATCATTACAGCCCCAACTTCTAATGAAGGGGACAGAGAACAAGTGTAATAATCCTACCCTCCCTCCCTGCCATCTGCTTACAGCCTGATACACGGGGTTTATGCAGGTGGAATGCGAAAAGTTAATGGTTTTCATTACTTATTGATGTAGATTTTGAAAGGAGGAAACCAAGTGGACTAAAATTAAATATAATTTGTCTGTCCAGACAGTACTGATAGTTGCCAAACCACATTTCAGAGAGGTGAAAAGGGCTCCACATCTGCTTCTTGTGTAGCTGTTTGTATCTTCACTCTAGGAAAATTAGTTTTGAAATAATCTCAAATTGTCTGACACCTGTATTCTATTAGAAGTGACACTAGGAAACACCTTCAACATACTGAATTTAGCACCGTGTCAACAGCTTAAAGTTAACAGGAAAAATTAGTAAAATCATTGCTTCCTGGTTTCGACTGAAACAGATCTTGTATGTCACTTTGCAGAATCATACTGTAGGCTGGATTTCTGAATTTAGCAGGGTTTGGACCAATAATTATAGCTAGACTTGCCACCTAAGCAATTGTTGGCATTTAATGCAACATGGAATTTGAGGTTACAGTATACTTTATACAGTACTGATTTTTGCTCCCTGAAAAAGGGACTTATGGATTAATGGCTGAAACAATGATATCATATATAATAATGATATAAAATATTTACTGCATGAATTTAGTGGTAACCACTTTGCTCAGAGTTCTAAAGTTCATAATTTCAAACTCTAGAAATACCTAGGTCAGCTAATATCTGACTTAAGAAACTGATACAGGATAGAGACAGTGTCCATATACAAAGGTTTATTGGTTCATGGAAACTCAGCAGATCAAAAGACATCTGAATTCATTCATGTGCTTTAGTTGTATCAACAGTGCAGTTCCCTAGGTGCAGAGTGCTCATTTCCAGACTCCTATTTTATACCTCCAGTTTCCTTTGCTTCTTCCCCTGTACAGGTTCATGATTATTCGCTACAGGATCCCATAAGCTTTCACAACAACTCTCAGCAATTAGTGAGCATATCTATTCTTAAAGTACGAAGCAGCTTCTCTGCTAAATTTATAGTTGAGAGTTTAGGCCACAATGGTGTTATGGATACATGCCTTTTCTCAATAAGGAAAAATAGCCTGTTTTAGTTTTTTTATACTTTTGTATTAGATATACTGGCAGTTTGCATTGTGAAAGGGACTGCTCTGGTGACATTTTGCTGGTGTGGTGTGTATATACGAATGTTTAGTAAGATGAGCACTACAGGTCATGCAGTGACCACAGGATCAGAGGTCTTCTAAATGCAGGCATTCATCAACCTCTTTTATAAAGAATATGGGACTTAAAAAGTCTATTGCCTATCTGCCTGTCACAATATATTACAAAAATATATAAGCATATTCAAGCATTATTCTTTTGTCTTCAATCTGTCTTTCAGTCAGTGTGCTGAAGGATGCTCTTTTACTTTGAATAAAATTTCAAACTAAAAGAACATCATTAAAACATTAAAACATTTTGAGACTGTTTTCTGTCAAAATATAGTGGCAGGAATTTTGCATGTGGGAAATACCAGTTGCTTTACAATTACAAAGAATATAAAGTTAACATAGTCCAGAGTAGATAAATTTAGAAATGTACAGAGGAGCGAGTCTATGGAGTTGAGTAACTCTAGTGAATTAGTCACTGGTCTCTCACTTCTGAGACTTGGGACTTCCTGAAATGTTCTCAGTTAAGTTCATAAGTCCACCAAAGACTTAATACCTTCTGTCAACTTTCATAGAATTACTTCAAAAAGCTGAGGCCCTACTGAAGACCTTATTGCCACTTCTGTCTCTCTAGATCAAATTAAGCTACATGAATATCGGGGATATGTTTCAAGCTGTTTCCTCAGAGTAATAGATTTTTCTGCTTCCACAGTCCTCCTCAGTACTTTATTTTTCAGAGGAATGTGGTGCTAAGCATTTGCTCTTGCTGCGTCAAGACAGCAAAGCAATGAAAACTTGTGTAAAATATTGGCCCAGAGTCTGGACCAATGCTGCGTGCATCTGAGAACCCTACATTAAATTAACTGTTTTAAATTGTTAATGGTAAAATATTCAGTTAACGTTCTTCCTATTTTCTGCATTTTGGGGCATCTCAGGGTTTAGTTTTGTTTGGTTGTTTTGTTTTGTTTTTTTATGCCTGCCAGGTGGAAATGGAAAATTTAAAATAAGAATAGTACATTATATTATCATAGTATCTTTTGTCCTGAAAGATAAAGCTGTCTCTGGAATGAAGAATGTTAGATAGTCCAAAAATACACCAAACACTGAGGTCAGAAGTGAAGAATTATAAAATAACCCCCTTTCCTAGTCTGTCAGTTTTACAGTTTAGCTGAATTTTAACCAGTTGGCAGGCTTAAATTTATGGCCACATAACTGTATTAATTCTTGATTAATAAATGCATGTCACCTCAGTTTAGACGATTACATTTTTATCTTACTGAAATCACTTTGTAATATTGTTTCCTGTATGCTTTTGTAGACTGGGCAACTAAATAAAATCCATATAATTATGTCTGAATATTGGCCCCAACACAGCAGACTCAGAGCAGAGCACAGTGGCCAGTGCCTGCTGCCTCCTGAATGAGTTGAGGGAGCCTGTGGATGCCAATCAGAGAAACTCTGCCTGGACCCGTGAGCAGAGGAGTGACAGGAAGGCAGCTTCACACTTGCCCCATTAGAGACAGGATATTGGGCTACATGGACCAACCACTGGAATGTTCTATGTTCTTATACAAAGGGAAATTACAAAATATAGAAAATAACGAATGATAAAGAGAAGGTAAATTGAGAACTTCTATTCTATCTGCATTCCAATGTGAGAACAAAAGGATATTTCATGAAGATGGTTGTTCATTCAAAACTAATAAAAGAAAGAGTGTTCTACACAATATTGTGGAACTCATGGCTGCACAACATTTTTGAGGGCAAGAGTTCAGGAAATTTTTAAAAAGGTCTCCATGTTTACATGATGTCAAACATATCTAGAGTTGTCATTAGTCATTCATAACATTTTTGGAAGTAATATTAAACCTTTTGCTTCAGGGACTAACTCAGTCTGTAACTATCAGGAACCATATTACACCACATCTGCTTACTTTAGATACCACTTTACTTGGAAGCATCTGCCAGTGACTGCTATTGGAGACAGAATGCTGGACTACGACCATGTCTGAATAAGACATTTTACTGCACAGTAGAGCAAATTACTGCATAATGAGCATCTATGTCTATGTCTGCAAACTCTTACACTGTGCATTAATTTGCTCTATGTGGCATTTAATGTGCTACCTTTAAATGTAAGTAGCAAATTAACAGCCAAGTAATTATTGAGCACTAAGGCACATGTAGATGACTGACGGGGAGCAAATTTGTTTCCGGTCTGCCAGGCAGCAATGTGTGGGCAGTTGCTCCCTGACCCTGGGAGCTGTCTGCTGCTGGGGTGGGCTGCACCAATGGAGCCTGGGCAGAAACAATGTCCCCCTGCCCTGGAAGCAGGGACCTCCCAGCCCTGCTCTGTGATTGTGGAGCGGGAGCTGAGAGATTGGTCCCTGCCCTGACTCTACTATTATGGAATGGGGACAGGGAAATTGTTCACTATATACAAAGCTTTCTATTCCTAGCTATAGTTTTATAAATGAATTACAGAAGTAAGAAAACGCCTGATCCTGACAGGTTGTGTGAGTATCTCTAATGTTAATAAGAATCTGACTCCTGGTGGTATAGTCCTTCTTTGACTTTGAAAGCATCTGAAACTGATAGTTTTTCAAACTGTAACTGAGAGTTGGTCAAGTTTTTTTATACGTATATTTGAAAGACAAAGTGCCCCTGTTTTGTGACCTTGCATGACAGCTCTCAGCTGCATGTGTGTTTTTATGGGCCAGCTTTAAAAGCCTTGAAAATAAGTGTGCATCATACAAAAGATGACTGACCTCGAAAAATACCAAAGTAAACATCGCAGCTACTTCATATGCACAGTAAATATGAAGAGACATCAGAAAGAAAATTTCAGGCCTACTTATAGTTTTAGTAACAAAGAATAAAATCTAACTCTTAATTCATAAGTTTGACAAGAAATATACTGTTAAGGTCAAAGTCATTTTAAAAGTATTAAAATCCCGTATTGATCACTGTCTCTCTTCAATCATATTAACTACCTCATACATCAAACCAGCTATTGAACATCATCTCCAGATGTTCTCAAGCACATAAAAATACTTTTTCTTAGGCAAAGAACATTTTAAAATGAGGCAGTTTTTTAACTACAGCAATCCCTGTGCTTTTTTCATATGAGTAGAAAGAAAATATTATTCAAGTCAGCTTACTAAGAATGCCCAAATATTAAAAACCATAAAAGTTTCATTCATTTTCTATTTGCTCTGGAAAATGTTCCACAACAATTGAGCTTAAAATGGACATGTAAATAAAATAGAAAAACAAAAGAGGGAGTTTCACCTCAATACTCGTTTGAAGTGTTTTCCCACAGAGAATCTTAAAGCAGTGGTCCCACAACCCGTAGCTTAGGGGCAATATGTTGCCAGTGAGGCACTTTGAGATTTTTTTCCAGCCACCAGAAATTAAAAAGGTAAAATGTACATTGACAGGAAGAATAAGTTATGATTAAGGCAACCCCACACCATACTTGTTCAGTATTACTGTCTCTGGATACTTCAAAGAACTGGGCAAAATTAATGCAAACAATCCAATGCTAATGGGGCAACAAAGCTTTTAATATTACACTAATGGATTCCAGCTACCATATTTCAGGCAGGGGGTTGGACTAGATGACCTCTGGAAGTCTCTTCCAGCCCTACTTCTCTATGATTCTATGATACTATGATATGTGAGATTGAATTTTCAGTGTTTCCTTCCCAAATTCTCTTATTCTAAATAGATGTGTCTGAGTCTGTATGTATTTTGCCAGGTCTTAGACATCATTAGCTCTCCTAAAGGATGTTGGCACAAATTGTATAACTTTGAGAGAACTGCTTACGCAGCCTTATTATTTTAAATTGAAACTTTCTTCCTGATGAACATGCATATGCAGCTAGTGTGGATCTCAAATGATTTCAGTGTTTTTGTGCACATTTAGAGGACAGGCTGCTTGCAACACTAGCATAGCAGAAGGGGGAGGGCAGTGACCAGAGCAGCAGCCCTGGATGCCAACTTTGTGGGAAGATGCAAAAATAGCCACTGCTGCAACCAGTACAGCAGTCCCACAGTTGCCACTGCCCAGGGTACAGGACTGCCACATTACATCTCTGATTTACAAGCAGTGTGGCCAATAGTGATGTACATGTTGCTTCTCTATAACATTTATAATAGCCTGAATTCATCAAGCAGTTAAATTATCACTATATCTTTAACAACTACTCCTATAAATATGCATTAGATTATTTAGCTTAATCATTTTCCAGATAAATACCAGCTTGTAAAATCAGTATCTGAATGGCTAATAACCTAAAATGCACAGATCTAGGCCCATGACTTGTGCTGATAATTAATTGTATGAAAGGGTTTTCCAGTATCTGAAGCCTGGAGCCATAATAGTGAAGTCGGTGGGAGTCTAAATATGGATTTAGAAGAAAGACCAAGCCTAAAATAAGTATATAACTTGTATGGCTAAATATGCATCTAGTTCAGTTGCTTGCATTCATTCTTTGGGTGAGGGATCTAACTGGAAGAATCCTGCTGTTATTGCAATTTGAAATGTCCTTTTTGCCACACAAAGGGCACATCTACGTGTGCTATTAATGCTCTGTAAGCTTACTAAGCAGTAAGCTTTCTGCAGAAGGGTACACGTGCATCTGTTGGGATCAAATTTGCTGAAAAGAAGCAGTTCACTGCAGAGCTACTCCTGTCTTTCTCTGTTCCCCTACAGAAACCAAGTGGAGCTCCAGGCTACCTTGGGTGCCAGCCCTAGATTCATATATTCATAGATGTTCGGGTCAGAAGGGACCTCAATAGATCATCGAGTCCAAACCCTTGCATAGGCAGGAAAGAGTGCTGGGTCTAGATGACCCCAACTAGATGCATATCCAACCTCCTCTTGAAGACCCCCAGGGTAGGGGAGAGCACCACCTCCCTTGGGAGCCCGTTCCAGACCTTGGCCACTCTAACTGTGA
>JAGPOW010000229.1:11202233-11223155 GCA_030014935.1 Caiman crocodilus | reverse complement strand
AAGAGAAAGACAGCTTGCTTTTCTGCTTCACTTTCTTCCCTTGTCAGTTTCCAGTCAGGGAAAATTATGAGTCTTTTCAGCAATAGAGCTTGCAGAATGCATTACAAACCACGATGTCTTCAAGTCTGAGAAAGGTTCTTTGTCAGAGCATGATAAATCACAACTACAAAACTGATATGCAACAAGGAAGCTACATCCTCCTGACATTTTCCCCAGACCATGTTTTGTTTGTTACAAGAGTGACAGCAATTCTCTGAAGCAGGAAAGCAACAGGGAACATGGAAAAAAAAATCAGTTGCTATTACATAGATGTGTCAGACACAACCCAATCTAAATTCTTAAATATGCAGATACAGAGATGTGTGAGAGACTGTTCTCAGGAAATTCTCCAGACAGCCCACTGGGCTGCTATTTGAGTTTACCTTGTAAGTCCTGTATTTCTCCCTTTTCTTGCTAGCTGCCATGTGACCATGTGTTCTATGCAACTTCTCCCTTGTCTATCAACAACATCTCTGAAATTTGCTGTTTGGATTGCTGAACTTCTCTCCACCTCTCATTCTAGACACTCTCTCCAAGATTTGATTAATTACAACTCTACACAGTAGCAAAATATATTTATTTTAGGAACTGTCACTGTTGGAACCAAATTACCTTCCTTCTATCTTTACTGCTGAGCCTTACCATGTCATGCATCCTATGAATGTTATCTGCAATTCAGCAATTAACTCAACTGAGGGGGATGAATACTAGAGATGTGCGAAATTTCACTGGCTGTTTCATTTTGATGCTGTTTCAACTCATTTCAAGCTTGAAACAGCAAAATTGAAATATAAACCAAGGGCTTCAAAACAGCCTCAAATGAAATGAGGGCAGTCAAAAGGTTTCAAAAGTTTTGAAATGTTTCAAGTATTGAAGCTGAAGCTGGGCTAGCTTGCAGGGAAACAGAAAGTAAGGAGGGGGCAGGGAAGGAGGGGAGAAGGACTGCTTTGATATTGACTGTGTAGCTTGTCAGTGACTGTAATCCTTTCCTGAGGTCCCTTCCAATTCCTGTGCCCTGTGGGAGGGATGGAAAAACAATATAAAAGCAGCACTGTTTGAACTGAGCTGCTTTCTGCCTTCGGGTCAGTTACTGAGCTGTCTTTCAGAAGTTCTTTGTCATTAGACAACAAAGGCTACCACTCATTTTCTACTTGCTAGCCTAGCAAGTGAGATTCAGCTATACCTTTTGCTTTCTTCTATTCCCTTTTATTTTATTATTATATTCATTGATTAATTCCTTTCAATTTATTCCTCCCCAAAAATCCTCTTTTTGTTTAGCCTATTTTGATTCTTTTCAAATCTGTGCTTTCTCTCACAGTGTGCATTCCACTCACTGTGCAGGGAAGCACAGCATAATTATATTGCATATTATAATATAGAATTTATATAGTAAATATAAATATAAATATATTACTTATTACATAAATACATACATATAAATATACATACAATTATCTTAATATCAACATATATTACATAAATCAGATAGTAACATTACAGAAGAGACAGATTTTCTAGCACACCAAGGCAAAGACAAGACACTATGAAACGCACCATGAAGCATGGTGGAAAGGCAGCTGGCAAGCCTTCAGGGAGGGACAGAAGAGGGAGTAGGGGGAGAGCTGCAAGTTCCCCAAACTGAGATGCAGCCTCTTTGCTACAACAAGCAGGCATGAGGCTTCCACTAGTTCTACAGGCAGCAAGGAGAGGGGAGCAGTGCCACTGCCTGTGCCTGAGTCTGTATCCCCACCTAAACCACCATCCATAACATCCCCCACTACCACAATGACAAAAAGCAGCAGCACTAGCATGACAGTCCTCTCCACCCCAACTTCACTTCCTACGCTGAGCCTTCCAGTGCCAGAGGAAGAGCTGGGGCAGGAGCTGAGTGCCATAGCAAGGGAAATTCTAGGGATGGAGGGGAAATCATCTGAGCTTGTGCTCCACACCCCTCAAGTTTCCCCTAGAGACAGGTCTTCTTCCCCAAAAGGCATTTCAGAAGAGTCTGAGGTAGAGTGTGATGAGGCAAGTGGCTCAGCTGAGTCCGCTCCTCCTGTTGCTGTGCCTCTGCCTGCTGAGGAGGGATAAATTGCAGCATCCACACATACACCCAGAAGCAAGCAGGTAGTGTGGTCTGGAATAATTTTGAGCTGGCAGATGATCCCATGTACACACTATCTGTCTGCGCTGCTGAACCAAAACCACCTACGGCAAGGGAACAAAACACATGAGCACCACAGGGATGCTGATGTATTTGCACAGGCACCATCCCCTTGCTCTTGCTCTTCCTCAGGCTGGCATCAATGGGAGTGTGCCCAAAGGGAAGTCCCCCTCTCCCTCCAAAGCTCCTGTCTCCTCAAAGCAGAGGCAGGCCACCCTGAAACAGTGGGGAAAAGGTGGACAGAAAGGAGGGGCATTGCACAGGTAAGTGAGATCACCCAGAGCATTGGGGAGATGCTTGCTGTGGATGGACAGCCCTTCCCCTTAGTTGAGTGGCCAGAGTTTAGGTGGCTCATGGCACTCATGAATCCATCATACCAAATACCCACGTGCACCACCTTCAAAAGAACAGTGGTGCTCTTCCTGTATGAGGCATGCAGGGAATATTGCAGGGAGGAGATGCCCAAGGCAGGTCTGCAGGTAGCCTTACACTGAACCTTGGACATCTGGATCATCAGGGGTGGAGATCAGGCATACCTCTCCCTCACAGGGGACTGATGCAGCCATCTTCTAGATCTTGGTGGTCCTCAAACCCTTCCTCAAGGCCACCGAGACCCTCAGAGCTGGCGATGCCCTCCTTAGTCAGGTGATCCTTGTAGGGAAGGAACTTCAGAGCCAAATGGAGACTTTCCAGGGGATAAATTTTCCTGGCTGGGGCAAGCTGCTGTCACCAGACATGCAGGAAGGTGAGGCAGCTGAAGAAGGGCATCAGGAAATGGCTTGATCCTTTGCAGTCCAGTATGGTGCCTATGCTGGCTGCCATGTGTGATCTGAGGGTGAAGGGGAGCATCAGCAAAACCCTGGATCAGTAGTTGGAGGTGCTGGTGAACAAAGTTAGGGAGGCAGAAGGACCAGAGGTGGAGGAATGTAGAATAGGGGGAAGTATAGCTTGGGAAGTTTCCGCCCAAGTTGGAGGACAGCTTCGCGTGCGCATTGGGAGAGATCCCCATGTGTATTTTGGAGCCACATTGGAGGCCTGATCAACCACCAACGACTCCCCATCGACGAATTCCTGACGTCCCCCCGTACCTCAGCATTGCTGTGCCACTCAGTTTTCTACTTTTCTGTTTCTGCAACTGTACGGAGCACACCTACACTGTATACATCAATGCAAGTCCCTGTATTACAGCTTTGTAAGTAAAGTTTTCATTTTGCAACCATCAAGCATATTGTGCCTAATTCCACTCCATTGGCGGCCCCATTCCGGCCAATTTCTTGGCCTCCACATGGTGTCACAAACAGGATCGGTACACGGGGAAGAAGCGATGGAGTTGGAATTAGTTAAGAGTTGCCCCTGGCACAGTGGAAAAACGCCACGTGCTGAATGCCGTGGAGTTGGGCACACACATTGCCTACCATCAAGCAGGTGGAACGGGTGGAAGACTTGTGAGCGGTTACCTTTCACTCGAGGGAGAAGGGGAACCTGCAAAAGAGTGGAAGGTGTGTCTACACCCCAGATCGTTTGGATGTGTGATGGGGAGCAAGCGGGTTCTATTCAGATCCTGAGAGGAAGCGGGCATCGAATCCTCCCCCAGACAAGAGCCGGACGAGGAGAGTATCGCCCTCAGCCAGGAGTTTGCTCGCTGTGTGCGGGAGAGTAAGAAGCCAGTGCTAATTGATTTGGATGTGACGCCTGAATTGAGAGAATCGGAGTGACTTTTTGGGCTCCACAGAGGAATAGAGGTGGAGAGTCACTCCATGGTTGAAGGGACCAGCTCAGAATACAAGAAGGAGAAAATGCTGTGCGTGATGTTCCTCATGGTTATGACCCTGTTGTGGGAGAAGGCGGAATTGGAAGCCCAACTGCGTGCCATTCACGCAGCTGAGCAGACTGCAGCTACGGAAAAAAACGTAGTCCCCCGTCATCGCAAGATGGTGGTGAAACGGAGGGGAGCTGCCCCGGGAGAACGGAAGAGAAGAAGGAGAAGGGTGGATCTATCAGCAGGTGGGCGGACGTAGCGACTCCACCCACCAAAATGACATCGATCCCCACGGGCCCACCTCCGGGCCATAGTAAGGAGGCAATGGGAAACATGCTGTGTCTGAGTTCCCCTTCGGATGCAGTGATGACTCAGACGGCCACGCATCCTGTGGTAGTGAGAAGCTGAGTGATGGGTGCACAGAATGCAGCCTGCACTGCTGCCAACGCCTATCACACCAGGACCTGGACCGAATTGCAAGCCCTGTGCAAAAGGTCCAAGATGAGAGCGGATGAGACTCTAGCTATATGGCTGGGACGCCTGGTTGTGGATTTTGGGTCCGACCTAGTGGACCAAGAGGAGGCAAGCTCTTTGTAAGACAGGCCTCATAGAGCGGAGGGCACACCATTGACATCAATATGGTAATGTGCAGTGTTCACTGGCCCATTCCACTTCCAGCACTTATCGCAAGTCAAGCTAGTCAGAGATCACATGCATGCACGAAGGATGTCCATCGAATGTTAGCATGGAACAGATCTTGTTGGCGATCATCGGGATTTCATACTGTATGTGGAATCCTAGATTGCATGCACTGGGATTGACAACAGCCCAGCAGCAAGGACCGTGGCCTCATCACTATTTACAAGATCCTGTAACTGTTCCAGTAATGCTGATCGGCATCGAGACCTGCATTGAAGTGTACGGAGAAAAAGTTGTCATTGTCCTCCGAATCCTGCTAAACCCACTGGCTGGACAACCTGCAGGTGCTCTACTGCATCAACTCCCATGACTGCAAGCTCTCGTGAGGCCGGACCAGAGAGAGTCCAGCGACCCAGAGCAGCATCACTTATACGAGTCTAGTTTGCGATGACCATAGCCAATGCAGAGAACACCTGAGGAACGGACTATGTTTGGATTCCTTCTGCGTTACTCTAGACTGTCAAAGAAGCAGTTGCGAATTTTGGGAGATGAGGGCCAATGGAATCTGACTTATGAGCTGGGATTCTGATGTCCAGATGAACCAGATGATGAGTTATCCTGTGAAAATGATTAGCAGTTTGTAATATAAGTTAAGCAATTTTTCTGAGAGTTTCTTTCTCCGCAGGTCTGTCGAAGCGTGTGCAGACCAGACCAAAGAGAGAAAGAATGCTTCGAGAGACCGGGATGCTATGACACCCACTGAGCACCTGATGGTTGAACTCTTTGTAGTGAATTTGTTAATGTGTAGTTGTGTTCTAATAGGTTATTGTTTAATTCGATCCCTGGAGAACGAACTTGCTTCGTTGTCCGCTTTTGTTTACACACATTTGCCATGTGAACCCATCGGACGGAGCAGTCTGGCTGACTCGCATGTGCTCCAGCTACAACTGTGCGGTCAGCAAGGGGGCATGTCAGAGCCAAATGATTAAAAAGTGCCTCGGCTCAGCTGTGTTCCAGCACAATGTGAGTACCCGATGCAGAGATTTCCCCTGTGGCGGGAAAGAGCCCTTGGAGCAAGAATCAGGTCCCGCCAAAGCTTGCAGCTGCACCATTGAGTGCATGCTTTCGATTGGTTTAGTGTAAATTATTCACACGTGGTGGCTAGCAATTGGCTCGCTAGCTGTATAAAAGGCTTGGGAAGTTTCCGCCCAAGTTGGAGGACAGCTTCGCATGCGCGTTAGGAGAGATCTTCATGTGTATTTTGGAGCCATGTTGGAGGCATGATCAACTACCAATGACTCCCTGTCGATGAATTCCTGACGTACCCCGTACCCTCAGCATCGCTGTGCCACTCAGTTTTCTACTTTTCTGTTTCTGCAACTCTACGGAGTGCGCCTACACTGTGTACGTCGACTCAAGTTCCTTTATTGCAGCTTTGTAAGTAAAGTTTTCTTTTTGCAACCACCAAGCGTACTGTGCCTAATTCCACTCCATTGGTGGCCCCATTCTGGCCAATTTCTCGGCCCCCACAAAACTCATGAACTCAGTATAGACATTGGAATTCTGACAACCTACAACATTAGATTGACCCAAAGGAAAAGGCCTTGTCTGCCAGTGCCATGGCTTTAGACCAACTCCACTAGCCTGGGAGGAGGCAGGGCCCTGGGCACATCTAAGTCCCAGGGCTGGGGCTGGCAGAGAGAGTTCTGCAGGAGAGGAAATAAAGGCTCTAGTCTGTCACAGATTGGCTGCCTGAGATGCCGCTAGTGTGACTGTGCTGCTTACTAAGTAATTAACTATTGTCATTTAAACTGGTGGACAAGACTGAGATTATAGGGGAGGAGGATCCTTCATTGGAGCACACTACCATGTCATGTAGAGGCCCAGCACCAGTGAAGGTGTGCCTTAACATATACACAAAGTCACACATGTCATGAGTTTTGCTTGTCAGGAGCTTGAGGTGCAGTTTCCCAGAAACCCCTGCACCTATCTCCATGAGACTTTGCAGGCTTTGTGGCCTCAGCAGGGGCTACCATGACTGCTGTTTTCAGTCCCCTGTGCCTTCACTTTTACAAGTGACATGACTTTTGCTTTCAAGATTTTGAGGTAGTTTCCCAGAAATACCTACCCCTATCTCCTTGAAACTTGGCAGGATTCAGGCCCTCAGAAGGGGCTACCATCCCTGCTGTTTTCATCCAAATCTGCGAAAAAATGACAGTTATAGGCAGTTTCATGTATCCCCGTTATAACCTATGGGCAAAACTTTGGAAGTGTCACAACAGCGAAACAGTTTCAATGAAACTAAATGGAACAGTGCTTTTGAAACTAAACAAAACTTTAAATGGAACACCGTCCCACTGAAATGGTAAAACAGAAGTCTAAATGAAATTGTGCTGTGTCACACACGCCTAACAAATACACTCCTGAGGGACATCTCTAACTTTTCTTTCCTTGCATCATTACTTCAAGTATTGTTTGGAGTCGGAAAGGAATTATACCCCATGGTCACATTAGTATGGACTGTGGGCATTTTTGTCTTCCTCTGTAGAGGGGAGCATTACCCTCTACCTGGAACCTCTTGAGCATATATTAACAAAATGTTGTAGAAGGGGGGCATTTGTTGCCATGGTTCCCCTGCTTTACCTGTGACAGGTTAGGATTTTAGGTCTATGCGATGTCAGAGTTGATAGTAGTCTTAAACAGAGTTTAGATTATGGATTTTATGGGATGGCCTGGAGAGGGATGATTCTGTCTCAAGCAAGGAGTTGGACTAGATGACCTCTGGAGATCCGTTCTGGCCTTGCTTTATGATTTTATGAAAGTGGGAAATTGTCATCTGGCTTTCTCTATTTCTAACACCAACCCTCAGACTTTCCCCTGGATCCATATCCCTCTGCCCCCTATTCTCCTGCAATCTTTTAAACAGTCCTCTCAGTTCTTCCATTATTCTTCAGCCACACTTCACTCTAACTGCCTTTCCTCACTACTACTGCATTGTAGTTAGCTTCACTCTCTTCCCTAACCATAAAGTGGAAGTCATTTTGACTATGGGCATGAATTCAGTCTCACAGCAGGAAGTGGCAGGCACCAAAGGCAACTTCATGCTACATGCCAATAGGCCATAGAGAAATGGTAGCTATCTAGCTCACTTTAGCCCATTTGACAATAATTACAGATGACAGATATTTGAATAAAGGTAAATGTGCAAATCAGCATCCAGATCAGAACGTGCAAATCAGAACACCCCAAAGAGTCAATAAAAGTGCAAGAGGTGGCAAAACTGTTGTTTATTTGTGGTTTTAAAGAGACCCTTAAATATTTATCTGATTGTTTAAGGAAGTAGTGCTCAAACCTGTGACTCCACAGGCTAGACGAGTGGTGTGCAGTCAGTCTGTGGGCCAGATTGGACCCCCAATGTGCCAGGATTGGGTCTTGGATCCCCATGCCAGGATTGGGTCCTGGGACCTACCACCACTCCTGCATTCAGGGCTCAAGCCCTGTGCAGCCTCTGCCCAGACCCACATGCTGGGATCAGGCTTTGGGGCCTCATGCTACTTATATGTGACCTAACGTGTTCAGATTAGGCTTTGTACCACCCTGCACACCTGATTTAGTGCATGGGGCCCATAAGAAGACCCACAAACTGTATAGCATAGCATCAGGAACGAGATCTGGCTCATGGGCTGGGGTTGAGCATACCTTACTTATAAGAATAGCAATTGGAGATCACAGTACCCACAGCGATTGCCTCTAAGGATCTGCTACACCCAGAAGGCTGCCAAAAACTAGGGAACCAATGTACCCTGGCACTCATGCAGCGAGATGAGGTATAACACTTTGTATTGCATTGCCTTTGTCAATCAATATATGAGAGACCATTAGTGGACACTTTTTTTTCCTCCTTCCTGTAACATATTATGTGGCTACATGATCCTGCAGCTATTACTTATTGGTAAAAAGTTTAAAAGTAAACTAGGACTCTCATTCTGCAATCTAAGCCATTCGAGGCAGGCTCCAGCTAATTGCATGGGAAAACTGGTTCTCTGTTTGGACCCTAGTTTGGAACTTGGTTGTTAAGTACCTGAGTTTGTTGGCCTCTGAGATTCATTTCCAGGTGTATCTTTTCTCCCATGCCCATGAAGAAATGGGTGAGGAAAGGGACTCTTGTGGGAATTATGTGGGGTGGTTAACTATTATTATTTGATCATAAGGTAATATAGTTTGATTTGTACATAGCCAGGTTATTGGAATCTGTTTTTGTTTGTTTGTTTCTTTTTACAATAAAATCTTTTCATTGCTTAAAAAAAATATCAAAGGGTAAGGAATAAACAAAAAAGCAAAGAGAGGAGGCAAAGTAAATAGAAATCTAAGCTCAAGAAAGAAAAATGAGATATTCATAGATTCATAGAAGTAGGGTCAGACTACACCTCAGCAGATCATCTAGTTTAACCCGCTTCCCTGGACAGGAAAGAATACAGAGATCTAATGATCCCTACTAATTTTAAGCTTAAATGTCCCCAGCTAGGTAGCTATTAAACCTCCTTTTAAAGACCCCTAAGGTAGGATCCAGCACCACTTCCCTTGGAAGTTGGTTCCAAATCCTAGCCGCCCTGACTATGAAGTAGTGCCTCCTAATGTCTAGTCTGAACCTACACTCAATCAATTTGTAGCCATTGTTCCTTGTTACTCCGGGAGGTGCTCGGGGGAACAGAGTCTTACCCAATACCCTCTGGTCCCCCCTGGAAAGTTTATAGATGGCCACTAGATCCCCTCTCAGCTTTCACTTGTGAAGGCTGAACAGGTTCAGGTCCCTTAACCTCTCCTCGTAGGGCCTGCCCTGCTGACCCCTGATCATGAGAGTGGCCCTCTTCTGGATCCTCTCCATGTTGTTCACATCCCTCCTGAAGTGCGGTGCCCAGAACTGGATACAGTACACCAACTGTGGCCTGACCAATGTGGCATAGAGGGGGAGGATCACCTCCTTGGACCTGCTTGTGATGCACCTGTGGACACATGACAAGGTGTGGTTAGCCTTGCTGACTACATTCTCACATTGGCGGCCCATGTTCATTTTGGAATCAATAATGACTCCTAGATCTCTTTCTGCCACTGTGCTTTCAAGAAGAGAATTCCCCAGCCTATAGGTATGCTGCTGGTTCTTCCTGTCCAAGTGCAGTACCCTACACTTGTCAGTATTGAATCCCATCCTATTCACAATTGCCCACCCCTGTAACCTGTCCAGGTCCAGTTGAGAAACTGGAACCTGTCCCCACCTTCTAGTGTGCCACTTTACCGCAAATCTTGGTGTTGTCAATGAATTTTAACAGAGTGCTTTTCACCCCCTTGTCCAAGTCACTGATAAAGAAAATGAACAGAATGAACAGAAATGAACAGGCCCGAGGACTGAGTCCTGGGAAACACAACTGCCCACCTCCCTCCAGATTGAATATGACCCATCCACCACTCTCTGGGTGCATTCTGTTAGGCAATTTGTGACCCATCTGGCTGTGTAGGCATCAGTGTGACAGTCATGTAGCTTTTTAATGAGAATGGGGTGGGAGACAGTGTCAAAGGCCTTCCTGAAGTCCAGAAAGTCTACATCCATCATGACACCTGTGTCTAATGATTTTGTGACCTGATTGTAGAAGGCTATCAGGTTGGTCTGATAGGACCTGCCCTTAATGAACCCATGATGGCTGCCCTTGAGCATCCTCCCCCCTGCTGGTCCCTCCTAGATGTGCTCCTGGATAATTTTTTCAAAGAGCTTCCCTAATACCGAAGTAAGACTAATGAGCCTATAGTTGCCTGGGTCCTCCCTCTTCCCTTTTAGAAAATGGGGACCACATTGGCCTTCTTACAGTCTTCTGGCACCTGGTCAGAGCACCACAAGTGCTTGTAAAGCCATGCCAGAGGCCCTGCGATGACCCCTGCCAATTTCCTCAGCATTCTGGGGTGGAGAGCATCTGGACCGGCTGATTTGAATACATCCAGCCCTTACAGAAGTTCCCTAACTCAGTCCTTGCTGATCCTAGGTCTGGCAGAGTCACTCTTGAATCTGTCCTATAACCCAGCAGGGAAGAAGTCCCAGTCCCTGCTCAGAAAAATGGAGGCAAAGTATTTGTTTAAAAGGTCTGTTTTTTCATTTGGTGCAACCACCAGGTTGCCAAGCATATCCTGCAAGGGCCCCACATTGTCTGGTGTCTTCTTTCTGCTCCCTATGCTCTTAAAAAAGGACTTTTTGTTGTCCTTGATCCTTGTTTCTGGCCCTAGTTCCATTTCTGCTTTAGCCTTCCTAACAGCCTCCCTACATACTCTTGCTATGGAGGTATAATCCTCTTTGATGATAGCCCCCTCCCTTCCACTGAATGTACACCTCCTTTTTGGATTTCAGATGTTCCTGAATGCCTTTGGTGAGCCAAGGGAGCTTTTGAGCACTCTCTCCCCCTTTGACTCGCATTGGGACTGTCACCCCTTGGGCTTGGAGGATTGTCTCCTTAAGGAATGACCACTTATCTTGGACACCTAGTTCCCCCACTCTCCAAAACTGCAGTGGCTCTCTTACCAATCTCCTCAACTTGTTGAAGTCAGCCCTCCTGAAGTCAAGGGTGACTGCCTTCCTGCAGGCCCTTGACACCCTGTGCTGGATGATGAATTCCAGTAGGCAATGATTGCTTTTGCCCAGGTGGTCGAGAACCCGAAGTCCACTCATCAGGTCATTGCCTGTGGCCAGGACCAGGTCCAGCAAGGCATTCCCCCTCGTGTCACTGTGCACCTCCTGGGTTAGGTGAAGGTCTTGTATCCCAGCAAGAAACCTATGTGAGTAGTCAGACCTGGCTGAATGCTCCTCCCAGCAAATGTCTGGTTAGTTTAGATCACCCATGATGATCACATCCCTCAACTTAACTGCCTTCGCAAGCTGACCTGAGAATTCCTGGTCCAGCTCTTCTCTGTAGTAGACACCCACCTTTAAGTCCCTTTCCCTATGACCCCCTTGTATTCTGATTCAGAGCACTTTAGCCTGCCCCTCCTCTGACCCCATCCTATTAGTTGAGGACATGTATTGCTCTTTGACATAGAGCGTCACACTCCAACTTTTCCACCCCATTCTATCCCATCTGTATAGTCTGTTAAGATGGCAGAAAAGTGAGGAAAGGTAGAGACATTGAATAATAGTAATAGAATTAATTAATAGTAATTAGCCAACAAAAATACCATTTCAAAACATGTTTGGTTCATATATATTGTATTTTTCCATGCTGTTCATATGTTTTAGGGAGTGAATAGTTCTCACCACAATTCTAGATAGGGTTTTAGTCTTAGAAATGCCTTCTCTAGTCTCACTTCCTATTTGGGAAAATGCTGATTAATATCACATACACAAAAACAGGTTCCTGAAAATCTAGTTCAGTATGAAAGAATATTTTGAGGATGAATGAAAATGGTTTACAGATGTTGTTTGATCCACATATCTTAAATGACGCTAACATGAACATTATAATATTACTTATATCATATTTTACATATTCTTGCATTTTGCAATTGAGCTTATGCTAAACAAAGACATAAATGAGAATCCATATCTTGTGACCATTAACATATACAGGATGGTGCTAGTATTCTTCTCCACAGAAACATTGGTGATTTAACAACTGAATATTTTGGGAGCCTTTAAATAATCTATGTAAACTGTGAACAGATGCCTCTTAGTCATTTAGGTCTCTTACAGAGATACGCTTATATCTTGATTTTGTATTGTAAGCTTGGCTTTAACTCTAATACAACCTTTACATTTAAAAGATATCAAATAATCCTAAACTGTGTTATAAACAGATTCCAAAGTTATGTAACTCCCAATGTGTTCCGCTTATTTTTAGTAATGAAAGACATAGGCTATTGGTGATTTATTTTGCAATCTAATGTTGGGGGAATCCAGGAACATGTGACATCAATTTAAGATGGGATCAAAACCCCATAATTTAGTTGAATAGTAGCTTCCAAATCAAACTCATATATTTTTGTACTGTATTCATAGTGCAGTTACTATGTGAAAGTTTATGCAGAGATATTGCAATGCATTGTGGGAACTGAAAAAAATCCTACTGATTTGTTTAAAAGTCACTTAGAGCTATCCACTCTGCTATAACTTTCATGAATCTGGAAGAATCTTACCCTGTTCAGCCCCCATTCATTTTGTGGTTGAAAAACTATCTCCAAGCTCTTACATTTTAAAGACCACATTCTTCTGTTTTGTTCAGTATTGTCTCTTTATCTCCTTCTAACAATCACCTTCATCTTGACACTGTCACTGATCAAATATAATTTTGATAATTCAGAGTTAATGATAAACACTACAAGGAGTGGACCAGCAGCATCTCTGTAGTTGACTGAACAGAAAAAAATTATAGCAGAAGTAAAGAATCCTGGAAATTTTAATGGACAGTGTATTCTACTTGTTCAAGTACACTCTCAGGTTAACCTACCTGTGAAATGAAAATAATACCCATCATTCATACAGTCCTTAATGTGTACCCATATGCACTGTGTATATTAGAATCATTGTAGCATACTATAAATCAGGCATAGGCAATGTTTTTTGGCCAGAATGCTGAAAAACCCTACAATGCCTACCTCAGAAGGGACTGGAGTGCTGGCATGGCAGAAAAACAAAATAAGGGCAAGAGGTACATGGTAGGATACCCTGCTTGTGCCCCTTGTCCCCCATCCAAAGCCTCTAAACCCCAGCCCTGCCACCCTGTGCCCCTGATCTAAAGTCCCTGCCCCCCAGCCCTACTGCCCCTTGTCCCCCACCCAAAGCACCTGCCCCCCAGCCTGGACTCTGAGTAGCTGCTGGAGCCTGGGCTGCTCCCAGCAGAGCTTGCAAGTATCCCTGCTGACAGCAGCTCCCCAGAGTTGGGAGGCTCCAAACAGCTGTGCCAGGCTTCATGCTCTGGCATCAGCTCTGCACCAGTGCATGCACTCATGCGCTGGAGCAGGCAGTGAGGGTGGGGCCTGAAGCAGCTCAGCCCCAGTCTCTCCCCCTCTCCCAGCATGGAGGTGATGGCAGGGTTCCAGAGCCTGGCACAGCTGTTTGTAGCCAGCCTGGGTTCTGGGCAGCTGCAGCAAGCAGTGGGCAGACTACGAACAGCTGCACTGGGCTCTACAGTTCTGGCATCAGCTCTGTGCTGGCACAGCTGTTTGGAGCCTCCCGGCTCTGGGGAGCTGCTGCCAGCTGGGAGCCTGGGCTGCTCCCAGCAGGCAGTTGGGACATTGCAAGCCCTGCTGGGAGCAGCCCTGGCTCCATAACTGGCAGCAGCTACCCAGAGCTGGGGCTGGCCATGGCATGCCAAGCTAAATGGCTTTGTGTGCCATGCTCAGCATGTGTGCCAGGGGTTGCTGACCCCTTCTATATATCCTTACCAAAGGAACTGTGCTATCTTGATCTCATCATAATAAAGACACTTTTCAGAGCACAAGAAAGCAAATTTGACTATTTAAGACCTTGAGTCTTAGGCTGAAGAGTATAAAGCTGTTCCATGAAAAGTAACATTTCAAACAAATTGAAAACAAAGATAAAAATAACAAATTAATTCATTGAGATGAATAGTAAGGCTGTCCAAAATTTTGATGGGTGTTTTGTTTTGAAGCTGTTTTGGTATGTTTTGGCCTTGAAACAGTGAAATCGAAATGAAATGAAAGGCTTCAAAACAGCTTTCAAGTGAAACGGGGCACTTGAAATATTTCAAAAGTTTTTAAATGTTTTGAGTTTTGAAGCTGGGCTTGCTTGCAGCTAAACAGATACTAAGGAGAGAGAGAGGGAAGGGGAAGAGGGAGGAAGGACTACTCTGATATTGACGTCTAGCTCCTGGTTCAATTCCTCAGCACTTTGATCATTTTTCCAGCTCTTCCAGGGGAGTGTGGGCCTCTGATCTGTGCACAGTGTTTCAGCAGGCTGCCACTGCAGGCTGGGGCTGCTCAGTACAACCTGCACTAAGCAGTGGGAAGACTGTGGTGGTGTTGCTGGCCCCAGCTTGCTGAAACCCAAAGTGAAGATCTGGGGGCCTGTGCCCCCCAGGAAGAGCTGGAGGAATGATCTGGGGAAAGTGATCAGAGAGCTGGGGAATCAAACTAGGAGCTGGAGAATTGAACAGGAAACTGGGGAATTGAACTAGGGCCTGAGGAATTGAGCCAGGGGCTGGGGGAATGTTTAGGACCCTGAACATTCCCCTAGTTCCTGGTTTGATTCCCCAGGTCCCTGATCTTTCCCCCAGCTCTCTAATCACTTCCCCCAGCTCCCAGGTGATGTGGGATGGCAGCAGGCTGCCGCTGCAGGCTGGGGATGACAGCAGCTCTTGGCTATTTCCCTAGACAGCAGCAGCCTACTGAAATCCTGTGTGCAGATCCGGTGACCATGCCCCTCGGGAAGAGCTGGGAGAATAATCAGAGAGCTAGAGAATTGAACTGGGAGCTCCAGCTGACAGGTGGATTTGCCCAGCTCCTAGACAGTATGCAGTGCTCTGCTGAGCTGTGCTGCACCTTCGCCATGGGGCAGCTGCCATGCAGGTGCCAGGCAGGGGAGCAATCCCCATTGCATCCCACTGCCCTGCACTGCACGTGGGGGCTCTGCCATAAGCCCTCAGAGGCTCCAATCACTGCCGCCAGAGCTGATGAGTATGAGGCTTTCTCTTTTAAAGCTCAGCACTCACTGACTGCAGAGCATATGGATGATAGCATGCTACTGGCTGGGGCCAGCGCCAGCACCCAAGTCTGCCTTGTGCAGCCCACCCTGAGCTCTGGGAAGAACCCAGTGCTGGTGCTGGCCCCAGACAGTAGCGGCAGCCTGCTGTCATCCTGCGTGCAGATCTGGGGGCCCGCGCCCCAGGGAACAGCTGCAGGGCTGTACCAGACTCCTCCTCAGGGGTAGGCCCCCATATCTGTATGCAGGATGATAGCAGGCTGCTGCTGCTGGCAAGTTACACAAGTTTTGCTTTGAACAGTTTGAAGTGCAGTTTCACAAAACCCCCTGCACTTATCTCCTTGAAACTTGGCAGGCTTCAAAAAATGACAAAGTTATAGGCATTTTCGTGATTCCCCATTATAGCCCATAGGTGAAATGTCAAAACACATCAAATTAGTGTTGAAACAGTGAAACAGTTTCAACAAAACAAAACAGAACAGTGCTTCAAAACATCGAAACAAAACACTTTTCCTTTGAAATGGCAAAACAGAAGTCAAAATGAAACAGTGCTGTTTTGCACAGCCCTAATAAATAGTTGTATTATAAGATACTATGAGCAATGGGTCATGATCTTAAACATCCTAGTGGGCATATCTACATGAGACGTTTACTGTGGAGCTGCCTAATTAACTCTGTACTAAAGTTTCAACGTCTAAACATTGGCCCTATTAGGCTGCAGGAAACCAATTAACTCTGCAACAGGTTAATACTTGTAAATACAAGTTCTATCCTTTGGCAGAATTATTTAGTGTGTAGTAATGTATGTGTAGATGCTCACAAGGTTGGCTGGGTCATGAGGGTGCTTCAGTGCAGAGGCTGTCTTCCACTAGGCACATGTTCAAATGTGGCTCCTAGGAGCAATAAACTCTGGTGCAATATGCGCTAGTGTTTGTTGGTCTATGCTAATAGCACATGTAGATGCACCTCAGGAAATTCACTGTTAGGTTTATTTCATACCCTAATTTGGTAGGCTTTCCACTTCTGTCAGTAGCAGTTTTGCACATGGATTGTATGTAGACTTTTATGCTAATGCATACAATATTAAACCTTGCCTATACCTGTGGCCCAATTTTTCTTCTGCTGAAGTCAAGTGAGTCTTTTCAGTTAGTTTAGAATCAGCAGAAGAAAACCCTAAGTCCTGAGAAAAACCTCAAGCCAAAAGTCAATGGATGAATGAATGAATGCATGATGAATGAAACTCAGATTTTTATCTGAACAGTGTATACCACTAGAGGAAGCCATTCAAGCAAGCAGTATACCTCAGGAGTAAAAGACAACAGTGTCCTTCTGGAAGAAAGATGTGAATAAGGGGATCTAGGTAAAAAACAGAAAGGTTAGCATGAGATTAATCGCATGTCAGGCTTGTTTTGTAAAATGGCCAATTCCAAATGTTAAACTGTCTGGTGTGACTGGAGAAGGCCAAAACCTTAGTGAAGCAGGTGAATTCTTGTATTGAATACTGAAAAATGCTGGGAAAGCTTGTGAAATATTTGGAAGTGGAAAATTCCAAACTATCTAGTGTGTTCAGTCACAGTTTTTGAAATATTGCCTGTATAGGAAGAGTATTTTAAAACCAGTAATCTATTAAGTATTCAACAGACCCAAATAATAGTACCAGAAAGGCCATGCAATTTCATTAATACTCATTGGAAAATCTGAAATATGGCATAATTCTCTGTAACATATATTTAAAAGAAATAACCATTTTTTTCTCCAAAGAT
Source organism: Caiman crocodilus (assembly GCA_030014935.1). Classification (NCBI taxonomy): domain Eukaryota; kingdom Metazoa; phylum Chordata; order Crocodylia; family Alligatoridae; genus Caiman; species Caiman crocodilus. The sequence continues at coordinate 11,206,101 of JAGPOW010000229.1, read as the reverse complement.
TCTACAAATGTGTTTTTTTAAAAGACACTGTATTTATCTGAGTCCAACTTTGAATTTAAGACTTTCCCTCCCAATAATTAGACTATATACATGGAAGAATGTATTTTGTCTTAAATTTGTCCCCTTGTTGCTGTGGCAGGGAAAATATCAGTGGGGTTAAGACTGAGGGTGCAGACCCCCACCCTGGCCCCTAGCGTCTGTATTTCCTTGCTGACCCCTTTCCCTCTTACCACACTATGTGTGTGCCTGCCCTGACCACTGCTCTCCTGCCTGTCCTCCCCCTAGTGCCTGCCTCCTCACTCCCTGCTCCTCCCACACTCTGATCCCACAACCTCTTACCTCAGGAGTGGCCAATTATTTTGTGCGAAGGGCTGCTTACCAAGTTTTGGCAACCTGTCAAGGACTGCATGGATATCCCTACCCCTTGACAGGTGCCCTGCCCCCTGGTCACCATCTTGTGACTGGAATTCCTGCTCACTAACCCCTGACCTTTGCCACCAGAAGTCCCTCTCCTTGCCCCCAGATGTACTCCTTTCAGCAAGGGGTTTTGCCATCTTGGAACCAAAAAAATAACAAATTATATTCCAAAAAGTGAAAATCTACATTAAATCATTAATATGATTTAAAAAATATATATTTTTGTCCTAGTTTTCATGTGTTTGTTTAGTGTACACAGAGGTGATTGTATATACTAGCTTAAAATGAGGTCTTACTCGTATATTGTGGGGGAGGTGGGTATAGGTTTGGGGGGGGCTGTGGATATGTGGGGTGTGGGGCATGGATGCCACATGCCCCCAGAGGCTGTGGGGGCACAGTAACTTCCCACAGGTGGTGGCACTCGAAAGCAGGGAGCTCCTGCAGGTGGTCATGGTGGTGTTGGTGACGGTGGGGAGGGGACATTGAGTGCTGACCAGTGGTTGGCGACCACCCACTGACACTGCCAGCTATGTCAGCATTAGCCAGCAGCGATCAGCAACCACTCGAAAACACCACCAGTGATGTCAACAGTGGGGGGGGGGGCAAGTGGCAGCTGCCTACAGGCACTGCTGGTAGCAACAGCAGTGCTTTTTGAAGGGGGTGCACCACCAAGATCAGGAGGTGCTTGTGCCCCCCCTTTGTGATACCAATGTTGTGGGGGAGGGTGTGGGTGTGTGGGGGGAGTTGGGTATGTGTGGGGGTGTAGGTGTGGGGTAAGGAAGCATGTGGGTGTGTGTGCATATGTGGGGTATAGGTAGGCATAAGGTTTGTGGGGGCTTGTGTGTGGGCAGGGAGGCTGGACGGGATGTGCATGTGGGGGGTCTGTGTATGGCAGTGTGAGGGGTGTGTAGGTACATCTGCATGGTGGTGGAGATGTGTGGGAGTCACCCTATGAACTCTCTCTCTCACACACACACACACACACACACACACACACACACACACACACACACACACACGGTACCAGCACAGCCTTCATGCTCCCACATTTGGGCGATACAGCCAGAAGCCACACAGTGCTGGAGCAGTGTGGGGGCAGGATGGCAGGGAAATGCCTGGGGGTGGGACAGGGCTGGGCTTCTGTGTCCTGTTTCTGGCTCCCCCTGGGTCCTAATGCTCCTGGCTCTGGTCATCTTTGACAGGCATCAAGGATCAGATAAATATTAATTTTTTAAATTGCTTAGGGGCCCAATGGGCCATACAGAATGGCTTGGCAGGCTGGATCAGCCCACAGGCCATATTTTGCCCGCCCCATCTTACCTTTTGCTGCAGCTGTGCTCTGGCTCTGATGCAGTCAGCAGCATTGGTGGTCCCAGCTTGGCCCCAGCTCTGCCAGGTCAGACAGAAGCAGCAGGTTCCTGCTCAACTAGGTCTGGGGCAGAGAGGCCAGAGCTAGAGCAGAAGGTAAACATTGGGTGGGGGATAAGTGACTGGGAGGAGACAGGTTGCAGGGAGGACCAGGTTTTCCCTCCAAGTCACACACCACAGGACTTTCATATGAATCCCGACTTCTACTGTGCAGTCTATCCTGCAACACCCAAGCCATAAGCCCTCTTTCCCAACACACAAGTCACCCTGGTATCTCAGCCCCAGCTTTGGCCAAAACCAGAGATGAGCCATCACCTCCGGACCAGTCTTCTAATCTAAGACAGGCTTTTTTCCCCCAGGCAGTGCATTTTTTTTTTTGGGGGGGGGGGGGGATAATCTTAATTTGAATAAATATGGTACTTAATAGGGTGTTTTGTTGTAGCCTTGTTAGTCTAAGGACATAGGCAGGAAAGGTTCTTTGAGTAGATGTGATAGTTTACTAAGAACTTTTTCCCACCTAATCAATTTGTCTAATAAAAGATATAACATTTACTCAAAGAACCTTGCCATACTTAATAGGTTGCTGATTCAGGTTTTAGACCCAGACTGTAAAAGAGGAACTTTCTGAGACTGGAAAGCTGAATAAAATGAATTCTGTGGCAACCAACATTCTGTGGCCAAATTGTGATATCCTCACTCACACTGAATAGTACATTTCTGCACAAATAATATCTTTGACCAGCTATATTCCATCACCAGGTCACTATTCCCACTTTCCCCCACCCAACCTGTCTCTCACCTATTGTCTCTCTCACCCTCATCCTCACTGCCACACATTTTCATTTCCACTGACCTACATTCCTGCATACTAGCTTCTATCCCATCCAGGAGAGCACAATACAACTGGAGACTCTCCCTCTGCCTTGTCAGAGCTGAATGGTTAAAAGATGCCTTGGCACAGCTGTGTTAGGCACATTGTGAGTCCCGGGTGCAGGGATTTTCCCTGAAAGGCAGGAAAAGTCCTTGGTGCAGAATCAGAGCCCGCCAAAAGTTTGCAGCTGCACTATTGAGTGCATGTTCATGATTGACTTGGTGTAAATTATGCACATGTGGCGGTCAGAAATTGGCTCGCTGGCCATATAAAAGGCTTGGGTGATAGCTACCCAAGTTGGAGGAGAGCTCAAACACATGTAGGGAGAGATCCCCACGTGTACTTTGGAGCCACGGAGGAGGCCTGATCACCCACCATCGACTCCCTGTCACAGTCGCCATGGCATACCCCATACCCCGCATTAGTGTGTGAGCATCAGTGTGCCTGTCTACAGTTCTGTTTGTCTGTCTATGAATTGTGCCTACACTGTCTACCTCATGTATACAGCTTGTAAGTAAAGTTTTTTTGTTTCAACCACTGCTGCCTCTCGTCCAACCAATTCCGCTCTATAGGCGGCCCCATTCCGCCGTCGTTTCTCAGTTCCCACATGCCTCAAGAAAGGTGTTTGTACCTCAAAACTTGCAAAGAACAATTTTTCCAACTACTTAGTTGGTCTAATAAAATATATTACATTTACCCAAAGAACTTTATCTCCCTATTGACTTCAGTGGGACATTTCATGTTGAGAGAATACCATAATCCATTCTTCCTACACTTCTTATTTTAAATCATGGCTGGCATGGTCACCATCTGTTCATATATGAGGGCTGTTCAAAAACTATTGAGACTGATGCTGTAGAAAACAAAATATTTTATTTACAGGGACTTCAGCTTAATTTCTTTTGAAGCATGCTTCTTCTGTAGACACACTTCTCCCAATGTTTCTGCCATTGTTGGAAGCACCTCAGATAAGCAATTTATGGAATCACTAAAAGCCGCTCAATTACATTTTGTTTTATGATTTCCACATCACAAAATCTTCTTCCTTTCAAGGGTTTTTTTTATTTGAGGAAACAGAAAAAAGTTGCATGGGTCCATATCAGGTGAATATGGATAGTATCATAGTATCATAGTGTCTAGAGTCAGAAGGGACCTGGGCAGATCATCTAGTCCGACCCCCTGCCTTGGCAGGAAAGAGCACCGGGGTCAGAT
>JAGPOW010000229.1:11178735-11202133 GCA_030014935.1 Caiman crocodilus | reverse complement strand
CGTTTGACCGACGGTCCGGGCTCATTGGCTGTCGCAAGGCCTGGCAATTCAAGGTCTCCTCCACCCTCATCTTCCCCCTCCCCCGGCGAGCCTAGTTTATGATGCAGCACTTGTGGGATATAGTGTTTAGCTAAATTTCAGCTAAAAATTACTTCACAAGCTGTGCTGAGTGAGCAGGCATGTTGTTGTGGTGAAGCATGCAAGAGTCAGACACTCACTTTTCTGGTCGCTTCATTCCCAAATCCCTGGTTAGAAATGAATGACATGGACCAACAAGAAATTCCAACTTTTTCTGCTATCTCTTGGACAGTCTTGGACCTATCATTTTGAACCAAACTGTGACCTGCTGCCACATTTTCATCATTTCGGGATGTTGAAGGGTGCCTGAAACGCTCATCACTTTTGACTGATGATTGTCTTTTAAACCAACAATGCCATTAAAAAACTCTTGCACAGTTCATAGCATCATCACCAAATGCTATTTTAATTCATTCAAATGTTTCACTTGCCATTTTCCTGATTTTCATGCAAAATTTCATGCACACACATTATTCTGAACATTCTGACATAATAAAAGGGGACACAAGACACAAGTGATCTTACTTCAACCGCTGACCACAGAAAACTAGCGAAACACCATGAGCTGCAAACCTGTCCAGAGGAGTCTGAACATGCCCAACATGTTCAGCAAAGCCACTCCCCCACCCACTTTGTACCACAAATACACGTTTAGTCTTGATACTTTTTGAACAGAACTTGTATACTGCGACTATATTAAAACCAATTTCTACCAGGGCACAACATTTTGAGTACTTCCAAATGTCCACCTAATTTTTTCTGCATCCAAAACCAGTCTTCCATTCTTTTTCTTTCTTTCAACCTTCAGTTATTGTAATTTCATATTTGCTATCTATGTTGACTTTTCCAATAAAAGAAATAATACCAGGAAGGTTCACAACTCATAAATCATTCCCTATTCCAGTTTGACTTCCTCATCCTGACATTCTGACATAGTGACATCGGCAATGTTACCTTCCCATATAATGGTTCACAAGCCAAGATCTTCTCTTAGAAGAGGCATAAAGGGGCAGTTTTGCACTCTGGGGGGCAGCAGTGCACAGGGCAATGGCTGGCTGGCAGTTGTGGTGGCTGCTATTTCTGTACCCTCCTCAAGTCAACTCCTGTGCTTCCTATCCCGATCACCCCTTTCCCCCCCTTAGTTACACCACTGAATTTTAAACACTTATTATTTTTCAAGTATCTTAAACCAACCTAAGTCCTTTTTTACACTCCTAAGACCTTGTTTCTTTGGCTCTAGTATTAAGTTATTTTGTGGATTTAGGTTCTAAGGCATTAAAGGCAAGAAGGAGAGCTTTGAAAGACTGAAACAATTACTTGCAGTGCCTTGGGATCACTGGTATGTGTGTTCATTTTACAGCAGTTGTACTCTTCAGCCTTCTACAACCATGCAGTTCTTAACAGAAACCAAACTTCAAGTTCAGAGGTCAGCAGACTAAAACCACAGCTTCTTTGCCTGTTGCTTTCCCACCCATCCCTAATGATTTGCTTAGGCTCCTGGTATTCATGTGGCTTTCACACGCACGTGTCTAATTATGTCCTTGTAATCTACCACTGGAAGACTAAAATAAAATATTAGGAGGTACAGGTCTGGGGGAAAAACCTCCTGTTGTGAAACAACTACTTCTAATTGCCACGAATGCAGAAACGGCTGGAGCAGTGGTACCACTGAAGAAAGCTGAGTATACTTTCAATCCACAGTGTGAAGATGGAGTAACTTTACTGAAGACAAGGATTTATTTTGGGTCAACAGTAATGTGACTGAGGTGTGAATTTGACTCATCACATATATCACTTCAAGAATTAGATTATTATGGTAATACTATGCAAATGATCAGATATTAAACCTTATCTGGATAATGCTGTTTAATCACCACTAACCAGGTTAGTTTTGTGCATGATGTGTGCTATCTCTTGTTCTTAGATCAGTGCCAGCAAAACTACAAATACTCTGCATACCCTTCTGGTGTCCACCTGGCTTTCTGTCAAAAGCTGCTACCCTTTAATCTTTTTCCTTTCTGTTTGCTGGTTTTTGGCTCATTAGCTTGTTGCCTGTCTTTTCTAGCAGCCTGAGGAACAGACTTGTGAAAATGTATAGTGTTCTCTTTATTGGCTTAAAAACACTTCAAGGTTCTGTACTAAAAATAGTTAAAGAAACAGGAGTAGTTTTGTGACTTTCATGGACTGAACATATTTCACACAGGATATGTTCAAATTCAAGCAAACACAAATCTTGTCTCTCGCCTGTATTTTTCATTTTACAAGCAGAACCACTGTTATATAGCAGTGATGAAACTGTAAATGAAAGAAATATGCATGTAAATTCATAGTTTCATAGTTAGTAGGGTTGGAAGGGACCTGAGCAGATTATCATCAAATATCTGCAATTCCCTCAAAACATGCGAACAAGAAAACCTGATTAAACAAAAATGCCAACAGAAAAACCATGGAACTTCAGACCCAGATTGCAGCTTCCATGTTGCCAGAAAACTCAAGGAAAAATTCTGCAGATAACCATCAGGCTAGAATAAAAGAAGAAAACCAGAAGTGCATTAATAAAACTAGATATGAGAACAGAAACAAGGGAGAAAATATGTTGCTTAAGCTCCACATTCATTCTTCCTAATGATGGATTGTTGATCTATCCAAGGTAAAGCAGCGAGAATGTAACATATTTGCTGTGACACAAACCCAGCTGTGCACATTTGGCATTCAGGAGGTTGAGTTTATATTTGTCAATGGGGCAACAGAAACTAGCTTTTGAAGAGGGGTGAAGAAAGGCACAGTACCTCTGACAGGCAGAAAACAGGGCAAGGTGGCACCTTACTGAGTTAGTCAGAAATCTGAAAGTTCAGTGTCTCAAACACTTACTAGGCTTGAATGTCCACTAAGCTATAACAATTGTTCAGATGTGTACAGTCTATTATTCCCCTTTAAATTAATTAACCTTATTCACCCACAATGTTTTGATTATGATGGCAGATAAGATGTGGGTTAAACTAACAAAAATCAACCAGAACAGACATGCATATGAACCTGAGCTTATTTTGTGAGCCTGAGCTCATTGAAACAAATATCTCTCTGGTTATTTAGGTAGAAATACTATTTATTGTCATTATCTTCATATTTACCATCTTCTGAAAGTGTTGTTCATCTTGGTTTCTCTACAATATTGCTTAAAGTTTAAAAGCTTATCTTGTGTTGGTGCAGGTGGAAGAGCTATATGACCTTGGTGTTCTAACTTATTCTTGATTTTCTCAGATTGTCAACCACGGTATGGCAGGGTTGCTACAGCAGAGAGTAGCTCTGGGGTCTTTGGCACAGACAAAGGGGACAGTCCTCCAGATATATTTGGTATGTTTGCTGTTATGGAAATACAGGCTCTGCGCATGTGTTCTTCATAGCTGAATATGATTGCTAACCTCCCTTGTCTGATAAATTTAATTATTTTACTTATTGGGGAATTTTGTTCTGTACTTAGCAGTCAGGGAAAGAAAGCACAAACATCTAAACAGATATGTGGCAAATCAAATAAACAAATTTACTATTACTATTTCTGTATTCAGTACATTCATTTTAAAAAGTTTCCCCTCTCCCATTTTTCTCAATCAACTGCCTTAAGCATTTCTTAGAAATACAGTTTCTTATTTTCCATTTCTTCCACTGAAGTTCCCTCTTAAAGTGCAAGACAAAATGGATGCTAGATGTCACTAGTACTGCAGGCAACTTTCATACGGAAACCTCAAACTAGCCCTTATTCTTTGAATTTTAAATATGCTACCAAAGTGACTGAGTCTCAGAGGAAGCATTTGATATATCTATTTGATCCCTATTTTCACAGGAGGAAAAAAAGGAGGATATGATAAAACTTTACCCCAAGAGACCAAGCTTTGCTACCAGATTTTCTTTATGAAACCATTGAAACTGTGATTTCACAAGTGAACCAACAAAACTTCTCAGTTTTGCGCAAGTTTTACACTGAGTTTCTGGGGTCAGGTGTTACAAGTCTATGTCAATTATATCTGTGAGACAAATGTGCAAAATCTGAGGTTTCACACAGCACTGGATGTCAGAGAGGCTTAGGATAATAAAAAAAATCAATAATGAATGGAAATAATTTAAAAAATGAAGTAATTCAATCCTCCAGGACCAAATAGTATATAGCATATGCCTCACGGACTACTAATATGTATTTGATTAATGTCATTTAGTATTTTAATCATCAGTTGGTGTCTAATGATTGCACCCCAGGGAATTATGCAATTATGCACCCATGAAATGTTGTGCATAAAATATATGGCTGTGTATAATTTGCCATAATTTGACCCGGGTGGGTTCTGTGCTTCCACATACATGGGGCTCCTGGCACTCCGGCTGGGAGCCCCATGTGGAGGCACTGAGCTTGGTGGTGCACAACTGGACAGCCAGTGAGTGGGGAGAGGAGCTCCTGCCTGCAGGGGTGGGGGTAGGAATGGGGTTTGTGGGTGGGCATGAAGGTGTGTGTGGGTGGGTGTGGGCCCCCAGCCACATGCCCCTCCCCACATGCCGCTTGCTGTCGCCAGCAGCAGCAGCAAAAGGTGGCAGGCCCTCAGAGTGCTCATGACTGTGACAGACAGAGCCTTCTGGTGGCGCGCAGCTCTGGCTGCGTCCTGGGAGCTGCAAATGGTGGCACAAAGCCAGCCTGGTGAGCCCAATGGCATGTGCCTTCAACCCAGACCAGACTGGCTCCGCACCAGCACATGGGGCTCGCGGCACTGCAAGAGGGATCCACATGCCATCAGGCTGGGCCGGCCAGCTCTGTGCCTTCTCATAGGGCGTCCAGCATTCCAGTGGGAAGCCACACATGGAGGCATGGATCCAGTCTGATCTGATGGCATGTGACTCCATACCTCCATGTGTCACTTCCCGTTGGAATGCTGGAAGCCCCACATGGAAACACAGAGACCCCCCGGCCCAATGGTGTGCGGCTCCCACCTCCAGTGCCATGAACCCCACATGTGGGCATGGAACCTGCCTGGTGTGGTTCAAAGGCTTGCACCAGCAGGCCAGGCTGGGCTGGCTCCAGTCACCATGTGCAACCCCCAGGACTCAGTGCATAATTTTGAATTTTTCTGTGCTTAATTCTCTGGGTGTAAATGATGGAGACTGGTAGAACTAAATTAGCTACATAGTTTAAAGGCAAGCAGCAAAACTAACTTTCCAGCTCCTTTTTAGAAATAAATACTGTCTTTATGATTGTGTACATATATGGATTTTAGTTGAATATTTTTGACTCTCAAATTTACTGAAATATTAGGATGATAGAAAATTCTGGTTTGCAAGCCATAGTTTGTGCTGCTGTTCCTGCTGATTGACTGGGATTGTCTTTATGGGTAAGGATTATTCATATGAACAAGTATTTGTAGGATCAACCACATACTGTGTATGTCTTACTGAATAATCAAACAACAGTCCCTGATAGAAAACTTTCAGTCTGAACTAGAAATATCCCAGATGATGCATTTCTAAAATAAACTTTAAAATTAGAGATGTGACAGAGCTGTCTTGCCAGAAGCAGAACAAATGCAGAATTTAGCAAGCAAAAGTAATCTACTGATGGAAATTGTCAGTAAAGGTCAGAGGCAACTACTCTAGCAGTGACTTCCATTCCCATGTCTAACAGCTGGAAAGAACTGATTCCTCCTGGTTCAGCTATTTCATTTGTGCCATCATAACAAAGTAGGTAAGGGTCATATGGCAACCTTCTTTTTCTTCCTCATTGTTTCTTGTGAGGAGGTAAATTTCACAGTCATTCCCACTCCTAATATTCTGCATTACATCAGTATTGGAGAAGAGGGACAATAACAATCCAAAAGTCTACTCTTCACTTCCTTCTCAGCATTTTAAAGTTTAATCCAATCTATCTATCCAATTATCTGTTTATCTGATTGTCTGTTTATCTGATTGATCTAATCTATTCAACCAGGCATGTATGCTATACTTGTCACCATGGTGATGAAAAACCAACCAGCCTTTTCAAGGAAATTGTAACTGCTGTACTACTAAGGGAGTCTCCATTGTTATACCAAATCTAACTGTGCAATGGTTATTATTACCCAGTAGAACACTCTCATCATAAATTAACTTTGCATAGTACTGAAAGCTAAGTCAAGTCAGTTTTTTTCTTGTAGAATCCAAAGCCTAATATTCTAAATACTATTCGATAAAGCAATGTTAATAAAATATAAGTGTACACATTAGTATTGTTCTGAAAGATTAGTTTATTTTAATAATAAATGTTATAATATCTTAATTCTTTTTAATATTAGATAATAACTTTTCCAATTTTTTGTTAACAGAACACACAGTTTTAAAACAGAGTAGTGGTTCTAGCACAAGCCTACAGAAGAAGGGAATTCTTATGTTCTGTATGTTCTTCCTCAGCTAACTTTTGTAAATCCATATATACTTTTTGCCCAATCTGTAAAATAAGAATAATTATTTGTATATACTATATATTTTTAAAGGGACAGTCCTTCTAGTATTTGCTCTAATGGTGCATATAACAGTCAAATCAATATTTTGAAAATTTTGTGAAATTGTTTAGAGCATTTTCCTCATATAAAACAAATTCACTTAAACTAAGTTTGCTTTCATATTTAAGACAAGGAATATTAATTTTAATGACATGATTTCTAATTGGAAGGTATCTTAACTTGTCCACAAGTTTTTTTTAAATTAATCAAATAGTTGAGATATCTTTCTATCCAGAACTACAGAAAAAATAGTCTCTTGTACGTCTATCAGTTTATGCACCAAAAATTTGTTAAGCACCAAACTGTGTCCAAAATTTCTTGAAATAGAGACATGAGTCTGATTTTCTCCAAATTTACCCCAGAGTTGATTCAGACCAGCATAAAATCAAACCATCAAAAGAAAAATTCTTCCTTTACACTCATTTGTTTCTCACCATTTTCAGTTTTTGTCCAAATCAATTAGAAGACTGAAGGTCATGCAGTTTATATGCTTCATCCCTAAAGACCCAGTGACAATTTTGTAGATAATTTTTCTATGCTATTAGTTTTCATCCTTTCTGTATGAAAACTTAAATTAAATGATATATTATCTTACTTTTGCCTGTCACACAATCGAAATTTTATAAGAGTATAAAGCAAAGATAAACAGGAAACCAAAATATTTTTTACAACATTTCTATATCTAGTCATAGTAATAAACACCTGTTCCCATATACTAATTTCCTCAATTGTTTTTTTGATAACATTGATTAAAATCTCTTTGCAAACATTTTGGAAATATTTGAAATTATAAACACACTAGGTAATTCAGTCAATTTTCAGTCTGATATATTGGGAAATAAGGATCAAGTTGGCTATTAATGGCTTTTCAGCAGCCTGGACACCTCAGGCTAGATATTTTAAATTTCATAGCCAGCCAGTATGGCACCATGAATTATCTAAAGTTCCAAAGAAATTTCGGAGGGAAAGGGAAAAGAGAAAATAATAAGCTATCTGAAATTAACTCAGTTCCTTGATACTCTAGGATGCATCCCATCCAGTTTTGCTGATTAAAAACATCCAGCTTTTCTAAGTAATTTCTAACTTCTTCTTTTCCTATCCTAAGCTGAGTATCTCCTCACCTCCTATCCTTGCTGTTAACTGTGCTCATCATATGATAGCTATCTGATAGCTATCTTTATTTGTGAAGTAAAGGCGGCATTATATACTTATACGCATCATTCATTTCTAGATTACCCTCAGAATTCAACAAGGGACCTGCACTTTTCTTGGTCTTCCTTTTAGTTTTAACACATTTGTAGAATGCTTTTTCTGGGCCTTTTACATCTTTTCCTAGCAGTATCTCAATTAATGTGTTGACCCTCCTTCTTTTCTTCCTGTATGTCCATGCCATATGCTGAACCTCATCGCTAGGAACATGGCCAAGTCCTGACTTTTTGTAAGATTCCTTTCTCAATTTTAGCTTATTGTAAAGTTCACTTTTCAGCCAAGCTGATCTCTTGCTGCATTTCCTACCCCTTCTATGCACTGCTGGATAGTCTGCTCTTGTGCTGTTAATATGTCTCTTAAAGGACAACCAGCTCTCTTGGTCTCTCTTTTCTCTCAGACCTGCTGAAGAAGGGATCGCTACTCACTAAGAATACAGGCATTTCTCAGACTTACGAAGCAACTGGTCTCTGAAAACCACATCTTAAGTCAAAACACAGTAATTCAGAACCAATTTTACCATAGGAACAATTTTATTAACGGGTGATTGGTTCTTTTATGATATTCGATACAGCTGCATCCAGCTGATAAGTCTGTTGTGGTGGAAGGGGAGGGAGGAGGGAAGGGGCATTGGGGCGGCAGATCAATGCCCCACAGCAAGGGAGGGATTGGGGTTGGGGCTGGTGCTGGGACAGGGGCTGGGTCAAACACTGCCCAGCTGGGGCAGAGGGACACAGGAAAAAGGCTCATCCAGAGGATGTGGGGAGGAGGTGGGGAAGCTCCTCCTGCTGTGTGCTGCTGATCCAGGAGTTACTCATCCAGTGGCTCCTGCCACTCATCCAAAAGGGCATGGGGTGGGAGGTATGGGCCCCTGGATCTTAATGGCTTGGGTGAGGCCAGAGCTGCGCCTTGCTGCACTCCAGGCAGCTGGCAGGGGCTATGGGGGGGAAGGAGGGCTACAGCAAATTTCCAGGTGGCTGCAGCCCCTCCATAGTCCCTACTCCACTGCCTGCCCTGCCTTGATCTGAGGGGAGCATGCCCCACCATGCCTTCTGCCGCTCACCCAGCCAGGGCAGGCCTGGACTGGAGGATGTGGGATGAAGGCACAGCTCATCTGCAGGTTGTGTGTGTGGAGGGGGGGTGGAGGACAGCTCCTGCCACTGCATGACGTTTGTCCGGAGGCAGCACGGCAGCTCCATCCCAGGGCCCCCTGCCCAGAGCAGTGTGGTGCAGCCCCAGTCCCACCTGTCCTGTGCAGATCCAGGGCCTCCCCATCCATGCCCTCCCAGATGAGGATCTCCCAGACCAGCAGTGCGAGATGCCCCCTTGCCCCATGCCCCCCCAGACAAGCTGTACCTTCATTCTATGCTCCCACCCTGGCTGGGCAGGAGTTGCTCCAGCTCCAATCCCACCTTCACTGCAGATGCATTGATCTGCCCCTCCCCAAACCCACCCCTCTCCCCCTCCCTTTCCAGACTTACCAGATGGACACAGCGGTACTGTGCATCAGAAAGATGAAACCTGCATTGGAACCTTGAGACATGATGTCAATTTATAAAGGTCATAAGTGCCAGTCATCATAAATCAAAAACTTGTAAGTCCAGGACTGCCTGTACATCAGTCCCAATACCTTTTATATGCTGAAAGCATGCTCTACCCTTTGAGTTAATTCCCCTGCCCGAACAGGCTGGATTAAGTCCCCTGTCTGAGTTATGTGGGGTCAGCAGTGACCAAAGTTCTTTTTAGATCTACCCTATGTTCCTTTATGTCAGAGATGCCATCTCTAGCTCACTTATTTGCTCTACATGACCAAATTCTGATCCTTTCAGAGTACCTTTCAGCTTTTGTGATTAAGATAAGAACTAAAGGCAGAAACTGATTTTTCACATGCATCCTTCTTGTATTTTCTAGTAATTTAGACTTCACCTCTTTGTTCAGATTTCAGCTTGATTATTCAACTACACATGTGAACTCTTACTTGGATGCATTTTCAGCATCCAAGGTATAGATTCACCTTTGGAGCTTGTTCTTCTTTTGTAAATGTTTCTTTTGAATGCATGAGTGACTGAAGCCTCCTGAGTCAGGGTGGACGCTTGCCTCCGCAGTGGCCAGTCATTGATAGGGGGGGAACCGCTGATCAGGAGGAGTCCCCCTGCAACCAATCCTGCCAACCTGCAAGTGGCAGCAGCACGCCACTGGCACTTCTGGGAGAGCCCCCACTCCCTGGCCGGTGCTCTCAGGGTGGGTACCAGTGCTTTCACCTGCCCCTCCTGCCCGAGAACACTGGCTGCCAGGGGGTACACCAGCGCTCTCAGGGGGTGCATGTGCACTCCCATGCACCCGCTATGCATTGTCACTGCTTCCCTGCATGCACAGTAGCTCAGCCACAATCTTTCAAGACCACAAAAGTTGATGTCCAGAATAGATAGAGGTATCACAACAAGACATGCCAGAGACTGTTCAGACATTTTTCAATTGTAACTTGTGCTTGAAATTAGCCAAATTGTTGTGTGCAAGTGATAATTTAGCACCTGGCATTTGTAAGCTTATTACAAATCTGCCACATACTTAACAGCCATAGTTTAAACAAGCATGCATGCCACTCCAAGTAACACTTTCACAGTGTTACCCTTCTGGCTTGTGCTGGGATCAAAGACATCTTTGTTAAAACTTCAAAGACCCAAACTAGTGTAGTAGGAAAAGACTGCAGTATTGCTGGTGCATAAGTGCTTTGTTTTCATTTAAACCTCCTTGATAGAAATGAACTTGAATTTTGCTGCACTTTCTAAACAGTGAGGGAGCCCCACTGTGTTTGGGTTTTATGCTGTTCTCAATAATACAACAGTTATTCTTCACTTGCTGCTCTGTAACTGGTGATTAAATACTATGTGCTCTCATAACATCTGGTACAGTTGTGCTAAATGTTTGTAAAGAAACTCTAAATGCTAGAAGTAGCTTTAGGCTTCATTACAAATCCTGTACTTATCAAAGGCTGCTAACCATTTTGCCAAAGTAGAACTAACTTTGTGGCCTTAAGGAGTTGAATGAATTGATCCAGTAAGTTCAAAAGCCCTGTGGTCCAGTAGAAAGAATACTTGTCTAGGACATCAGAAACCTGGTTTCTGTGCTTAGCTTTCCACTAGTCTACAAAATGACTTTTTGGCAAACTGCTCTATGTCTCTGTAGCTAAGCTTCCATCCTCCTCTGTAAAATTGGGTTAGTGATACTTTCCTCCTTCCCAGTTCAACATCAGCTGATGAAAAGTGCTTTGCTACAGAGGTGGTAATTACTAGCAATTTAATTAATTTTTTTGTTGGTCATCATAAACATCATACCTTAAGATTATTTCATTTCCTTTATCTGGTTTCATTTTGGCTTGACCCACCTGACATTGTGTCCCTCCTTTCTGAATCTCTTTATTCTCCAACAAGCTCTACCTCAACTTCCTTCAGATTTCTGAGAGAAGGCCAATAGCTTTCTGCAGTTTTTAAGGTCCTTGAGGATAGATCACTATGCTAAAAATTATTGAAGCATATTCTGAAAGAGCTGACTGGAGCATAGGAAGAACTAGAAACAAAGAAACAAGAGAAACTTTTATTCAGCAAGACTCTTTATGCAAATATTGGTATTAACACATGAATAAGGAGCAAAGGAAAGAAAGCTGTGGAGCCAGTTCTTCGGCTGATGTAAATTGTAGCTTAACTGAACTGAGTAAAGCTACAATAACTCACATCAGTTGAAGATCTTGCCCATTCAGTAAAGATATTATGAATTACATTTAATTTTGACAGGTGTTGAGTATTTAATATTATTTAAAATTAATATTAAAAAAGTCCAGATTTCTTTCTGGTCAGGATTAAATCAGTTTTCCCTATACTCCACAATCAAAGCTTAGGTGTAGGAAGTAAAGTTTTAAAGTGCAGCAGTCAGCCTAAGAAATAAGAGCAACTTTGAAGTTGGACTCCTAAGTTAAACTTCAATGGCACTACTAATGTGCACATTCTTAATTAAATTGCCTTGCTGAATCAGGGCCTAAATTAGAGAAAGAGAAAGATGTGCTTCACTGTTTATTTGGTTCAGGTAATCAAAGAAAGAAAATGAGTTTTAGAGCTAATGTGAGTTAAAGCCTCAATAGTTAAACATTTCAATTTTTAAGCATCTGGCATCATCCTAGGTAAATAATGAAATTAGGGACAGGTGAGCCAGAACAGTAATGAAGTTTCAACACCTTTTGCATTGAAATCTGAGCTGGAAAACTCTGAAGAACCAATCTTACTTTACATTCTTTAATTCCTTAAAAAAATATCAAGAGCACTGGAAACGGCCTTTTGGGCATTGCAATTTTCACTTTCCATCTGGACCCAGTAAAGAACACAAACGATTTTAAAGAAACTCATTATAAATGCTTTGTAACATTGTTATAAACTCTTAAAAGGTTGGGTTCTGTTTGAGACAGTTGGCTCTCAATTAAGACAGTTCAGAGATCCCAGACCTTTCCTTTCCTTTTTTGCCCTCTTTTTACCTCAGGGGTCACTTATTTAATTTCACACTTTGAGATGAGTAACAAATCAGATTCATTAAAGTTTTAGGACCAACATCTATTTTTCTGTTTTGAGATGGCCCCACTGAATTTTACAGAATTGTATCAGGGAAATTGACAACAGTACTTGGCCCACAGATTGACTCTAATTAAAATTAAATGAAAAATAATTTCCTAGAACTGGATTTATTTTTGTATTACTAGTAAAAATTTTATTTTTGGCAGCAGCAGTCAGAAGCTGGCTTATATGTTGAAAGTAGTAACCCTTCCTTTTGCTGGTGTTACCCTGTCTCTTCTTATTACTGCCAAAAATCACAACTCATTCTTCAAAGAGAACACCCAATGTGTTAGAGAGTCTACCTCTTCAATATATTTGCCTGGTTCACACCCAGGCTAAAGCCAGCTCTGCAGCTTGGCACTCTGGCTTGAGCTAATGGGCACTTTTACACATGGAAGCACCACAGCATTGGGAACTTTCAAAAGTGCTCGAGGCTGTGACACTTACAGCTGTATAAGTGGCAAAATGCATACCAGCATGAAGAAAATGCAGTGGTACACTTTTAAACTAAAACACCTCCGAGGTGCCTTAGTTCAAGAGCGCACCATTTTCTCCACACTCACATGCATTTCGTCACTTATACAACTGCAAGTGGTGCAATGCATTAGCTACCATGTGAAGCAGACTCAGTTAAATGAGTCAATTAATTGAGTCTGCTCCAAAGCAGTGGATCTCTGAAATGTCTGTGAACTAAAAGGTATGTGTATAAATGCCCAATGAAGCTAACACCATGGCTAAGTACAGATAGTCAAAAAGCCCGAGGCTGAATTGATTAAAACTTCACAGGTTAGCCTAAGCTGTGGGGCGCATGATAGATACCTCCCCACGGTACATCCTGGGCAGCTCTTAGGAGGCCAAATCTATCCACCACTCCAAACAACAACCAAATTTCAAAACCATGCCTACCCAAGAGATGCACAGACAGCATCATAAAAGTGGGCTCTTATTAAAGCTGGCACCGTCAGCTCTTTCAATTGACTTTGAAGGACACTCACAGGCTAAAGCTAATATCCTACCAGTAATATCACAGGAGTTTGATATTGTGTGCATGCAGGAGACACAATAAAAGGACCTAATAACTCTCACCTGATCATTTAAGGGAAAACACTCGTTGCTGAAATAAGACATAGGCAGTATTGCAGTGCAGTTTTTGTTAAATCTGACCTGCAAATAGAGCAAGTGCATAGCAGCACAAGTAAGAATAATATTGAAACCATCACACCTGGCCTTAAGAATATCACTATAACATCTATATATAAAACACACTCTAGTACTTTCCAGTGGAACAGTCTACCTGACTGTAGTACATCACAGCCTTGTGATTGATCAATGATTTTATTTCCCACAATGCAGCATGAGGAGATGATAACAACAACAATAATGGCATCCTATTTGAACAGCGGGCTGAGACCAATAATCTGATGCTAGTACATGATGCTAAACAGTCCAAATCATTTAACAGCAGCCTCTGGACAAGAGGATACAACCCAAACCTCAGCTTCATGAGCAGTGAAATCAGCCAGATGTGCAAGCCCCTACCTCGCACACAACATCACCCTATGCATATCAAACTAAGATACCCAATAACAGTGCAAAACACTCCCTTCCACAGGGAGGTATAGGGAGATAGGCAGACCAGGTTCTTTTGGTAGATGTGATATCTTTTATTAGACCAGATAAATAGTTGGAAAAATTGTTCTTTGCAAGCTTTTGGTTACAAACACCCTTCTTCAGGCATAGAGTCTGCTGGAGTTTAATGTGCTCTTCTGGGGAGAATAGAGGCCAAAATGCAAAAAATGCAGGTGAAAATGTAAATGCATGGCAGTGAGAATCAGAGGCAATGGGAGACAATAGGTGTGAGACCGGTAGGTCACAGGGAAAGGGGGGAATGTTGAACTGGTGATAAAATGTGGCTGGTCAAATGCAGACAGTTTACCTGGGGTTATCAGATGGCTTGCAAGCTATAATGTGCCCCACATCCAATGTCTATATTTAGTCCATGTTTTTTTATATCCAGAAGATTTATGAAGTGAAGTTCATAGACTCGTCTAGGAAAGGTGTATTATAAATTCCCTTTAAAGATTAAAACTGAGAGACTGGAGAGAGAGTGGTTGTCTTGTGAGAAGTTTGTACCCATGGGTAATTGGATATTTTTGTCTTTGATAGATTTTCGGTGTGCGTTCATTCTGGTGTGCAATTGTTGTTTGGTTTCTCCTACATATTTTTCATTGGAGCATTTAGTGCACTGGATGAGATATATGACATTTCTGGAGGTGCAAGTGTAAGATCCAGGCATGGTGATGGTTTTGTTGCGCGGTGTTGTTATTGTGGGAGTGTTGGAGATGTTTTGGCAGATTTTACATTTCTTGTGCTAGTATGATCTGGATACATTCAGTCTGCTTTGGGCCATAGGAAGTTTGCTTCTGGTGCTTATTTAAAGGCCAGGATGGGTGGTTCTGGAAAGATATCTTTAAGAATTGGGTCTTCTTCTAGTGTGGGTTGCAATTGTTGGAGGATTTTCTATATAGGCTCCAGGAAAGGATGATATGTCATAACTAATGGTATGCAATTCATGAGGATTTTCTTTTTGTATTGCAGCAATTCTTCACATAGTATCTGTGTGGCTTTTACAAAAGTATGATCTATCTCTCTCAAGGAGTGTCCTTATTGATTGAAAGCCATTTTGAGATTTACAAGGTGATGATCACAGATAATCTCTTAGGTACAAATTTGGTAATATAGAAGGGCTTGGCTGTATACTACAGCTTTCTTGGTGTGCTTAGGGTGATTGCTGGTTCTGTGCAGACATCCTGCATGATTTTGTATTGCGGGATGTTCAGCTCTATTTGTTTGTCCTGTAGCATCTAGCCCCCATTGATGCTGTGGTGGAAGCAGCCTACCTCCTTCCTGCATTTGGAAATGAGCTTCCTTGTGGTGCTGGCGCCATCACTGGCAGCCCTTGCCCCCTCCAAAGCATCAGTGATTATGAGGTGGAACTTGTGTGCCACACAGCAGATGCCAACAAAGTGTTCAACAGTATGTTCAAGGCAGCCATCATGGACCACCTTGAACATATTGGCCCCACTGTCAGTGACCTTGAACCCACAGGTGAGTTCGCGCTGCCCAAAAAGCCACCCCTGCACCAAGCAGTTCATAGCCCCCATAATCTTGGTTGCCATGTAGGACTCATCCATCACCTTGACTTGAAGGAGAGTCCACTAACAGCCTGACTGGTCACACCAATGCCCTGTGAGAGAGAGGTATGCATTTTCTCCACCCCCAGCTGCTCCAGATGTCTGAGGTGAAATGTAAGGACACCTGCAGACCTGCCTTGCACAGCTCTCTCAAGTATGTGTCATACAGGGAGGGCACTATCATCCTGCTAAAAGTGGTGCATGTGGGCATTTGGTATGATGGGGCCACAAGCACCATAAGCAGCCTGAGCCCTGGCCACTCAACTAAGGAGAAGGGATGGCCATCCACAGTAAGCACCTCCAATCTCCAGCTCTTCCTCTGGTACTGGAAATCTTAGGATGGGAAGTGAAGTGGGGGTGGGGGAGACTTTCATGCTGGTGCTGCTTGTTGTCATGCTGGTGGGGGTTATGGCTGTGGCTCTTCAAGGGGATACAGGCTCAGGCAGTGGCACTGTTGCCCTTTCCTTGCTGCCAGTAGAACCAGAAGCCTTATGTCTGCTAGATGAAGGAAAGAAGCTGTGTCTCAGTTTGTGGGGAGGGGAACTTACTGCTCTTCCTCTACCCATTCTTCTGCCCTTCCCTGAAAGCTTGTTGCCAGCTGCCTTTCCAACATGCTTCATAGTGTGTTTCATAGTGTGTTTGGTATGCTGGAAAATCTGTGTGTTCTTCTGTAATGTAATCTGTATTTATGTAATATATGTAGATAATCGTATGTATATATTTATGTAATAAATAAAATATATAAATATATGTATGTGTTCCTAAATAAATTATATATTATAATATGCAATCTATGCTGTACTTCCCTGCATGGAATGCACACTGAATGGAAAGCTCCCTGTGAGGGAAAGCACAGATTGTTTTTCTGGGGGAAAAGAATCAAAATAGACTAACAAAAACAAAAAAGAGGATTTTGGAGGAGGAATAAATTGAAAGGAAGGACTATAATAATAAAAGGGTACTAGGAAAGCAAAAGGCTTTCCTTCTTCAGGCATATTGGATCCCACTTGCTAGTAACAGGCTAGCAAGTAGGAAGTGATAGCCTCTCTGATGCTGCTGAACTGCTGGAAGACACAGCTCAGTAACTGACCCCAAACCACAGAGAAAGCTCAGTTCAAACAATGCTTTTTATGCTGTTTTTCTGTTTCTCCCCCAGAGCAGTGGGATTGGAAGGGACCTCAGGGAAGGATCACAGTCACTGGCCAGCTACACAGTCAATACCAGAGCAGTCCATGCCCCCTCTTCCTTCTCCCTGTCCTTACTTTGTTTAGCTGCAAGCAAGCCTACCTTCAAAACTCAAAATGTTTCAAAACTTTCCAAGTTCATTCCTTTGCCCCAGCTGATGGAAGAGGGGGGGCTATCCCCAAAGAAGAGTATACTTCCACTGCTCAGGCCTGTAGGGGGGCTGTTAGGAAAGCTAAGGTGGACATAGAGCTAGGACTAGCATCCAAGATCAAGGATAATAAAAAGTCCTTTTTCAAATATATAGAGAGGATGAAGAAAGCTCCAGGAAATGTGGGGCCCCTGCAATGTGGTGGTTGTGCCAGAAGAGAAGGCAGACATCTTTAACAAATTCTTCATCTCCATTTTCTTGAGCAGGGACCGGGATTCCCCCACCGTGATTCAAGACGGACTCGAGGGGAATGCCCCAAGACCTAAGGAGGAGGAGGACCGGGTTAGAGTGCTTCTGGAGGGGCTGGACGTGTTCAAGTCAGCAGGTCCAGATACTGTCCACCCCAGGGTGTTGAGGGAGCTAGCAGGGGTTATTGCAGGGCCCTTGGCATGGCTTTCCGAGCACTTGTGGTGCTCGGGCCAGGTGCCAGATAATTGGAAGATAGCCAATGTGGTCCCCATCTTTAAAAAAGGGAAGAGGGAGGACCCAGGCAACTATAGGCCTGTCAGTCTTACCTCAATCCTGAGGAAACTCTTTGAGAAGATCAACAAGGAGCACATCTGTGATGGGCTGGCATCAGGGGTGCTGCTGAGGGGTAACCAGCATGGTTTCATTAGGGGCAGGTCATGTCAGACCAACCTGATTGCCTTTTATGATCAGGTCACAAAAGCATTGGATGCAGGTGTTGCCGTGGATAGCCTTTCTGGACTTCAGCAAGGCCTTTGACACGGTCTCTCATCCCATCCTCATTAAAAAACTAGGTGATTGTGACATCGATGCCTACACAGTCAGATGGATTGCTAATTGGCTGAAGGGTCATATGCAGAAGGTGGTGGTGGATGTGTCATATTCGACCTGGGGAGAAGTGGGCAGTGGACAGCAAACAGGGCTCAGTCCTTGGGCCCGCACTGTTCAATTTCTTTATCAGTGATTTGGATGACAGGGTGAAAAGCAACCTGTTCAAATTCACTGATGATGCCCAAATTCTGGGTGAGGTGGGCACGCTAGCAGGGAGGGAAAGACTGCAGAAAGATCTGGATAGGATGCAAGGATGGGCTGACAAAAACAGGATGTGTTTCAATACAGACAAGTGCAGAGCACTTGGGCAGGAGTAACTGGCAACACACTTATAAGATGGGAAACTCCCTTCTTGAGAGCACGGAGGCAAAAAGGGATCTTGGAGTCATCATTGACTCCAAGATGAACATGGGCCGACAATCCGAGGTCATGGTCGGCAGGGCTAACCGGAGCCTCCTGAGGGAGGACCTTGTGACTATCTATAAACTCACTAGTGGGCACCAGAAGGGTTTGGGGGGGGGGCTTGTTTCCCCCAGTGCCCCCCAGGATAAGAAGAAATAACGGCTACAAGTTGTTGGAGACTAGGTTAGACATCCATAAGAACTATTTCAAGTCAGGGTGGCTAGGATCTGGAACCAACTTCCAACGGTGGTGGTGTTGGCTCCTACCCTGGGAGTCTTTAAGAAGCGGCTCGATGCCTACATGGCTAGTGTTACTTGAGCCCAGTTTCTCTTCTGCCCAGGCAGGAGGTTGGACTTGAAGATCTACAATGTCCCTTCCGACCCCCATATGATTCTATGAAAATGTTTCAAGTGCCCTCGTTTCATTTCGAGGCTGTTTTGAAGCCTTTCATTTCATTTCCATTTCTCTGTTTCAAGCTTGAAATGAGTCGAAACAATGTTGAAATGAAACACCTGTCAAAATTTCACACAGTCCGAGTGATTTGTATTTTTCCATTTTGGATATTAATCATAGGATCTAAAAATAAAATGTTGGTGTGGGAGCATTCAAGAAATAGTCTGATGAAAGGGTGATTATTGAATTTATGATGGAAATCAATCAGAGATTGCAAGTTTTTGTTCCAAATGATGTAAACATCATCTATATATCTTATGTATAGCATGGGCTTGATGATGCAGTTCTTGAGGAGTTCTTCCCATGCCTGAAGAATTTTCTCCCTATGCTTGAAGAAAGGTGTTTGTGCCTGAAAACTTACAAATAACAATTCTTTAACTATTTAGTTGATCTAATAAAAATACATTTACCCAAAGAATGTTGTCTGCCTAAAGCCAAGGTCAACATACAAAACAACATTCTGTGTAAGCTCGCAAATTCCAAATGAGGAGCATATCTATTGTCCCTATGCACTATTGCCTTAACACTTTCTTTCCTTGTGACTGAATATACTTGCACCACCCAGTCACAGTAAACATATTGACACCACCCTAAATGATACATGTAGAATTATAACAGGCTACCTAAAACCTACCCCTGTTCTTTGCCTATACATACTATCTGGCATAGCGCCCCCTTACATCAGGAGGAAAGTAGCAGGCAATACTGACCAGCAGGTACAAGAGTTAGATAATTGCCACCCACTATAAAAACATCAATCAGTGCACCATCATCTGTCATCAAGAAATAGCTTTTTGTCCTCTACCACACCATTGACCACATCACCAGAATCAGCCAGAACTACCTTCTGTCAAGAAGAATAGAAGAAACTAGGCAATAAAGCTGTTGAATGGAGCCAGCAAGGTATTATCCCTGGAGAGGAGTTGGGATCCAGCTCCAACTACAAACGGCATACATGGTAGAGCCTGAACAGATTGAGAGTGGGTCTCAGAAGATGCAACTTTCTCATGAGATTTTGGGGCCTCTATGCAACCAACTAATGTGTTTGTCAAGAGAAGCAAGCTATGGATCATCACCTGAGATGTCTTGTAGCACCACAAAACACCCCACAAGATTGGCAACATCAACACCAGAAGCAGTGGCCTGTGCAGAATATTTGGAACAGACCATATAGAAAGGTTGGATTGGAGACACAATAAAGAAGACATCTAAGCTGCATAAATGGAACTGATAAGCAAGTGAACAGACATTCACTTTTGATTCTGAAATGCAGCCATCTGCCAGGAATGGCCCAGGTCAGAAGCTGGGGGGCACTAGAACACACCTCCCTGCTCAGCTGGAACAAATAGCATAGGCCAAGTTTAGCCTACTCACCCTGTGAGAAGTGTTTTGTGGGAGAGGCACAAAGCATCCTGGGATGTTAGGAGACTGTAAATTATCTTGAATCTGGGTGGGATTAGGGACAGAAATTCAATAAAGTGTTTTAACCTAAATCAGTTAAGTCTGATACTACATCCACCAAGGCTTATCTTAAACCAGTTTTGGGCACTGTGCACTGAACTTCTGTTGTATTACAGATTTGAACTGGTTTCCTATCACTTATACCAGTTTATGTGTAATTTCTGTCCATGGGCTAGATTTATGAGCCGGATTAATGAGACTGATTTAGTCTCCTTATGGCCGAACTGCCACTTTAAGCACCT
The DNA here is from genome assembly GCA_030014935.1 of Caiman crocodilus. NCBI lineage: Eukaryota > Metazoa > Chordata > Crocodylia > Alligatoridae > Caiman > Caiman crocodilus. The sequence continues at coordinate 11,181,793 of JAGPOW010000229.1, read as the reverse complement.
TAAAGGCCCAATTTCCTCCAATAAAGTCCCATAAGTGTTTTCCTTTCTGCCACTGAGTACATGAAGGCCTACCTAAATCTTGACAGAATGGAACAATTTAGGACTTGCTTCATGCCTAATCCCCAATGGGTTTTACAGATAAGGTGCTTTTCCTTTTCTCTCTCTCTCTCTCTCTCTCTCTCTCTCTCTCTCTCTCTCTCTCTCTGGCCTTCAGTGGCCAAGCTGGTAGATGTGCTTTGCTTAGCTTCTTCTCATGCATATCCATATTTTTTGCCATCTAGAGACTATAATAATGAGAATTCAGGCTCACAGTGTTAGCAGCTGGTGAAATGCAGCAAAGTTGAGTTGTTCTCTATCTCAAATACTCCAGAAGAAAGCACATATCAAATATGATATTTTTCATATAATTTGCAGTTTAGGTTTTACTTTCAATGGCTTAAAGCAGTATTTAATCAGCCATGCTATCACACTCAAGCTCAGCTATATGCTTAGCTCCAGGGTGGTGGGCTGGATTCTCAGCTCCTAGAAACCAAATTAATCACATTGGAGCTATGCCAATTTACACTGTTTGGGAGTCTGGTCCTTTTATTTTTTTATTGCTCAACCAATGTAAAATCTGTATGACTTTACATTTAGCTTGAATTACTAACACAAAAAGCTAAAGCCTGTCTGCTTTACTTGCAGCTCCATTAAAACGATTTGAATCAATATATGCTATATTTCATCAATGGAGAATTTGGCTGGACATGTTCTAAATTTTTCTATACCAGCTAGCTCAGTTTGCTAACCTGTACTTCATAATTTTTGTTTATTATGCATACTTATATAATGTGCCTACTATAAGACCAGCATATAAGTGTGCCATGTTGCCTTTTAACTAGAGAGCAATGACAGCACTCTATAGGATCAAGTTTGTTAAAGTGAAGTGAGATCTGTATAGATCATTCTCATTTCCTATGAACTCTGCCAAAGAGTTACAAACCTCTTGGATGAAAAGTGAAACTCATAGTGATTTCTGAAATAAAATGTATATGCTGTTTTGAGGTCTGAGTTTCTACTTACAGAGCCAGCAATCTGCCTCTCATTGAGATGAGAGAAGTACCTTTCTTAGACTAACTCAGGCTCCCTGATGAGCAATAGCAAGTTTAGTAAGCTAATCATACTGTACTATGATGCCAGCTTCTGTGTGTTACATTGCCTGTTAACTAGAGCACAATGATAGTAAGCTTAGTGAGATAAGATGCACCCTTTACATGCTAACACAGCCTGTCACAAAACCATCTGCAGGGTGTCCCTGGAGCCTCAATTTTCTCCCCACTGTCCCCAAAGGAATAGACCAAAGTTTGCCCTGGGATATCCTTATCTCTGTAAGCCTCAGCTCCACTGCCTTCTGGCTACAACCTATCACTTCTGAGAGTCCTGCTGTTGGAGCAGACCTAATCAGTGCTAATTAATGCTCTAATTAGGAACAATGAAGGGGTTAAAACTGACACTGTCATTGCTAAAAGGCTTGGCTTCAGTGGGCAGTGCAAGAGCAAAGAAGAGACAGATGAGTAGTTGGTTAAAATTGAACACGGTTTATTGAACTAGAGATGGACAAAATGGTGGAAAATATAGGGAAGGGCAAACAGGAGTGGAATAAGAACAATATATATAAATGTCTGATATATATATATGCAATATCAGTCTTCCTTGTCTGGTTCTGGATGTCTAGAATCACCGGGGTATGATTCACACAGTCAATTGTGTGATGGACAAAGCAGACGGTGGCATTGTCTGATTGGTCAGCTTTCCCTCTGGACCAAGGAGTAGCTGGGTAAGAACTGGACTGTCAGTCTAGACTCAGCATGGACAGACACTGACAAAATAGGTCTATCTTCTCATTCATGCAGCCTGTCAAAAATAACAGACACTGGACACACAAAGATCTACTAACAGATCCAACCGCAGGGGAGACAGAGACTTTAGCAAACAGACTGCACACTAGTGGTGTGTGAAGTGGACCCTATTTGATTTGGATTTGGCCTGAATCAGGCACAGTGATTCAATTTGTTGATTTGGATCAGTGTTCCTGATTTGATTTGGCCAAACCCGAATCTGAAGTTTTGATTCTGACTTGGAGAATCAGCGATTCGGACATAAACACAGGTTTAAATGTTTTTTCTACATCCCTCAAGGTACCAGGGCAGTTTGCGAATGGTCTGATTCTGGGGCAGATGAAGCATCTTACAGTAGTGTGGGGGCCCCTCCACGTGCTCGACGGTGAAACCAGAAGTGGACAAGAAGTACTTCTGATCCACTTCCAGGTCCACTGGGGAGAGCACTGGGGGCCCCCCTGTGCCCTCCTGGCTCAGCGATTGGCTGTGGGGGGACTCTGGGTGCCCCCCCAGATGCAGAAGGCATGACGAGCTGGGGGAGGTGCAGGGCCCCCCAGTGCACTCGCAGGCAGACCCAAAATGGCACATTCACGCAGGGAATGTCTTGTTTCCAGCTGGTTCAAACTAGCCAGGTGAGATTAATCTGTAAAGATTGAATCAATTCAGGCTTAGGCTCTTTGAATGTCTGTCCATAGCCAAAAGAATGGTCGGGGTTGGTTTTTAAATGGAACAATATTTTTGTTCTACATTGTCATGGAAAAAATCTCTTTAGATTTGGGAAATGTTGTCAAATCAGCTGAGCAATATATTCTCTTATACTGGAATTAGTAGTCTTTTAAGTGTATGATAAATTCTTTAAGGTGTTTTATTTGGACATATGACAGAAATGGCCCCTTAGCCAGAGGCAGTCTGGGGAAAACATTATTAGAACTTCTTTAAATTAATGTTTTCAGTCATTCAGTTAAACTGCCATCCTTTCTTCTGAACTCAAAATGATACAATAAGATTTATTTTAAAACAAGTATTCTTAAAAAAATCTGTTTAATTTAATAGTATATTTTTTATATTTATGAAAGATTCCATACTAACAGTCCTGAAGATTAATTCCTTCTGTTTATTTATGTAACTAGGTCAGTAGACAAGGGAAACACAATCTTTTCCACACAACCGTGTCAATGTAC
>JAGPOW010000229.1:11145687-11178635 GCA_030014935.1 Caiman crocodilus | reverse complement strand
ATCTTTTTCTAGGTGGATTTGCTCAAACTGAAGGAGTTTAGTAAGTTCTTCATGTTCATTCAGTGGGACACCAATAAAACCATCAGTGTGACATTTGTGCTGCCATCTCAGTGGCATGAAGAGTGGAAGATAGTCCTGTGATTAGGACAGTACTGCATGACATGACAGTGGTTTAATACCTGACCCCCTTGTAGCAAAACCCCTAGTTTTTCTTTTTTTAAATTTAAAAATACACTCCATCCCCTTCCCCTAACCATTGCAGACTTTCTCTCCACCCTCTCTATAAGTGATCCTGAATAAATGGGGATGAATGAGGGTGCTTGAGAGACAATGGCAGTAGGTCTAAAAATAGCTCCCTCTGAATGACCCAACCATCAACTCGATGACCCAACCATTACCCTGCATTGACCCTCCCTGGCTCAAGATTTGGAAGACAAAGACTGCTGCAGAAACCAGCCAACTCACCATTACAAACACCTGAAACTGCATGTTCTAGCCTGGAATGCACATGCTCAGTACACCAGGGGCTGACACTTCCCTGGGCATGCCCCCTGTCACTAGGGTCATAGAAGGTCTGCCCCTATAAAAGTGGGAAGTGAAAACAGATCTGATGGGAACACCATTTCCATCTGGACCAGACCAGTGCCATGTCATGCCACCTATCCACCCCAGAAGCCCTGCAGGTGACCCCCTCTGGACAATACCGAGCTAAAGGAGGCCTTGACTGGTTATCAAGGATCAGTTTTCATCCTGGGATAGGTAGATATTACCTGCACACTTCCTCCTACAATTTGGACCCTCTATCTCTCTCCTTCTGGACTTCAGCCTCCATACCAAGCCTCTTTAACCTCTACTGCCATTGTGTGTGCATGTGTGTGTTTGGGTGCAAAGGAGCCAATAAGATATTGTGTCACCATCTCCCCTGTTCAATAAAACCACTGTCATTTGCAATCCGAAGTTGGGTCATGTTTTACTGAACTCCGGTCCCTTCCCTATTTTAAATTCTGGTCTTTTTCTCAGCTCCAGCCTCGCCCCTACCATCCCATTTCCTGATCTCTCAGTTCTGTCTCCCCTTTTCTGCCAGCTCAGCCTCTCCCACCATCCGCTGCCATTTCTTCCACTTTTCCATCTGTCAGCCCTCCTCTGTCATGCTCTTAGCCTCCCGGCCCCACTCCCACTGTGCACCTCCTCCTCCCTGTGTCTTTCTGCAGCCTCTCCCACCTTCCCACCATTTCTATCACCTCTCAGCATCTCCCGCCATCTTGTCTTCTTCCTATGTCTTTCCACAGCCTCTCCCACTTTTCCACCACTTCTGCTGCCTTTCAGCCTCTCATACCCACTTCTATCACCGTCCGCCTCCTTCCTGTTTCTTTCTGCTGCCTCTTCCTGCTCCCGCCATTCACCACCATTTCTGTTGCCTCTCAGCCTACCTTATGCTCTGCTCCTGTCATTTTTTGCCCCCTCTCTGTCCCTTTCTGCTCCTCTCTCTGCCATGCTCAGCCTCCTGGCCCCATTCCTTTCTGCCTCCTGCTGCCTCTCCCTATCTCTTTCTGCCTTCTCTTCCTGACCTTTCCTGCCCTGTCTCTTCCTGTTCTCCAGCTTCCCCCACACCCTCTCTAGTTCCCCCACAGTCCCAGTCCTAGTTTCCCTCTCCCCATGTACCTCTCAGTTCCCCCGTAGTCTCCTCACTCCAGCTCCCCCCATAGCTCTGGCTTTGGTTCCAGCCTCTGGCATTGCTCCCCTGTTCTGCCACCTTTGGGCATTGTCCTTTAATCAATTAAGATCAATTAACCTTAAGTAACCCCAGGCCTCAGTTTCTCAGCCTGCTTCTGTCTAGTCTACCGGTTCTAATCCCGGCTTCAGCAACTTTCAATCCCAGCAACTTTCATTCCCTACACTTTCACTCTTTCACCTTAACCTTACCCCAGGTATCCCAAGTACCCCAAGCATACACATACATATCATACCATCCAAGTTAGGAACTCACATGTGTGTATGAGTAGGGAGGTGGTATATGTGTGAACTGGTGAATATATATATATATATATATATATCATCGTGTGCATGATATACGAATTAGTGATCCATGTATGTGTACTGACTGTGTGGGTATTGACAACTGATCATTGTCCAATTTTTGGTGTGTATAGTGTGTATGTGCTTGAATTGGTAATAGGTGTGTATGTGCATAGGATGGTAATTTGGGATGTGTGTGTGTGTGTGTGTGTGTGTGTGTGTGTGTGGGTGCATGTGCCCAGTGTGTGCGTATGTGCCTAGGGTCTGTGCATGCACCTAATTGATTTTTTTGTATGTAAGTGTGCAATTGTGTCACACTCTCCCATCTAACAGTGCAATTTTGAGATCCTGAGAGTTGGCGTGGCCCCACAGAACAACATCCTCATAGATTCCTCTGTAAACCTGAACAATTATCAGTTTATCACCTATAAAATATAAATAATAGTTTTTCTTTTGCTTATAGGTGGCTTGAATATTGATTTGGAAGTATTTTGGAGATTATGCCTACCCTCATTATATGCATGTATAGCACTAAATGCAATGGACGCTGAATTTATGTATGTTCAGAGCCATAGTTATTGTTATAATAGAAATATACTTTTGATAAAATAATAAATAATCTCAGAAATACCATTAATATTCTGGTAAATGTATCCATGGAAATGAACAACAACTTTGAACAAATATTATGTTGTCATTTTTACACCTTTAATTTCTCTTTGAGTGTGTTTGAGTATAAATTTAGTTTAGCAGGAATATTTACATTCATCACAATCATACATTACAGCAGCATTTCTCAGCCCATGGGTCACAACCCAAAAGTAGGTCACAAGAAAGGGTCACAAACAAACTTTAAAAATGGATAATTTTTTGTATATTTTTTGAAAAAATAGATGTTTCTTGTGCTTCACTATATGTTAATACTGTGCATACTAGGACAAGGGGTAGTAGGTAGCATGGGCAGCCTGAGCGGAACAGTGGTGGTGGCGGCAACTGGGCCATGCTGGCAGGGTATAGCCTTAGCCCAGCACACAAATAGTTTGTAGTGGGAGGAGGTGAAGACAGTGCAGGCTGCCCCATCTGTTACTCCTCATGCGGCCGGCAACACAGCTGACATGGGGGTATTTTGGCAGTGGCAGCAGCAATGAATCTCACTTCCCTGGTCTGCCCTCCTGCGCCGGATCCCACTCACTGGGCTGTGGAGGTAGTTCCTGTCTGCGTGGCTGCAACCCTGTTCTGACTGTGGGTGCATGAATCGGGGGGGGGCACATGCCTCCCCCACTTCCACACACACCTTCTGCTCCATACAGTGGTGGACTGGGGCTTAGGGGCAGGGAGTGAGGGGCACCAACAGGGCTGGAGAGTCAGGGGCTGTGGTTTGGGAGTCAAGGGCACTGTCAGGGCCAGAGGGCTGTTTTCTATTTAAACTATTTACTGGGTCAGGACTAGCCATTAATGTTTACAAATGGGTCCTGGTACAAAAAAGGTTGAGAACAACTGCACAAGTGTGTCCACAAGCAAATTCAAAGAAGTATGAATAGAATAGAAGCAAATCAGTTTTAAAATGTAGTTGGTACTTTGTTATTAATGATAAGCTGAACTATTGATCCTGTGAGTTATATTTTTAACATGTATATGAAAACAGATTTTGATCTTTACATAAGCAAAGTAACACAGCAAGAGTTGATGGAATATAGTTAAGCAGCTACTGCAGTTATTGCTTTGAAAGTGTGAGATCATTAAACTCATTTTTCTTCAGTCCAGATCTTAATCTAGTAATAGGCAAAAGACAATTATTTTCTTTTAGTTATTGGATAACCTTATTTCCATAGATGACAATTCTTTTTGCAACTGTATTGATGAAATCCATTCATTGGCTGAAGTAATAAAAATTATAATGTGTGTATATATATATATATATATCTTTATAATCAGATACAATCTTTATCTATCTTTATAATACTATATACCTAAAGGCTTTCAGTTTGACATAGTTACAGAAGTTATAATTGTCTAAAGCATGCCATCCTCTCCAGCAGTTTACTGTAAATGTTATGTCTATTTTATTTTGAAAGACTAATCCATGATAATATCTAATCTTATTTTCCAGAGTGGAGTTTTTGTCAGGAGGAGGACCGTATCCTATCCATAGGCTTTATGCTCATCTGGTCTCCTGAAAGGTTCAAGTAGAAGTTTGGTTCTTTTTCCCATCCTAACCTAACATTGGCATTGACCTAGCAAAGTACATAATAATCTGCCTGACTTTAAGCATGTGAAGTGTCCTGTTGACGTCAATAAAATACCTTGCAGGCTTAGAACTGCACACATGCTTATGTGCAGTTTTGCTGCATCAGGGCCATTGTCAAAAGCGGTTTACAGTTTTATAGAAAAAAAGTGTATAAGAGCAGGCCTCCTTATGTTTCAAATGAGGACTGATTATCTTTTAATTCCTTTATATAGCTCACTATCTCAGATAAATCAAACTCATTAAATCAACTGGCCCCAATGCATATAATTTTGTGATTAATGTCTTAACCAAAATTAAAATAAAAAAAACCCATCTTTCCAATTTGTAATGCTTCTGAAGGTTTTTAGTTTAATTCTTTCAAATACATATCTACTTCTTTTTTAAAATTGAAGAAAATATGTTGTAGTGTCTTTTCCAGCTGTATACATGGCAATTTTTCTTCTCTATAGTCAACATTTTGATTGTTTCTGTAGTTATTTTTTCAAATCAAATACAAAATACTTTAGTGCAATGAGCTTTGCCAGGAACTAATGATGTGATAGCTTAAACAGCAGCTGAAAACATCTGAATTGCAACACGAAGTTTAGATAACCACAAATAAGTGATGTCTGTGTATATAAAGCATGATCCTCCTCCCTTAGAGAGTGGAGTTTATAGCCTGGAATTAAACATGTTTGATGGCAAACTTAGTTTCTGGCAGAAAGTACTTCACACCACATCTGGCATAGTAGGCAGGATATATTCAATTAGATTCCATATGGGCAGCACTGGGTCTGAATCACGTCTCACCCCAGTGAATAGGAAGGTGCATCTCATCCAAAGCTAAAGAAACTGGTGGAAAAGCTCAAACTGCTGCTGTCTGCAAATGAGCAAAGGGTGAGCTTGTAAGTGCTGACAGTCTGTTAGCCATCACACTCTCAAATGACTGGACCCCCTCATGTCCCACCAAAAAGCAAACAGAAGAAAAATGCTATTTATGTGAGATAAGTTAGTAAATGTATGTGGAATACAAAATGCTACAGACCACATGTCCTATATTGAGTCTTTTTTTTTTTTTTTGGTACCCCAGCTGCACTGTAAGTTCATTTTAGAAGTGATAACTCTTTGCGGGATTTCTAAAATCTGACACCTTTCACCATCATAAAAATCATACATGAGAAATACAAAGAAGAAATGTTTCTTACTTTCTTGGAATATAGCTATGTTTGGGGGTAAGCTGATTTTAAGCTTTAGGGCTAGATCCAATAAAGGAGTTAAGTCTATACATTAGGCACTAACTTTTTGGTATTTGGTTGTCAGATTGAAATGCAAAAATCTAGAACTCTTGGTTCAGAGAGGATACTTTTTATTACACCACCTGAGAAATTTCAAAAAAATATATATTTTTCATCAAGCTTTTGGGCTCACATGACCTTCATCAGGCTCAGGGAAAGTTAAAGATGGTAAAAATTCCCTATATGTAGGACATGAACTTCATTTTTTCACAGAGGAAGCAGAAGCTGGAAATCTGTCCCTCTGGGTCCATGAGAATGTTTTTGTGAGGTGCTATTTGTTGTGCAGATTAAGCAGGGTTCTTTCCCTGTTGGTATCAAATGGCAGACAGGCAGGGAGGTGTAGAAATCTTTCTTGTTTAACAATGAAGTTTATAATCCAACATCATTTGGTTGTCAGATTGGTACCCAGAACCCAGAGTGAGGTGCCTAGATTCTCTATATATTGCATGCAGAGAGTCGGGCACCTCTGAACAGCTGAACCTAAACAGTCAGCTGAGCAGGGAACCCCCCAAGGAAGCCAAAATACTGAAACCCCACACCTACAAGGTCTTCTCTCCTTTCCACTCAAGATCAAAACCCTTCTTCGCCAAAGGATATGTACATGTCCAAGAATGGAAGATCCAAATGTAATGCAGTTTTTACTCTATTTTGTATTGTTCTAGTGATATTTGAGCATAAAACCACACTCCTGTCTGAATGGTTTTATCTGCAAATAATGCAAAAGGCTATTGTAAACTGAAACTGATTTGAAAGGAGCTAGGGACAAAAGTTACACATAAGCTGGTTTAAACAATCAGAAAATGGTTTAAACCTGTAACAGAACAGAAGATCCATGCACATAAACCAGTTTCAAAATGACTGAAACTGGTTAAAGATAAACCTGGTTGAATGTAGTATCAGTTTTAACTGATCTGAGTCAATCCAGTTCATGAAAATTGCCCCAGACCATTTCCTGGTTCAAGTTAAATCACGGCTCCCCAGCATCCCAGCTTGCTTCCCATCCCTGGGCTGGGATGGGCTGCCCGCTCCAGTGAACAGGGCTGGTCTCACCCCTCTGCTCCCTAGCAGGAGCAGTGAGGGCTGTCTAACAAAGGGATAGGGAGGGGCCAAGCCCAGCTATGGATGCAGCCCCGTCTACAGGGTGGGGGGGGTGAACTGTTCCCCCCACGCAAACCCCAGATGGGTTCTGGAGCCAGGGAGGGGTGTTAAATACCCCTTCCTCTGCTCAAACAATGGTGGCTGCAACTGTGGACTACAAATCCCAGAAGCATCTGGAAGCAGAAAAAAGAAGTGATGAGCAACCCTGCAGAATCCTGTTGCTGTAATTCTGGACTGCAAATCCCAGAGACCTTGCAAGCAGCAGGAAGAGGAAGTGAAAACAAAGCCAGAGAGCCATGCTCTAGTGCCCCCTCTCTCACCCCCCCAACTCCCTCCCGGCTTCTGGCCTGAACCACTGCAGGCATGTGACAGCATTTCCTGAATTAAAGGTAAATGTCTGTCCACTTCTGTTTCAGACTAACCTGCAAAGATTGAATGAATTCAGCCTTGGGCTTTTTAACTATCTGTACCTAGCCAGGATGACTTGCAAGAATGAGAAGGTATGTCTATGCACACTTCCTCCATCTTCAATGGCTCTGTTTAGGATCCTCAAAACAGAGCCAGTTATTTTCAGAGCTAGTCATCTGTGATTTGGACAACTGTTCACTTGGAGTTAGACTAAGACAAGCAGCTAATTTTACTGTGGTCACTAACAAGTCATCAAAATATCAGAAAGTCTATGATATATTAAGTCACATAACTAGGCAATAAAACTCTTTTTTAACTTTCTGCTTATTGACTGAAATGTTTCTCTTTCAGGGTAAAAAATTCCAGATATAGTCTCTGTTCACAGGTGACTTTTCTTTTAAATTTTCAATGTTTTTATACACAAGGGTATTGTGTGCGTGTTGAAAGAGTAGTTCTAGGGGAAATGAAAGAAAATAAGAATATAAGAATTGTCATTTACTGGATCAGATCATAGGTCCATCTTGCCCAGTAGCCTCTGTCACAGTGGCAGAGAGTGGATGTGGAAAGGGAGAATGAACTGGGTATGACCAGGGTTTCTTCCACTGTTCCTCTCTCACTTGCAGCTTCCAGCATTTAAGGTCCAGGGAGTTCTCATCCAGAAGCTGTATCCCTAATTCCCATGCTCAATAGTTACTAATGCCACTTTCTCCAAGACTTTGTCCAACAATACATTTTTTAATTCAGCTAAACTATCAGCTTCTAACAATCTGTGGCAATGAGTTTTAATTACATGATGCGTGCATCTACATGTTATTAGCATGGGGCAATAAACTCTGGTACAATGAAGCACTGGATGTTACTGCTCCCAGGAGCCATGTTTACTTTCAGGCACGTAGGACTGCAGCATATTGAGCCAGGTTGGAGTTGCCCTAGCTGTCTGGGAGCCCAGGCAGTCAGCCTGCCAGCCTGGGCTTGCTCCAACCCAGCTCAACATGTGTTTTTTTTAACAGTCTGGCTAACAAAACAGCATAAGACAGAGAATTGGTTTTAAAGCCATCTGAGAAAATACACAGGGTTTTACAGAGCTCAGATTTTTTTTTACTAGACCCTCCACTTTCATCATAGTATCAACTGCTATTTCTAAGCTCACCCATTCTGAATGCAACTTAAACGCTATTCACAGAATCATAGACACTGCAGATGGGAAAGAATTTGTCTGAGCTCTGCCTTTAGGATTGTTTTGTGATATATTTTCCACTAGTACATTATATTCACTGTACTAGAAATTTAATTTCCGCTATTTCCTTTGGAAAATAATTATGCTGCCTAATAAATGTCAGTTATGAAAGTGTGAATTTATAAACATTTTGGCATTTTGTGTATTATCTGTGGGTATGTGTGTATGACACTTTCTGCTTTTACGATTTGTAGGTGGAAAGCAGGTGGATTATATCCTAGGTCAGGGAAAAAAACCTGCTAAGAATGGTACATACTGGGCACATCTACACATGTATTTACTCCGGCCTAGATTTGCTCTAGCGTAAACTAAGCCAGAGTCAGGTTTTTCAGGCAGGCATCTACGTATGTGGGGATTAGGAAGATTTGCACTCACTTCCCTGCAGCCCTGCAACGGGACCCTGCCACCATGTGGGGGGAGCTCCAGGCTCCCCCTGGGTGCTAGTCCAGGGACTGGTAGGGAGCACTAGCCCAGGGGGCTGCCTCTTGTTGGGGCAGGGATAATGTCCCCCTGCCTCAGGAGCAGGGAGCTCCTGGCCCTGGCTCCTTCATCAGGGACATGAGACTTGGAAACAGCTGCAGGGGAGGGGCAGATCCTCTGGTGGGGCAGCTGGCAGCTAGCTCACTGCTAGCTGCCCTACCAGTGAATTGGGCCATAAGGCTGGGACCTACCTCATCCCTGCAGCTCTTTCAAGGGCCTGTGCCTCAATCACCGAATCGTACATGGGGCTAAGACCTACCCCTGATTCGGATAGTTCCCAGCCAGCCTCAGGCTACACAGGAAAGTCTGCATATACTGCCCAGAGCTGGCTGGGGACTTCCTGAAACAGGACAGCCTCCAGTCACCTGGAGGCTGGCTGGGAACTATCCCTGTCAGGGGCAGGTCCCAGTCAGCTCCAGCCTGAGCAGAACTGTCCCCATGCAGGATCTCTTCCCCCCTGCTCCATGATCACACCTGCAATCATGGAGTGGGCGCTGGGAACAAGCTCCAAGCCTGTTCCCAACCCCAGCTCTGTGATTGTAAAGTGGAGGCTGGGAGTAAGCTCCATAAGTGTGGTCAGGGAGTAGGGGCTGGAAGATGGCTGCTGCCAGGGAGCTTGGGGGACACTGTCCCTGCACCAGGCATGTAGGGCAGGGGCAGGGGACCTTATTCCCCACTCTGGAACTGTGGGGGGAACAAGCTTCCCAACCTGTTCCTCCCCCAGCTCAATGCTCACAGAGTTGGGCAGGGAAGAAGATCTCCTACCCTTTCCAGCAGGGAGCTCCCAGCACTGGCTCCATGACCACAGGGCCAGTACTGGGAGATTCTTATCTCCCAGCCTGAGCTCTGCAGTCATGTGGCTCAGGCTGGGAGTAAGGTTTTCCCAGCCGAAGCCTTGGGCCTGTGGAACTCAGGCTGGGAGATAAGGGAATCCTAGCCTGAGCTCTGTGGCCACGGAGCTCAGTCACTGGAGATGCATAGGGGGTACATGCGGGTGCACATACATACCCTCAGTAGGGAGGTGCATTCCCTGTGGAAATGCACATTTGACACTGTTGGTGGTGCCTGCAGGCAGTCACTGCTTGCCACTCCTCCCCCGTCACTGCTGACGCCACTGGTGGCATCTGGGGGTGGTCCTTGATCACTGCTGGCTGCCACCAATGCTGCCAGCGGTGTCTGCGTGTGGTCACTTACCACTTGCCAGTGCTCATCTTCCCCACCCCCCGCTCTACCAACAGCATTGCAGCTGCCTGCAGCAGCTCCCCACTTGCCTCCACATGCTCCTGCTGTTGACAGCACTTTTGCCACCTGCAGGAACTTGCTGTTCCCCCCAGCCTCTGGAGGCATGCGTCATTCATGAGCTCAGGCTGGGAGATAAGGATCTCCCAGTTCCTGCTCCCTGCTCACAATCTTGGAGCAGCGGGCTTGGAGCTCCCTGCTGTTAGGCAGGGGGCCATAGTCTCCACCCAGGCTCTTGTGGAGCCTATCCCAGCAGCAGGCAGCTATCTCCTGCTTCCTGGTGGATGGCTCACTGGAAGCAGACTTTGCTCTTAGCTCGTCTACATGAGTGCTATAGCACCATTACTAATCCCAAATAAATTTGCTGCTTGCATTTGTAGGTAGCAAATTTACTCAGGATTAGGGAAGCTCACTGCAAAATAAGCATATGCACATGTAGATGTACATGCTTACTTTGCAGTAAATTGTGTTAATGTGAAGTCAGGTGTCTCATGTAGATGCGCCACTGTTTCAACCCTGGTCTATGGAGACAGTAGAGTTATTAGTCTATGGGAATTTGTTACCTATGATAAAGGGTCAGAAAATTGCATACTATGAGCTTTTGTTCGAGCCAGAGAACACTCAACTTGATTATTTCCTATGGCACATTGTGAATTAACAGGAGTTACAAATCTGTTAAAACGTTAATGAACTCCATTCATAAACATTTATAAAGATCTGCTGGTGGGCTGTAGAAAAATTGACTTTTTCTTGAAAACTTGGGTAAAGAAATGATCATACCATTCACTGGCCCCTTCCTTGTGTCTGTAAAATGCAACTCCTTGAGTAAACCACAGTTGCCAGCTATACTAACACAATATTACTTTAACTAAAAAGAAATATCTTAAATGTTCATCTCCTAAGAAAACATGGAGACAACATGCAATGATTCCATCTTAAGAAATATAAGAATATGTGTGTGTAAAAGATGGTTGTTTTATTTTAAGAGTGTCATTACAATTACATCCCTTTTTTCTCAGTCCAAAAACATAATAATAACCGGTTTTCATGGGAGTGGTGATGACTTCTGAACTGGAGAGTATTATTATGTTTTTCCCATTTTGAATGCTACCTGACCATGATACTCAGCTCCTCCTTTAGATCAACCCCTGCTAAGTTTTTAAGTCTTAGTCCACTGAATCAAACACGTGACATGTCATAGAGCCCCTTTCGTAAGCTAAACTCCATCTTAATTTAGATTTGGTTTATTTCCCCAACTACTTCTACTGGAAACCTCCAGAATGTCATTCTTTTAATTCATTCATTATATGTTTATAACAATTAATTCTTCCAGCAATACTGTCTTTTCAATTAAATTGTTTTTCCTTTGTCTTAATTAACGTCTAATGCTTTTTATAGATAACACTTATCCTTATCTAAACAAAACATGCTCTTTCAGTCTTCATTTATTTCCATTACCCTGATCTACCTTGTAGCTCCTCTCATTCCAGGTAGAACTCATGTTGAACATAGATGACTAGATGGATGCACAATATTATATATGAAGTCTTACCAGTCCCTTGTGTTTTGTCCCCTCTACCAATTAGAAATATTTCATGGTATATGCTAGGCTGCATTTGCTGTTTTCATGTCAATGGAACATTGTTCACTCCCAGTCATGCTATGATTTATTTATTTTAGATTTTTTTTTAGATGCATATCCCATCCTATCCAAAAATCTCAGTGGCTTAATGAATACATCCAGGTGTTTCTCCTCTATTATTTCCAATAGATGAGCTCTAAGCTAATTGCATTCAGTATTATAAAGTTTTATCCCATTTCTGTCTCTAATCCTACAGAGCACCCATTTCTTCCTGTAAAATATTCTAGGAAATCAGCAAATCATTGATAATGAGTAAATATCACTAATATACAATGGGCATATTTACACATTAATTAATGCACCATAATTATGGTGAATTAAGTTAGTGCCCATTACTATAGGTATTAAATTTAATGCACTAATTATACTGTGTATTAGCACAGTTTTTGCCTGCCATGCTAATGCGCAGTAGAATTAGTCTACTGCACATTTAGACTCTCATATAGATATGTCCAATGATATTAGCTTTTGTGCCAAATTAGGTAAGGAAAATATTAAATAAGACATTTTGCCATCATTTAGCACATTACTACAAGGAAGTGTTTGGCCCTTAAATATTGTTCATCTTTCTGAAGCAAAGACTGTCCAGGTTATTTGCATGTATGGTATCCTAAGCAGGTAAGTATAATCTTCTAGCATCCAAATAGAATGACTACTAGGCATTTTAAATGCATCTGAAATCAAATATTGCACAAGATTGTTTACAACTGTCTTTTACTGATGTTTAGGACTAAATAGATAAATACAAATTAAGAATTACATGAATGTGTCCATGAGATAACAATAAAAATGAGCAACATTGGACTTAGGAGCCTTAACAATGAAATGTTTAGAAGAAAAATCAGATAAGATCTATTGCTAATGTTAGAGTGGGCATTCAACTTTTTCATAAGTAAAGAATAAACATACTACAGGTAATATAAATTAAAAGGTCAGTAATTGCTCTAATGGAGAATATGTTTTTGAAAAAGGAAATCGTATATTGCTCTGAAGAAAAATACAGTGAAATCTTTAGGTGAAGCTTTTCCCTCTCCTCCACCTAATAAATTCCCCTGTCTTCCTATCCCTTTCCAAATATACAGAACCTTAAACTGGGTCAGCATATGGCCTTTTATAAGGCAGCTATAAATACATTTTTTTAATTTGCTTCTGATTTTAGGTGCTTAACTGCAGATACTTATAGCCTGATTTTTCAGTGTTAATAAGTACCCAAAATCAATAGTTATGTTTGAAAACATATCTATAAATGACACTCTGAGACAGTGGGAGAGCCTGTATTAAAATTCAGGAATTCAACAATACTTATTTTCAGTTTATTTTTAATTTGGCTTTTTTTGCCCATGTGCAATTTTGGTATACTTATTTGTGCGCACAATTTGAGTCCTATAGTAATATTTATTGTTCAGGCACAGTCAGGTGCTTAAACTTCAGTTTTTGCTTGAAGTTATCAGGCACAGAAATAGGAGACCACTGTTTGAAAATCCTTGGTCAGTAATGCCTTCATTGTGCTTTCCACTCCAGTATTTTTCTCCATTGCATCTAAATACTGATCTTTTAGAAAGCACTCTAATGTTAACAACTCTGGAGCCCACTTCAAACAAATTAGTTAAGGAATAATCATAGACTCACATAATTTTCCAGGCCATTTCCTGTTAGCCAAGTAGATTAACTGCAAATGTAAAAGGTGGATACCAATTCCCACACAGAAACCACTTTTGCAGCTATACAAAAGGCCATATTATACTTATGCTAGTATTAGAGGTATTAGAGCTTGTTTAAACTCTTAAGTCCACAGATAACCTAAATCACTATTTGCAGGTTTGTTCATTCTTTGAAGAAATAAGAAGCAAATGCATTTCCATTAGTGTAATATTTTAAGCACTGGTCCAATAAAGAAAAAACAATTTGATTCCTCTCTAACAACTTCTAGCCTGTCTTATACCCCATAAGTGTATTGCACTACTTGCACAAAGAATAAAGACCAAAATCAAATAGAATTTCCTTATGAATTTTTATTCTATTTAATGTAATGTAATTTTATTTATTTTTATGTAGAATAATATATTATATTTAATTTTACTTTTGTTTGAATAGTACAATATGTAATTTTACTGTATGCTTTTATCAATAACTATAAACCATGCAACTTTATCATTGTATAATTGTATTTTTGTATTTTAATACAAAATGCATCGTTTTAGCAAAAGCTATAAATCATTTAGCTATAAATAAACTACTGTAGCATAGTGTTAAGTCCTAAAGCCACAGAGATAGTAAGTTGGGTTCAAAGCCCAATTGAGGTTATTAAAGTAAGACTGGTAGACTCTGCCTTGTATTTGGTTATTCAGTGCCAGAAACTCATAGGGCACATCCACACGAGTGTGCACATGCCTGTTGCCCCACCTCAAACCCCTTTTAGGTGGGGCAACAGGCATGTGCAGGAACAAGAAAATGTTCCCCACACTGCAAGTTTGTAGCACGGGGAGAAAATCAGACCCCCAGGGTATAAAAAAAGCAAAGTTTAAAAAAGTGGCGCAGGGCATGGTCTCCGACTGTGCCCTGAGGCAACCAGAACTGGGTCCTCCATAGAGATGCTCTGGCTGCCGGGGCTCTGGTGCCGGTGAGTAGCAGGTTGT
Source organism: Caiman crocodilus (assembly GCA_030014935.1). Taxonomy (NCBI): domain Eukaryota; kingdom Metazoa; phylum Chordata; order Crocodylia; family Alligatoridae; genus Caiman; species Caiman crocodilus. The sequence goes on along the minus strand of JAGPOW010000229.1, from coordinate 11,164,357 downwards.
GGGGGCTAAAGGAAGGGACTGTGATCCCTTCCAACTCTACAATCTAAGAATCTATGAACCTATGTGGGGAGACCCAGGTGACCCCGCCCACTCTCCCAGCCCCCCCCCCCGAGCTCCCTGAGCCCTGCCGCAGCTGGCCTCAACACCTGCCAGCCCCCCCGAGCCCCTTGACCCTGCTGGGGCTAGCCTCTCCCCACCAGCCCCCTGACCCCTGCTGGGACTGGCCCTTCCCCCTGCCAACCCCCTGAGGCCCCTGACCCCTGCCACAGCCAGCCCTCCCCCCACCAACTCCCGCCAGCCCCCTCGACCCCTGCCATGGCCGGTCCCTCTTCCTATCAGTCCCCCGACCCACCTGTTTGGCCCCATCCCCCCTATTCCCCCATCCCTGCCCCCCACCCCATACTTTAAAAAAAACCCAAAAAACCCCCAGCACTTACCAGCAGTTGGAGCTGCTGTCCAGCTGCCTGGGGCCCCACCTGCACCGTGCAGGGCAGGCTGACAGACCCAGCGGCCCCAGCCTGAGCCCTCCTGCCCCTCCGCTGCCCTGTGCTGCCCAGGGAGCTTTGCCCTGGAGCCTCCCTACCCATGCTTCTCAGGTAAGCAGAGGCTTTTTATTCCCATTTTTTTCTGTTCTTTTTCTGTTTTGTTTTTTTTTAAGTGATGGTGCTTGGGGTTGTGGGGGTAGCCTTGGGGACCTGGTTGTGCAAGTTGGGGGTGAGGATGGGTGGGTAAGCCATTGAGGGGTCTAGGGAAATGGGGGGTTGGAGCTGGGTGGGGAAGCCATTGGGGGGCTGTAGCAGGTGGTGGGGGATGGGACCAGTTGGGACAGCAATTGGGGGGCTGGGGTGGGGTATGTGGGCCTTGCAGGGGAGTGGTAGCCCCTGCAGGGGCCATTTGGCCCTGGTTGGGGGGCCATACCCCTTTTGAGAATGCTGAACTCCCTGTTGGGGGCAGAGCCCCTTTTGGGGGACTGAACCCTTTGTGTGAGGGATGAACCCCATGTTGGGGGGTTATAGACCTTGTGTAGGGGCTGAACCCTTGTGTGGGGGCTGAATCCCATGTTGGGGGGTCGTAGCCCTTGTGTGGGGGCCCAACCCCTTGTGTAGGGGCCATCGCCCTGTGGGAGAGCAGCAAAATATGTATTCATGAATTTGTGAAACCTGTATTTAGAGTTTGCTTTATTATTAAAGCAATAATAAGAGACTTGTTTTAACACTGTAGATATATCAACAAAACATTGTCCAACTGATTGCTGTCTGTCTCATTCTCTCTCTTTATAGTGGTCTTTTGTTTTACTTGTGGAGGATCATGGATTTGGTAGTATTCTAGAGAGTGATTTGGGGATTTTTTTATCAGGGATTTTTCAGTTTTCCAATAGGGAACACCAGAATTCCTGCTAGGGAGGCCGGTGGCAGGGCCTTGCCTGCTCAGAGTTGGCACCTTGGACCCAGCTGGCTGTGGCTGACCTCCTGGACAAATGGGACCAGGAGGACATGCTCTGACAATTCAAAGCAGGCCACCACATCCGGAACATCTTCTGGGTTATAGCTGTCCAGATGGCCAGGCAGGGGGCACAAATGGCAGTAGTGCCACACAAAGGTCAACCCTGCAACCACTGTCCACTGGCAACTGGCCCAGAGGGGCAGATGCCTCTACTGGCTGTGCAGTCCCCATCCAAATCTGGCAGGTGCACAGCAGGTAACAGCCAGGCAGCAGCCACCACTGCCAGACTGCTGCAGAGGGTAGAGGGTGCAGGGAACTGTCAGGTCTGCTTCAGCAGTCCAGCTGGCACAAGGGGTAGTGTCTCCAGGTACCAATTGGCTGGACCCCAGAAGCTCCTGAGAGCGAGTAGCCCTAAGCTACTTGCCAGTGCAGCTTTTTATACTGCTGGGGCCAGGACAGGGCAGCTTTTTATACTGCTGGAGACAGCACAGGTGCTGGCCCCAGGCTGTAGCTCCCCCTGGCTGAAGATCCAGGAGAAGCCAGGCAGGGTTATTTTGCTCCTAATGGCACAATTTGCTCCACAACGAAGTCCATGTCTGAGCACATGAGCTAAAACAAAAAGCCCCAGATCAATTTTGCACCGCTTCTATTTGAGCTGCTGCAAGCACACATGCGTGCATGTGTGGACGTGCCCATAATGGCTAGAGCTCAAGATAAGAACAGTAGGGTTATAAGGTCAAGAAGGAGAACATCATCACCATAGAATTTCACTGCTATTTGCTTCTAGGTGCTGATGTTAGCCTCTCATTCATATCTGCACTCAATTCTCTCAAGAGTTACTAAAGAAAATCATCCTCATTTGTCCATAAGTATGAAACATTGTGCTGTGTGCAGAAGCACAGCCACCAGAAGCGCAAGCCACTTGGATCCCAATGTAAATACTCAAGTCTATCAAAACTTAGAGGGAATACTTTTCACCAAAAACAAATTTTTTGTTGTGAAACTGGATCTGATCCTTTGTTAGTTTGAGTAGAAAGTAAAGCCTTCTGAAAGATTCACAGAGACTTGTTAAATTAGCTTCAGAAAAGGGGGAAAAGGAAACGTAGTGGTGAAGACTAACTTGAGAGTGACTTGCTTTCTCCTGTGTAGATGAGTGTTAATTAATTTTTATGTTAATTAATTTTTGAACTTATTGTTAAGAAGGAACATATAGTGATAGAAATTATAATATATAGATGTTCCCTAACTAAGGACATTCAGGAAGACTGGTAGTTTGAAGATATTTCCTCAGTTAAGGAGAAGCTAGAGTTAGACAAAGGGTCTGCAGTGGTTGCCTATTGCTCTGCACATAGAGTTTATTATTAGCTCTTCTCATTCATTATATACCTATATTTATTGAGCCTGGTGATCACTACGTTCCTCATTTCTCAAAATAGCAGACTTTTCATGAGGCTGCACAGGGCTACTTAATGGGAAAGAATGGGCCTACTGTGTCGCAAAGATCAGGAGGCTGCAAAGGTGGCTATAGACAGCACTGGACACCAAGTGCTCATTCCTAAGAATCTAGGCAAGTGACTTCACCACAGAACAATAGGGACATTGCTACAGACTTCCATTCACAAAAAAAATCTTTTTGAATAAGTATAATGAGAGTGGAGTCAAACTTGCAATTGGTTTACAGATAGAAACCCAACTGAAGACAAGTAGCAAAATGTTGTTTTAGCTCAAAGTGTCCATGAAAATGATCATGAGAGAATAACAGATTTTGGGATATGAACCATGGATGCCAAGGATGAAGTGAAGTTCACGGTTAGAACAGGGTAGTTTAGTCCATCAAAATCTGGCTTTGTTCCTGACCTGATACAGACTTTTTGTAAACTTGCTGTGGGTTAATTTTACCACCTGTACCATGGGAAGAATAAGGTATATGCATCTTTACAAGGTGTTTTTCATCCTCAGATCAGAGGTGTTATATGAAGGCTAAGAATAACATCATTATTATCACTTTCTATCCTAAAAACTACAATGTGTTCCTGACTGTTCCTAAAGACAAATATTTTAAAGGATATGAAACACTGCTATCTGCCATATGGTATGATAAGAGTTATTCCTTCCTAGCTATGGGAAAAGTTTATAGCTGTAATTTACCTACTCAAAATTTTCCCACTGAGATGGTTACTCAGTAATGGGATTCAAACATTCAATGGCATAACAGCAGTTAGTACTTCAGATGGAAAGGGTCTCAATATCAGAATGGACTTTGTCCACATGATTCTGTGCCAGCGACTGATGACATGGAATATTATAGAGTCTGTTTTCCAGACAGCTTGCAGTATTCTATTTCCTATGAAGGACAGTGGTGGCAGCAAAAAGTCGCAGCCAGGAGATCCAAACACTAATCTTGTCTTAAAGAATGACCACAGGCTCAATCTGATGGCAAAGATCTGGCCAGGTTTATTGTCTGCAAGGGATGGCCCTAAGAAACTTATGATTTTATAGACAGGGTGCATGTACATATGCATATTTACTATGCAGTAACCGAAATTACTGCACAGTACGGGCACACGTCTACACTTGCATGCCCATACTATGCAGTAAATATGGTGACTCATGCTGACTTGGGCATAAATTTGATACCTGCAATATAATTTATACCCAATTAGTTACTATGCAGTAACACACGTGTAGATGCCTTACTGCACAGTAATACGGTGTACGTGGACTGATTTGGGACTAACTTTAGTCCCAAATCAGTCCTCACGCAGCATTAATGCACTTTAATGACTGCATGTATAGATGCTGGCCTATTCCTTCTTACTATGCAGTAATTTACTGCATAGTAAATTTAAACCAGCATAAATGCACATGCAGACATGCCCACCAAGTATTAATGCGCTTGCCCATGAAATTGTAATGGCATGGTTCTGATTTGGGTGTTCCTATTCCAGTATTATCATCCTGGTACTGGGTTATTCTACACCTTGTACAGCCATCTGCACCTCCCATCTTCCAGCAGGAGTGCCTATCTTATGTACATCAGCACAAGTGCCCATGTTCCAGGTCTTGCTTACATATGGAGTTCATATATCAGTCAGGTTCACTGATCAGGCCTACTCTGGCCAATGCTTTAGCAAAGCCTTTGTATGAGCAGTACATATATTGCTTAATGCTTCAGCAAGATCTACACCATATATTATGTTTGCTCATCCATAACAGTGGCCATTATGTTCTGTGTTTTGTTTGTATGTCTTATGTACCAGTGCCCTGTTCCAGTGCTGGCGTGCCATAGCTGACAACTGTGGCTTTCCCAAATTGCACCCATATTGTTGGCATAGATGGATCTCCGAAATACCCAGTCCTGTAACCACTCACAGTTCTTTCATCCAATATTCCTCCCAGTAGAACTAGCCACAGTTCACTTCCAAGAGCTTCTGGAAGTGTTTCTCCTGGCCCTGAGATTTAAGTGCCACTCATTTATAAAAGGACTTGATGGCTCTACTCTTCTCCCTACCAAATTATCATCCCTTTGGAGGTCTGCCCAGAAGTAGTCCTGTTTAGCCTGAATCTGGCAGAGCAGAGACTTGAAAGTGGGTCTCCCACTTCAAGTACTCTGTAGCTCCATTGCTTTTTTTTTTGGAGATGTTTTACTTTGTATCAAGTAACTTTTCACTAAACCAGAGAACAACAGTTAGAGAGACTGTCTCTATAACCTAGTCAGCAAGTCACTAGTCTTCCAGCTGAGAACCTCAGGTTCTAATATTTGCATTGTTTGTTTCAGCCCAGTCTCTGACCTTCATGTTGAATAACAAAGCAGATTCATAAAAGTTTTTGTGTTCATGCTGGCCTTGGGCTCCCTACGGGGAACCTTCCATTTTGAATAAATAATTGTTTGTGAGCACCAGACCTTAAATCATGGTTTCCACATGTTAGGTAAATGACATGAGCACTGAACTACTGCACTCAAACTTCTCCCATCCAATGAACAGTGGAACAGTGAGAGAGATTTGACACATCCCAAGGAAGCCCAAATTCTTGAATGTGGAATACTGCAAGAGATAAGGGAGTCTGGGTGCATCTACATGGGACGCTACTTAGGCATAATGACAAGCTATCCTGACATAGCTCATTGCTATGGTGACATAGCATCAGTGGACATGAACTGTGATGCCAATGCTACTGCATAGTAGCAATGAACTACTAGCAGTCATTTGTTGCTACTGTGCAACAGGGTCAGAAATGACCTGCGTGCTGCAGTAGGGTCAGAAACAACCTGGTTACTGCACAGTCATTTAGTACTTGCTAAAGCATAGTGTTATAAGGGTGATAAAGTCTTGTCCCTGGCACAAAAGCCACCCCTTACAAATCTCAAGCTATTGCTCAAAAGCATGGACATATTAGAGTTTTGCAAAGAAAAGGTCTTCAGAAGCATCTAGCATTGAAAATCATTTTTCCCATAGCCTCACTTGGAATTTAGCTGAAATTCTCCAAAAAAATTCATCCTGACTCAGTCATTCTGGCTTGCCTCCTCCTCTGCAGGCTATGTTCAACAGAAAGAAATAGTGCATTGCAAGACAGTGGCTCAGTAAGCTGACCACTACTTGACAGGTGTTGACGGATCTCAGCTTTTGGCCCCTGCTTCTGCTTACAAGAGTGTTTCTCCATTAGATAAAATGTACGGACAGTGGTGGGAGCAGCTCTTACCTCATTGTGAAAGGATCAGAGGCCAGAGCTCCCATCTTTCTAGGGAAACATTTATGTCACTGGGCCACACTATCTCTGGCTTGTTTACTGCCTGGCCCATATATCTTTCTCACTTGGCTACCCAGTGATAGCTTCAGCAAGATGAGGGGATAGTAATAATAACAATGCCTAATCTATAGTATGGTGGTTAAAACACCTAGCTGGGAAGGGGGAGATGTAGTTTCCATACCCCAATGGATGTTGGATGTCTAGGACCTGTCTCTGCCATTTTGCAGGCAAGTGCCATAAAAGACAGGGATTCTACTCCTTATGTATTTTTCTGTGACTTTCACAGAGTCAAGTAACTTCTAAGGGAAGAATAAGATCCCAAATACACAAAATTACCTTTAATACAGTTAGTTACATTACCTGCCCACTAGTTACCTGTCCAAACTTGGAGTCCGATTTAGCCAGGAAATTCTGTCCTGTCTTTTATGGCAAGCTTCTATCTCATTTACTCTCCATCCTATGCACAGAAAGAGACAGAGACAATGTGAGAGGAACCCCATACATATGAACAAGGCAGCAATTCCTTGCCAGTTCCTTATTTGCTATTACATTGTGTGTGTGAGAGAGAGACAGAGACAGAGATTTTATAGACTTTCTAAAAAGTAAACTGAGAAACAACAGTTCCATTCCATCCTGTGGGACCCTACTAGTCTCCCAAAGCAATTGTCAGTAGGGTTGGAGCCTACCACATTTAAATCTATGGTAAAGACCTCTAATACCTACAGAGCCTTGTAGTACCAGAGCCTTCTAGTAATGGGCAACGTGACACATTTTTCACTGGCTAGACATCAGATAATTTTTTAGAAAATAGGGATGTTCATTTTTGTGTCGGGGTGGGGATAGGGTCTTGAGGTTATACACAGTACAGGAAAGAAAACAATGTAACTCAGGCTAGTTGGGTGGCACATAGGTCTGCCCACTTTACGTATCTGGGTCCAGACTCTAGCTATCAATTCAGATGTTCACAGCACTGCAGCAGCATGCAAAAGGGAAGCAAGAAGGTCAAAATGCAAAATGTTTGATGTAAGCGTACAAATGCAGGAAGCATGGGGAATAACAAGATGTGCTAGAAGGTGCAGCCTGTGAAAAGAACTGTGATTTGATTGATATCACAGAGACCTGGTGGGACAGCTGTTATGACTGGAATGTCAACATTGAAGATTACACTTTGTTTTGATGGACAAGGCTGGGAAAAAAGGGGGCAGTGTCACCTTGTATGTCAAAAACACATGCCAGTGTGGCCTTATTAGAGGCCAGTTAAATACTGATGCAGTGTCCTTGTGAAAAAAAGAATCTCAGTTTGAACTCTTAGCCTTGGTTTCAAAGTCCAACAGCAACATGCCACAGGTGGATACCACATAAGCAGGTGAAAATGTGATAGGGATATATTTGATGAAAATTTGGTGTCCATAACACAGGTTGCTTACTGTAGTTTGCTTACTTTTCCCCCTGCATTTGGGTGATGATAAAAGGTGAAACATACCGCACTGATATAATGGTAGGGATTTATTATAGGCTACCAAGTCAAGAGGAAGAAGTAGAGGAGGCATTCTTCAAGGAGGTGACAAAATTATCAAAAAGTTGTGAGATGGTACTGATGGGAGATTACAATTTTCCAGACATTTGCTGGACGAACAATACACCCGAACATAAAATGTTGAGTCAGTTTCTAACTTGTGTGGAGGACAGCTTTATGTTGAGGATACAACTAGGGGATCATCTATCTTGGATCTTGTCCTGGCCAGGAGGGAAGAATTGGTGGATAATACAAAGGTGATGGGCAACTTGAGAGGAAACAATCACCATGTGATAGAATTCCAGATCCTGAGATGTGGAAAGCATGAGATTAGCAAAATTAGAATACTAGATTTAAAAAAATGTGACTTTCATCTGATTACAGAAGCTAATAGGTGTGGTGCCATGGGAGGACAGACTGAGAAATAAAGGCACCCATGAGGGCTGGAAGCTTCTAAAAAGGTACAGTATTAGAAGCCAAACAAGAAACTGTTCTGACATGATAGAAGCACAAAAAGAAGAAGAGACCAGTGTGGCTATACAAGGAGCTTCTAGGATGCCTTGACTATAAAAGGTAATCATACAAGCAATGGAAAGCTGGGCAGGTCACCAAGGAAGCATATGAGGAAATAGCAAGAACCTACAGGGCCAAAATCAAGAAGGCAAAGAAAAGGAATGAACTGCATCTGGCAAGGAAGGTTAAAGATGACAAGAAAAGGTGAGTTAAGTATGTTGGCCAGAAAATAATGATGAAGAAAGCTGTGGGTCCACTATTAAATAGCCAGGGGGATGCTTAACAGAAGACGCAAAGAAGACGGAACTATTCAACAGGTACTTTGCCTAAGTCTACACAAAAAAATAGGCTGCATCTGGACAACAAACAAGGATTATTTGGATGAGAATGGGGATAAGGTGAAGGATGAGATAACTAAATTGATAGTCAGACTGCTTTTGAGAGGTCTGAGTTAATTCAGATCAGCACGGCCTGAAGAACTTCATCCCAGGGTATTGCAGGAATTGGTAGAGATGATTTCAGAGCCCTTGGCAATAATATTTATGAAGTTCTGGGAGACAGATGAGGTACCAGAGGACTGGAAAAAGGTTAACATAGTGCTCCTCTTTAAAAAAAGCTACAAGAAGGACCAAGGAATCTACAGAATGATTAGCTTCACTTCAATACCTGGGAAGTTACTGGAGCACCTAAGGAAGTCCTTTCCTCCTACCAAGGAAGTCCATTTGCAATCATTTGGAGGCAGAGAGACTCAGGGCTCAGTGCTGTTCAGCGTGTTTGTTTATTATTTGGATGTTAGCATAGAATGCTTCTTGAGCAAGTTTTCAGATTACAAGAAACTTGTAGGGATTGTGAACATGCTGAAGGATGGAAGTACAATTCAGAAGGATCTCAACATGTTGAGAAGCTGGGCTAATAGGATGAAATTCAATGATAACAAATGCTAGGTGCTACACTTCGGAAAGAATAACTAGAAAAACAAACTGGGTGACACTTGACTGGATGGCAGTACTACAGAGAAGGATCTGGGAATCTCGGTAGATCACAGAGTCAGTATGAGCCTGCGGAGTGATGCAGTTGCACAAAAGGTGAATGTGGTTTTAGGATGTATTTAGTGCAAGATGCAGAAAATGATAATGCATCTCTACTCACCCTTGTTTAAGCCTTATCTAGAGTATTGTGTGCAGTTTTGGGCTCCAAATGTTAAAAAAGGATATGGAGAAGCTAGAGAGGGTCCAGATACGATAAAGAGCTTGCAAGACTAGTCCTATGAAGAGAGGTTGAAGGAAATAGACATGTTCAGCGTGCTTAATAGGGGACATGATAGTCTTCAAATACTTGAAAGGCTGCTATAAAGAAGAATGGAGACTCATAGATGTTAGGGTTGGAAGGGACCTCAATAGATCATCGAGTCTGACCCCCAAAGGGCGGGAGGCCTATGGCACCCGGGGTTCCCAGGCGGTCTCCTACCCAGGTACTAGCTGGGCCCAGGACTGCTTAGCTTCTGAGATTGGACTGGATTGGGTGTGATCAGCCCAGTCTGGCTGTAGGCAAAATGCATGTGCTCTCCCTGTCGGGGAATCGAAGCCCAGTCTTCTGCGTGACAGGCAGGGATACTTACCACTATACTAATGAGGGAGACCTTTTCTCCCTTGCTGCAGGGAACAGGGTGCAGACCAATGGCTTGAAGTTGCAGCAAAATAGGTTTAGATTGGATATCAGGAAAAGGTTCTTCATAATTAAAACAGTAAGGCAGTGGAACAGGCTGCCTAGGGAAGTTGTGGACTCTCCATCACTGTAAAGATGGGAGAAGAGGTTGGACAGCCTTGGTCATGCATGATCTAGGCATAGCTATGCCTATGTTCTACTAGGTATATTTCCCATGCCTCTGTGTTTTGCTGGTTGCTACATGAAGCCAAGAGGGACTTTTTTCCCTTTCTTGCTGCTTTGTGAGTCAGGGTTTTTTAAAGTCTGCCTCAGAGGTATTGGGTTTTGGTTGCAGCCAAGGCTAGGGATTTTGACTGGGTGTACCAATGCTTCAGCTGGGACTTAAACCCAGAAGTTCCTGGTTACAGTGTCTTGCTCCTCCACACTGGGTCTGACCAATTGCTATATTTGGTGTCAGGAAGGAATTTTTGCCTGTGGTCAGATTATGAGGGGTTTTGCTCTCCTCTGTAATGAGGAATGTGGCCCTCTTGCTGGGATCTCTCAAGCATATTTTAACAAACCTTTCAGCAGAAGGACATTGTCCACCATGACTCTCCTGCTTTACCTATGGCAGATTAGCGTGTTATGTCTTGTAGTGTTGTCAGGGCAGATTTTATAATGTTGCTAAGACGCTATGCTATGGATTTATATAAGATAGTTTGAGGAGGGATGATCCTGCCTCAGGCAAAGGGATAAACTAGCTGATACCTGGAGGTTCTTTCCAGCCCTACTTCTCTAAGAGTCTATGCAGGTACAGTAAAAGTAGTCAAGAAGCCCTAGGAGAAATTGCACCAGTGCAGGGTCAGTATAAGACACAAGCATGTGGCTATGCATTGCCTTTCTGTGCTATTTCCTTGTCAGTGTACCAGAGATGGAAGGTGGCTTATTAAGGAGTGTGGCTGGAGCAAAAGGGCTTTCAACTAGAAACTCTGTTGTGCTGGGTGGGGGAATTTGATATATTCTCCCACATTCTTGTGGTCCTAGTGAGAAGTATGGAGTAGACACATCCCTTTTAGCAGCTCCTGCCTCAGGAGAGGGCTATATTTTTGTAGTTTTTGGCAGCCCTCATATGGGTTGTACAAAAGGAGAAGGAAACTCTTCATTCCCTCTCCTACACTACATATCCATATGAGGGCCAGCCATACTTTAGCTCTTAATAAAGAAACAGATGTACCCTGTAGGCACTTTAAAAAAAAGAAGAGTGTTCCTGCATGTTTCATAAATGGGTATATGACCCTAATGCACAACCTACTATCCTAGATATAAAATGAACATTTTTAAGAGTATTGAATCCTCTGTGTATTTCCTCAGTGGATCGGCATGAGGCTATTTAGCCCAGATGTTTCTATAATTCTGATGCATTAGGCTACGCATGATACTGGGGCCAAGTGTGAACATACTGAACTATAATGTAAAACATGTAAGGAGTTTGGCTTTCAAAAATATTAGAGGTTTTTATTATACCAGCTCTACTTCCTTATCCAGCTAGATTTCTTCAGTGTCTGCATTTATATTTTAGCACACTTCAAAGAATGCTGCCTATGTGCTTAAGAAATACTTATTAGAGGCCAGTTAAATACTGATGCAATGCCCTTGTGAAAAAAGAATCTCAGTTTGAACTCCTAGCCTTGGTTTCAAAGTCCATCAGTAACAAGCTACAGGTGGATACCACATGAGCAGGTGAAAATGTGATAGGGAGATATTTGATGACAATTTGGTGTCCATAATACAGTTTGCTTACTACAGTATTCACATGTGCATCTGTTATAGATTTAAGTATACTTAGGGATAGTTTTAAAGATATTTAAGCAGGTGCAATATCTATATTTAAATATTCTAACAAAAGAAAAATGAAAGGGGATATGAAATGGCATAGAAAAAATGGCAGCATATACTCAGAAAGAAGATAAGTGTTCCAAAAAATGGGTCAGCATGTTTTTTAGAACACAGTGCAATAGTGTATTGCATCTGGAGAATCAGTTACAACTGATACAATTACCTAAAACAGTGGAAAATAAACTACTGAAATTAATTTTCACCATTACTTACCTGCCAGGGTATCAGCTATAAATTTTGTGTTTCTTCTTCAAAAACTTGATAACTTCAAAACTAACTAAATTAAGGAGGTTAACACAAGGCCAGAACAAAATTCTGACTAGACATTATCCCCTATTGTGATTTAAGTTTTTGCAGTATTTGTTGGTTTATAGGTCTGATCCAAAGACCATTGAATTCAATGGTAAAATTTCCATTGATTTCAATCAATTTTAGATCAGATCCCCAGATGTGTATGGAGGCAATATATAAAAAAATTAATTGATTTCTTCCAAAACAATATTGGTTTTACATTGATTCCATATGGATTTACAGTACTCCATGTGCAGCCACTCAATACAAAAGCAAGTGAATCCAGTATTTCTCCTTGTCTATGGAAAACCAAAATGTCATTAGTTTTAGAGTGTTTATACAAACCAAGGCTGTACTGATGCAGTTTATCATATCAGCTGCCAAAATACTGATTGCCCACTGTAGTATAGTAGGCCATGGAGGGTTTGCTTCATTTCTAAAAGATGGATTTCTTTGGCAACTAATTTCCTTCTTGCCACATGTGAAATAATATTTTTTCTTCTTTGTGCAGTTGTACAACAGCTTATCATTAGATTGTACCTCCCAATGTAACCATTTCAGCTCATACTTGTGTTTATTGTTTTAATTTAAAAAAATATTATGGGAGTGCCAATTAGTCAGATGAGAAAATTACATTTTAAATATAGGTTTTTAAAACCACAGCAGGTGGCAAGATCTTTCCTCATATACTAGGCCCCAATGCCAAACCTCATATTATTCATTTATAATTTAAACCATCCAATGTAATTTTGAGTGAAATACAGTCCTTGGTAACTATTAGGTAAAGTTGATGACATTTGTAACAGTTAGTTCATTTCTCTAAATTACAGAAATATTACTGTGTAGTTAAGAAGAAAAAACAACCTTCCATTCTTCTGTTCTATACTACACTGCTCTATTATTTTCTAGACTGCTCCTGTAAAACATAAGTGTTCATGAGTGGCATCAGCTTTTTCATGTCTTATATATTTGTCTGTCTAACAGTTAAACACAAACAACAAATATTCCTTAAGTGAATCCTTGCCTTCATTCCTTAAAATCATAGTAAAGAAAAAATACATTATGACTATAGAAAATGAACATATCAAAGTACTCCTTTATTTAGGTATATGGCATATATAACCTGGAAAGTTAAAATCTTTGTGAACACAAAATGTTTTAACAGCCATATGCCATGCATTTTGGTGGCAATTTCTGCTATCTGATAGAAACTATGATAGAAAGACCTTGCTAAAACTCATCTTGCATGACAACACAGGCCACAAAAAGAAAGCTTCAGTGATGCAACAGGTTTACTCAGTTTCTACTCCATCACTTCCTTGTAAATCAGAATATAGAAGCCCTCAAATTCCCTTCTAGAACACAAACACCCCATATAAGAATGCCAAAATTTCAGACCTAAAGCAGATTTTGATACTATAGTGCTACAAAATAGTGCAGCTAGAGTGATATAGTGGTTTCTGGAAGGGCAGCATAGGATACTAGTGTCCTGGACTTCCTTTTATAATGTTACTACAAAGTAGATCAGTGAAGATATGATACTTCCAGCTAATACTTCAAGAACATTTTAAGGTGATAGTAGTGTTTTGATTCCAGTTTTTCTCTTCCATTGAAAACAATGTCGCAGAAAAACCTACCAAAGTCGATACAACTGTGTCGTGTATCTCTGGTAACTGAAATAACACTGCAATGAACATTTTCCCGTTATTCACGCTAAATCCCAAATATTGAAATAATACCTTCCAAATTCCAATTTTTGTTAACCAAGATTTTGTGACTGCTGAACTCCATCCTTCCTTGTCCCACTAAAATATGAAATACCCATTCGTATGAATTTAAAACAGTAGAAAGTAAACACTTGTCCAGAAATAAAACCACTTTTTATCTAGTTCTTGCACTTGCTTTTTTCCAAAATAACAGCCTCCCTGCAAAATTTCCATTAATACTTCCTCTAATCAGTTCTTCCAAAGCAACTAGCTTGATTAACTATATTTAGGGTATTTTCTAAGGTTTATTTCTATTAAATATCCAATTTTGTGTAGCAACAGGCATTCTAAAAACTCCTGCCTAGAAAAATAAGAGCTCAGGCAGTTCTGCTTGAAATGTATGAGAAACTAATTCACTAACAGCTCAAGGATCTGCCATTTTAAAATATTGGGAAAGGAGTGAATCATTACAACTAACATACTCTGCTATGGCTCTATGCACTTTGGTACTCAGTCCTTTTTTTCAAGAAAAGAAGTACAAGTAGACTTAAAATGGGTTAAATTATGAAGCCAATGTTGTCTAATTTCAAACACTTCCAGCCTTGATCATATACATCTTTTACTCTGCAACTGACATGACTTCTCTTCATTGGCCCCTGTGGGACATCCCTTTGCTTAAAGCCCAAGGGCTGATCCAGAATTCCTAGAAGTCAGCGATAAAACTCCCATTGACTTCCCTGGGTTTTGAATTAGGCATTTATTTCTGGTGCTGTGAAATTCACCCAATATGGTACTCTGTGTAGTCAAGTTTGCCACAAAGGGAAACAGTAAGCTTGACTTCACAAAGGGATTGACTTTTCGATACAAAAGATCTCCAAACCCCCACATGCATACAGATGCCACAAAAGAAAAATTCATATAATTTTCTTAAACAAAAAACCAAACATCAAATAATTATAGGTGTCCCATTACACCAATTCCCAAGAGCACTGGTTTTGATCAACCATTTAAATGTTAACTTTATTCAAAGAGAAAAATGGCTGAACTGTGATAAATGAGAATCACTAGGGTAGGTGAAGTTTAGCATCAAATGTATTCTTCTACAACTATTGATTCTATTTCTGTTACTCCCATACCCTATGTAGTTATATTTTTATCTTCTGCAGGCACCTCTAGCATTTGCTGTTTATACCAACCTCAGCCATTATTGAGAGAGCCCAAGATTAATTTTTGATGGATTTGCTGTAATATTGGATCAACTCTAGAATGTTTAATGCTAACAAAAATATTATTCCTCTGTGGTTCTGTGATAGAGCTGTTACAATTATGTGTCTCAAACTCCTTTAGGGAGTTGGGATTATAAATATTTCTGATTAGAAATGGAAATACATGTCAAAGGCCCTACATCTAACCATTTTTATTTTTCCCAGATGCACTTGCAGAAGAGGTTGATTTGATATAGTAGTCTCTCCCATTGCAAATCTGTACTCTTCCAGAGACTCCTTAATTTAAAATATGTTTTGGGCTACAATTAATCCAAACAAGTCTTTTATGATTTTTCAGACCTGACATCTCTTCATTTTCTCATTCCTGCAGCTGTCCCTATGGGGATTCCTCTAGGTCCAATAGAAATGTGTCCATCTTCAAAGTAAAATCTAAAGTTCTGATCCCGGCAGCTCTGAAACCTGTCATTTACTTTCCACCCCCACAGCTAAATTTCTTGTTCATACCTACATTATATCCTACTTTGACAACAGCAGCATCCTTCTCCCTGGTCTTCCAAGTACATGAGATTGTACCTCCTCAGCCCATAAAAAATGCAACTACTAAAGTTATTTTCCTTGTCTGTCATTCTGAACATGTCACTTCCCTCCAACATATCCTTCCATGAGCTGGTACCTTGCTATCACATGACATTTAACAATCTTCAAAGCTTGACACTGATTTCCCTTTCCCTGATTATTCTCCTTGTCAAGCTTTATGTTGTCATGTCCCCTTCATTTCATCAGTATTTCCATCCTTGTCCATCCATTTGCCAACTTCTCTTAATATCACCTTTGTGCATTCTTCTCAGGGGAGGTCATATGCAAGACCTTATCCATTTTTTAATATCATTTAAAGATTCACTTCAGTTGTGCTACTTGCAATGAATAAAGTGGATTTGTTTATAGATTTCTTCTTCCTATTTCCCTACTCCTAACTCCTAGCTACTACTGTTTCTGCTCTTAGATTTGAGCACCTCAAAATAGGGACATAGTGACATGTAGATGTGCCCATATATGGCAATATTGCCATGGCACTGTGCTTTAGTACTTCCCTTTGGAAGTCCTAAAGCATGGCACAGCATGGGTGGTTACTGCACTGTGCACACAATGCAGTTAAAATTCACCGCTACATTGCCATAGCAGTGCACTGTACTGGGGGAGCACACCATTACAGCAACACAGCTGGTGATCACATGTAGATCTATGCAATCCCTATGTCACCATAGTGCACTGTATGGTGACCTAGCTCATTGCTACATTGCTGTAGGGTAACGTATCGATCCTCCCAATGTGTCCTTAATATTTCAGAAGTGTTTTAAATATGACTGCTGCTAGAAGTAACAGAATTTTGCAAACATTTACACATGGATATATAACTGAGGGACTCATATATATATAATGTACATTATGTTCTTCTATAAATAAATTATTGCAGGATTATAGCTCTAGTCAAAGGTCCTCCAAAGCACAGCAGCCCATTGAGTTAATGCAGGAGTGGGCAAAATGCAGCTCATGGGCCAGATTCAGACTGCCAGGCCATTCTATCCAGCCTGCAGGGGCCCAAAAACATTTAGAAAATTAATATATTTCTGCTTCTGGCTGCCTGTCATGTGGCCCTTGATGGCTTGCCAAAACTCAGTAAGTGGCCCTCTGCCTGATATAATTGCCCACCCCTCACTAGCTTCTGTAGTCAACAGCGCACAGGTAGTGATGTGGTTAGTATTGTATCTGGCTGCCTTTGGCTCTCCAGCCAGGGTGACAGTTTTATAGCTGACAGAATTAGTGTAGAATGAGGCTTGAACTCATACTGATGGAGCTGGAGTGAAATACCTTACCGTTTCCGTGAACTCCTTATAGCTAGAACAGGTCTTCAGAATGTGCTCCATCAAAAATAATGACCCCTTTTTAGCAATCACTATCCATGAGTTTCACCAACATTTCACTGTTGACTCGTGTAAAAAAAATGGCACCTGTGTGGTGTGGTCAAATAGTACTATGAGTAATGTCAGCAATTAGCCATTTGATTTAGCTCAGGGGTGTCAAACTCACCTCAGTCCTCAAGCTGTGGGGTTCCTCTCATGCTGGATCCATGTCACTAGGGACAGCTGCAGCCAGTCCAATGGTAGTGGTGGGGATGTGGGAGCAAAGGCCCAGGGACAGCAACAGAAATCCAGGGGCAGAGCTGGAGGATCAGGGGTAGTGTCAGAGCTAAGCAACTGCAGGCAGAGCTAGGTCTGTATTTGCACAGCCCTCACTCACCCCCTGCTGCTGCCAGCCATGTTCACTGGGGTGCAGGAGCTCTGAATTCTGCAGCAGGCCTTACCCCTATCTCTACTGCTCAACTGCTGGTAGCTTGGTTGACCCAGTGGAACAGCATTGAAAGCTGTAAGTTGGACATCCCTGATCAAACTCTTAAATGCTGTGTACTTGCGTAGAAAAGCATCAAAACCAAATAAATTACATAGCTTTGCCAGATGCCAAGTATTTTGCCAAATCTGCGTCTGATTCTATATGGACACCCAAGGGATGCAGAAGACAAAAAAAGGAAGCTGCAAAATGAGGGGGCAATTTTCCATCAATTTTCAGTCTTGTAGTTATTAAACATGGGGCATCTTTGTAGCATTTGCTATAATACAGGAAACAAGTGTTATTTCTAATAGAGAATAAACATACCTGTTTGCAGTCTTTCTGTTCCTGCATTACTCATGCACAATGTCCCATTAATTAAGTTTTATGTTTTTGTTTTCTCCAAAGCCCTTTTAAAATATGTTTACACTGCCAGAGGCTTGGCTACTATAGACAGCCTAGTTAAGAAAAATTAATGCTGAGGACACAACTGAAACAAATATATGATTTGATTTTTTTTAAAGGGTCATGATAATTTATGACTGGCAGCTATATAAACAAAGATAAGATAACCAAATTGTTCACTTCAGGCTACAAACTGATAGTGCTTGGATATGATAATCTGATTTTTTTTCTGCAATGGAATCCAAGATTACCCCTTAAATATATGTATGGATATATCTGTGGCTCTCATAACAATTAACACAGCCAGGGAAAGTTGAATCAAGGGTAAACTTAATGCAGTTTTACTTCTCTGTGCCTGGAAAATGCCAGAAACAACAATTCTTATGGCTATTAATTTGCCCATTCATCTCCATGATTGTTCACTCTTGGCACACCTACACATGCACGTTATGATGCACTAGCCTATTTTGACGCACATTACAGTGTCACAAGAAACCATGGGTGCCTACACACGAGAATGCTCCAACGCACTGGAATTCTAGCACATCGGAGCAGATTAAATTAATTGAGCCTGCTAGTATGTGGCACTTGCTGTGCCCCAGCAGCCTCCTGCATCTCATGAATCAGTGCCCTTGCGCTTAAAGATGGCAGTGGGGACAATTGATCTAAAGCTCATTAAACAAGCTTTAGTTCAAGCACCCCTGCTGCTATTTTAAGCTGATACTCAAGACATGGTGATGCTTTAATTAGGGCAGGTCTTGGAGCCACTCTAACTAAAGCCCCCTGCCTCTTCCTGGAGCTCGTGTAAAACTGCCCCCATGCTCTTTAGCTAATGTATTTTAAAATGCACCTTTTTCTAGTATCTTACAATGGAGGTTCTAAATTTTATGTGCATT